>JAODJU010000095.1:23749418-23791508 GCA_026776725.1 Gnathonemus echidnorhynchus | reverse complement strand
TCGGCGATAATCTCACACGTTACAACGTTTCGGTACGATTTCATTTGACAATGACAACACACTGAAGCATTACCTGTCTTTCATGTTTGCAAACTAGATTCAAATCAAGAGGGAATGAATGGAAAGGACTGGTCATAATATAATTTCCACGACGCGATTTTCCAACAGTTTTAAATCAAATAACTGTTTCATATCTCAGATCTAGGATTACGTTAATATAATACCTAAGTAAATGCAATACCATTACCTTATAAGCTATAGCGCAGTAAATGCAGCATATTCCTTAACAACATGAAATGTGCGTATAAAAGGTTTTCAGACACTGCCCACTTTTCATTAGAATTGCTTTTGAATTTGTATGATCGCAGCAATCGCATGAACCCTCCTACTTTATATTTCATTCTGTAACACCCCCAGGATCCGGACTTGTTCGCCGTGATTATTAAATATCTAACCGGGAGCGTATGCAGCCGTGCCATTCCCCGCTAATTATCACCTTATGAAAAGTGTTTCATTAAGACCCTTTGATTAATTATTGACAGTACACTGACCACAGAAAAAAAATCGACTGATTGAAACAGGAACTAAATACCGATTTAAATACCGACATAGGTCTAAATTAACTGAAATCTGCAGGATAATAAAAAAAAGTTTATATATATAAACTTTGTGTTTATATATATATATATATATATATATATATATATATATATAATGCTAAACATTCAATACTCAGCATAATGACTCATACACGGTAGATATTGATGTGTGTTTTGTGTAGTAACGTTTTATTGTTATTTCACATTTCCCCGCCCACGTACACGGAAATAATATTAGGCAGGTTTTCACGTAGTCAGCAGTGTGTATAGTAAATCTGTTTCTGGTGGATATAACTCTTCTGCTTGGAAATATAGTCCGTTTTGCGTCTCTTGTGCTTAAGTCCATAATACCGCTTTTTAATTAAAGCATTGAAATGGAAATATAAATACTGACAAAGAAAATGCCCAGGGTTCCGCCTTAGATGTAAATGTTTTGAAACTACCGCTTTTATTCAGTCTGATTTTAAGCTGGTTTGGGTCACTTAATGGTAGTATACTTTAACACGCCTGTACACAACTTAATGTTAATGTTGTAAAATTTATGCTGTGCACCTAGATAAATGCAATTTTAGCGGACAGTTCTACGGTTGATTGTTTTATGATCGCATATGTGGTCTGACATATTCAGTATACTGAGACATACAGTAGCGTCTTCTGAGACGTCTCGAATGAAAGAGCTGGCATGATCAGCTGGGGAAGTGCTTTGGATTACTGTGTCAGTATAATGAACAAGGTGGCCCAGAACATTCAGGAATTAAAACGTCCCCCTTTCTAAGTAACAACTTACTGAAGGTGCGTTATTGCAATTACGAATGAAATAGCGGTGTCGGATCATTTTGATCTACTGAAGTGCTGAATCTATTCAGGCTTTGTTTGTGGTTCGAAACCGGGGATGGAACTTTACCATCTGCCCAATACATCAATGTGGAAAACAGTAACATCGACACCTAATGACAGATGAAGATTCGTGTTGAAAACGTAGGCTAATTTGTATTTTCTTAGTTTTAATGGTGGTCAAAGAGGGATTTTCTGTAATGATTTAATCTAAATGAACTTGGTTTCTTTATTGCCTTCTAAAGCATGAAGCATGTCTGATTTTTGAAGTAAAACATGACATAGGCCTACTCTCTTTTGCATTTGTTGCAGTGTTTATTTGTCATAGTGGCTTCAAACCACATGACCATAATTTAGCAATGCCGTGCAAACAGACCTTTTCTCTTTCTCCTTCCCAAGGAATCCGAGCCCCACAGGTTAATGAATCGTGAAGTGTGAAAACTTCCTAAGATGGGACGAGTTAAATAGTGTTTCCAGATGTGAGGGTACGCGGCCGAAACCTGCCAGCCTCTTAAATGGTTTACTCCTGATGTTTTAAAGATGAAGAGGCCTCACCGCGGCGACTCGCCAGTTCTGTTCATTACACGAGCTTACGACCGCTGTATTTATCTAAGCGCGATATTTCCAACCAGAAGAAGCCGTGTAATCTGAAAGGGAATTTCCGAAGCTGCTCTAATACTCACTCACACGAGGAAAAACGCATTTAGAAAAAACACGCAGGGGGTTTTATTAGGAACTTATGGTCTATTTCTACTGTGATAAAGGTGTGTTTGCATTATTCTAGTCCGAGATAATGGTTACAGAGATGATAATGTCATCGTTTGTAAATAAGGAACAAAATAATGAGATTATACTGTGGAGTGCAAACATGTTAAGATTATAGTTAATAATAAAGATGATGGGTGCACAATAATAGGCTACAAAATGAAAGCTGTAACATATATTTGCAAGTCAATGGCTGTCCATAATTTTGAGATTCTGATACATCTTGCACTTTATGTGACTGTGTGATTCTGGTGTGGGCCTAACTAACTGCAGTAAATGGAAACATAATCGTCACAGTTTTGGATGCATGTTCAAGAACTGGCAGGCCCCCCCCACGTCCCCCCAAAAGGTAAACACAACCCCTTTTGTATGTGCTGTTATCTGTTTAACAAGTATGTAAATACATTTTTCTAAAACCCTACTCAGTAATATTTTCTTAAAGTAACTGAATTGTAATGAGTCAAAGAGTATTACCGACAACGAGTCTCAAACCAGTGATGACCTTAATGATATACACAAACATGCACATGAATGTCTGATAATTTCTTGAAGTTCTCCAGATGTCTGTAGGATGTGCAGGGAGTTGAGCGTGTCAGTAGCAAGGCTTTGAATCAGTTCAAGGAACGAAAAGGAACATTGGAAACAAACGATAGGCCTAATTCGCTAGGAACAAAAATGAAACCGGAACCTTTATTTATTTATTTATTTATTTTGGAACGGAAACATATATTTGAAATAATGGTAGCCAGTAAATAATGCTATTTTTCATTCTTTTATTTATTACAACAAATGAAAATATTTTCTGTGTGCAATAACTTTGGTGTGGAGTTTACTTCCTGTCTTCCTCTGAATGTTACATCTTTGGATAGCAGACATAAGTTTACCAGCAGCAGGTGGTGATATGGCGTGCAGGTGAAATGTGGTCTGGTCTCTCTATTTGCAACCAGAGGAGGTAAATATTATGCTATGTACCTCATAAACGTTGGTCTTAGACATAAACTTCATCAATGTTTGATAGATAAGCTACCATGTTAAGACAACTAATGTTGGAAATAGCTAGCTAGCTCAAGTTAGGCTAACCATAATGTGCCCAATATAGCATATTAGCAAGCTTGTTTTACTGTGGCATTAAAATGACATAGTTTCATATTTTTCCCATATAAAAGTTTCTGTTAAAAATGCGACTGCACTGAAAAAACCCAATGCTTCAGAGTCAAATATCAATAGACATTTTTATACCGTCTGAAATACACATATTGTCATGTCACACAGCCCTGCATGGAACGTTATTAACTGGTAGGCCTATTTAATTTGGTCCTAAACAGTTTAGGAGCGCCAAACCAGAAATAATTAAATTACCAATTCTGCTCAGAACAAACCAATAAAAAACATTCTGGTTTGAAGCCCTGGTTAGTTGTCTTGCCACTCATGCTACTTAAACTAAAATGTAACTAATGAGCTGGAAGCCAAGGTCGAGCAAAAACGAACATAAATGAAAAATCCGTTTGCATTAATCTGTGCATTGTGATGTCTTTCAGCATCTAATTAAAATTTTCAGATCATCATTGGATTATTAAATATTTTAAAAGTAAAGAAAACATTTGAAAAAGTCCAGAAGCAACAGATCTTGAGTGTATTCCAAGGGCTAATAATGTAGCTATCAAACAATATTAGTTTGGTAGTAAAAGATCTCTGAACACACCAACAAATTCATGTACAAGCTCATTGATTAATATTTGTCTCTTACATGTCTAAATTTCATCTTGATATACTTGAATATTGAAATATACACATGCTGTAGCTGTTTGTGTAAACCAATGTGTATGGAATATATAACTAATTTTTACAGTAAAGAAAAATAAATGAATGAATAAAGAAATATATTAGATAGATAGATAGATAGATAGATAGATAGATAGATAGATAGACATAGAAAATATATGCATGAGTAGATCAATGAATAAAAACCATCAGGCTGCCATAACTAAAGCTTAAGCAAATGCTGCAGTTGTTCATTTGCACATTTTGTGGTTTCTACGTTGAATTAACGATGTGGGCACAACTTCTGTCACTCACAAGTTATGGTGCCTTGTAGAGGTTTATGAGCATTAGAGATAATAGCCTAGACTTACTTTTGTAGATATGGCCATGACTGCTCTGTATTTGAACTAGTCAGTCCTCATCTACTAATCGGTACCATTTTACAAAACAGTGGCTTACTGGGTAGTTCCATTGCCTTATACCTTCAGTGTTAAGGGTTTGAATCTCACCTCTGTTCTGCATGTGTGCAGAGTTTGCATGTTCATCATGGTCATGCACGTTTTGCATTAATGATATGCAATAAGCTTATTTATTATTACTATTATTTTAATCTATGAGCCTCTTTATTTAAGATCCATCAAACTGAGGAACACTTGATGATGTTTCCTTTGTCATCCAAAAGCAGCTTCAGGCAATCTTCAAGCTTTTTGCACAGCAACCCAAAGAACAGTACTCACAACAGTACTCAGAATGTTTCCCTGCTGTCAAGACTCTAACACATGGTGTGGTATGAGGCTCACTCGTCTTGTGTTACTTGTGAGCTTTCGCATTTATGTCTGACATACGGACACAGCAAAGCCACAGAGTTACATAAGCTAAAATCCCAGCTAGGTTGACATTGACTTTAATCTCAGAAATGTGTTACTTAGATGCAAGGTTCTCACTAGATAACATGTGGCGGTAAATACTGAAGACAGGCAAATGATGGTAGAGTGGGAGAAAGGCGGATTGACAGACAATGCAGCCAATATGTGGAAAGCCATCTTGGATACTGAACTGCCAAATGCATGGTGCTTGCTAAGCCTAAGGACTCCTCTTTCCCATTTTTCATGCTAAACCAGGACTTACGGCCCTGGGAACAGGGTCTTGTAAAGTACCTTTCCATTTGTGATGTGACAACAAGGTGGAGCTCCAGGTCCCTGATGTTCTAGCAGTTGGCTGATGTTTCTGGGTTGTCAGGCTCTACCTGTCGGAGACAAATGGCACAGAGCATGTTAATGAGAGGCAGTAGAGACTGATGGATGACATTCACAACATGCTCAAATCTTTTGAGGAACTAATCAGGGAGCTAAGCTCCACTAATGCATGTATTTGAGCCGTTCAGTTGGAGATGACACCAAAACATTACGTGCTGAGTGACACAGTTGACTATGGCATTAGACAAAGAAGAACTCTGCTCTCAAGTCTCCTGAGGATTATTTTTTGGGAAATTGGAAAAATGGCTTCCTGGTTGTTTTATGGCGAAGTATAAATTTCAGGTGCAGAAAACACTGGTGCTCATGGTCACAGTGTTCAGGGCCGGTGGTCACGTGGGTAGGAGACCAAAGCGTCCAACTGCACTACAGAGGCACTGACCACTATTATTTAATCATATATCTAGAAGAGATTAATTTAAGAATAACAATACTGCTATTGGATAGTGGGTGTTTCTCAATACCAAGAACACAAAGTGTGCACTTGTGGTCTTTGCAAGATCGGTCTTGCTAACTTGCCTCCCAAGAATGAACTTGGGGAGCAATGAATCATGGGATTGGTCTCGTTTGGCGAGGATGCAACCTATGTATCTTTGATATTTTGGGGCGGGGCAAGAACGACATCCTCGGATTTTTACCATCTTCTGTACTTCTGTTCTTAGTATTGGAACTGGTCATTGGTAATGGAAGATGGCATAAATTAACAAGAAGCAGGCAGTGATACAGCAAAACAAGAACATAGGTACAGTCAAGTAACACCCAATGATTTCCTATTGACATTTACTAGAGTGTGGTTTACATTTTTATTCCAGATCCATTCTTTTTATTTTTGTATATAACATTCACACCTAGCTGGATTTAGCATTTTGTTTGGAAATGGACCGAATCTGAAGCTCCGATTTCCTTATTCTACAGAAAAATAAAAACCTTGGATGCTGAACTCATTCAGCATCTGCGTGATTAAAATAAAGCCTTGGAGAACAAACAAATATTTACATTCATAGTTGGTAAAAACAGCATTCAGGAAGCACTGGTCAAAAAGGTGGGAGAACATCCTGGATGTGATGCCTGGCTATATTGAAATGAAGAAAAAAAACTTTAAACCAAACTATCAGTTATTATGTAATAGAGACTACAGCACAATAAAGCCACGTGTGCTGAATGTGTGAGAAAAAAGGTCTTCAGTCAGAGCTACCTTTGTGTCGATGAAGGATTATGTTGCCTTTCCATTTATGTTACAACTATTTATTGCATCACAATGGAATTAGTTAGATATAAAACATCTAGGCGGCTAAACAATGAAACCCAGGGGACGTATTTTTACATTGCAGTTCATGTTTAGGGCATTAGCTATAAAGTTTCCTGATTCACTGTCCAACAAACCGACATATTCACTGACTGTTTTTGATAAAACATCAGGTTCTGACCAAGCAACTTGCACTAAAACATTTGAAAGAGCAATAGAATGGCTCGATTCAGGACATCTTGAGAACTGGGTTTATTTTTCAGTAGCGATATAGATCACTTTGCCCTTGGACTGGAAAGTAAAAAAATGAAACCACATACAAGTCTTACAAGTCAATAATAACGATGTTAATTAAATTCTACTATCACCCATACTGCTATGTAATGTATACTGCTACCAATAGAACTGCATTAATAATAATATGTAGTATTGTGTTATACATTAATAGCAATGCCTTGACTTTGTTAAGGTAAGCAAAATATTATGCTGAAGCCTTCAGACAGAATTATTTTCAGGGGAGAGTCTAAATCTTCATTTCCTCCTGTAGTTGTACGGTTGTTAAGGGTTAGGGTCAGTCAGAGGTGCTGCTTTGCTAAGAGATTTAATAGAAGAAATGATTTCATTGATTTGGGTCTAGCCAAACACAGCAGAACATGGGGGAAATGGCCAAAGGGTATAGTTAACCTCAAGATAATTAGCTATTATTTCAAATTTCAATCTACATTAACCTTTACGTTTTACACAGAAACTACTCCTGATCATGAGCAGACTCACTTCCCTGGCTGCAGTCACCTTAATGAATCAATATACCATTTCAGATGATATTCCACCATTTTATTGTAGTTTATACGATTATTTCCAGAATGATGTAATGTTTTATTTTTTCCCCTTTTAACAAGGCATAGCATCAAAATCAATAGTTTCTTTTATTTATTCCACAGGGAGCCTACCACTGAAATTCATTGATATAAAAAGTATACAAGAAACACATCTCTTCACTTGTTACATAACTAAGCCTTCATACTGAGAAATTATATATCTGCAAAACTGAGTTTTCACAGCGTCGCTCACAAATGGCAAAATGTAAAATGTGGCCTTTTCAGTTCAGAAACGTAGAGATGGGTTTGGAGGAATGAAGGGCAGAGTAAAGAACGTTAATGCACTGACAGATGGATCCAACAATGAGTGACGCTTTATATTTACTGCACCTTGATAATGTTTTTATAATGCATTCGTGGAACATTCAGTGCACCTTCATAATCCATTCATAGAAGATTCATAAGCAGCATACAAGTATACCTTAACATCCTAACATACCTTAATGATTTTAATATACACTACAGTAATAACAAGCATTATAATAATATGATTATATACATTTTGTTATTAATGTATATTAAGTAAATTATACTTACATGCTGCTTATAAATCTTCTATGAATGCATTATGAAGGTGCAGTTAATATGAAGTGTCACCCAACAATGCAATGAAAAACAGAGAATGTGCAACATTACTCTCCTTAATAACACAGAAAGTTTAGCCAAGGTAACCAATCAGAGTGCATTTGAACGCACCATATTGATAATAGTGGTACTGATACAATGTCAACAAGAACAACAACAATTATTAATTAACAGCTGACATTGCATATTAGTTTGTATATGAGTTTCATAACATTATGCTCAGGCGAATTAAATGAAAAAGTGAATTATGTATTACAATGCTTTGAGAAAACTGATAATTTATCATAGTCAAAATGTTACCATTGACAGCATTACTCTCAATTATTTACCAACAATTGTAAAGTACAATTTCTGTCTTAGGCCTAAATTGCTATTGCTTCTCATCAATGTGCCCCTCTGACATGCTAGAATGGTTACAAATGTGCGATTTGCATTTCTTTAATGATCTCGCGAGACACGAAGTGGCAGCTCGGTGACTTTGACTTTTAAATTTAGAGCACCGAATTTTGACGTGTCAGGAAAATTAACGGTCAACGGCATCTTGGTTTGACTCAGGGGACAATTAAGTATTTTTTTGCTATTATTATAATTAATATTTAAAATATCAATTAAGTTTTATTGAGATTATGTAGACACCACACCACTGGAGCAACCAAAATCACATAGTAGATAATTAATTACATTTAATTATTGACTGGCTGCACAGTTCAAGAGTAATTCATTAAAGGTTATTAAAGTAAAAGTAACAATAATAAAATTTGCACTGGGTCTCAGTGGGACAGGCGAGCGTGATGTTGCTCAGCACCCTAATCTGGCGTAAATAATAACATCTCTTGTCGCTCTCCTTTCGCCACACAGTTTAATAATTATTTATTCTGTATTCACATAGCTGAGCTTCATAACACATATCAGCACGTGCCAGTTACCTAGTGATTGGCATTGCTGCATGTCTACTGTAATCTCTAAATGTATAAGCACGCTTGAAAAGGCGAAGTTGCCATTGCAATGTTATGGTAATGTGGAATCCTGTTGGAAAATGAACGCTCCACATTCCCTGAGTTGTTTTTGTGACCGCCTGCCACATTTGTATTTAGCCACGCAAACAGCAGTTACCTGCCTCAAGAAGTATACGTTTTAAACGCCTGTAAAGCTTTGTTTATTTATATTGACGCTGCTGTTTTACTTAAGAGGTAGTCTGACATATGCAGTGAAACACTAAAGCTCTCCCGTTTGGCGTGTAAACACAAATGTCAGGCATATTTTCAAATATTTCAAAACACTGAGAACTGATGTTATAGTACATGGAAATAAGCCAAGTAAACAGAGAAGCTCGTAATTAGGTTTTGTGATGAGGGAAGACTTTGGTGTTGAGCTGAAAGCCAATGAACTTCCTTTCTTTTGAAAGGGAATTTAAGTTGCATTTTCGCAACTTTAGCTGAGCATGTTCTAAATTGGACGTGCTTGGCTATCATTAACCCGGGCTGCTGCTTACAACATGAATGCTTTATGAAAAACAAGCAAAGGCACAAACAGAAAGTGGTGGGAATGAAACGGCGGTTAGCAAAGTGTGGCTTTGCTGTTCAGAGTTGCTGGTGGTTCGTTTGACTTTTTTCGCCCGAGTAATTTATCACGGACTATTGAGCGGAGACACGGGAGCTTTGCTGAGTTGTTGGAAGCGCGGTGAGAGACGACTCAATGCTGCAGAATGGCGTCAATAAATCTTTGCACCAGAAAAAATAACACCTGCCCAATTTACCTTAGCCAATAACTGTTTGACACAGCAATGTAGAGACAAACTGTCGGAGATAACCCTACACACGTACTTCCAGGGGTAAAACGAGGAAGGAAAATAATACAAACATTATGCAGTGACACACTGGCACCCACTGCCCGCCCAAAAAACCTTTCCACAATAAAGAGTTGGAAGATGGCTTTATGGATGGATAACACACACACATTTATATCTGTATCTTTGTGGGGAACGTCCATTAATTTCTATGGGAAAAACCCTAATCCCAACATGACGACCTTAACCCCTACGCAGCACTAACCTTAACTATAAGTAACCAAACAAAATACAAGGCTTTTGGCATTTTTAGGTTTTTGATTTTCAGTCACAGGTTTTTACAGAATTGACTTTACCCTTGTGGGGACCAAAAAGATGGTCCCCACAACATCAAAATGACAAGTTTTTATTATTTTTTTTTATTAGCAATATATACATAACCTGCACACACAGACATGCACATTGAAACAAATAGCCAGACTGATGGGCGATAAATATGTCACACATAATCATATCCAGCCATGGGTATCTAATACGTCAGCCTCATTAAAACAATTGGCATACATAGTGCAAAAACTGGTTTTTTAATTAATTTTCACCTGTTTTGTTTTCACTTCACACCTTCACTGAAGACATGGACCTTGCTTGCCTCAGATATGTGTTTCTGTTCACCGAGCACCTTTGAAAATGAAAATGCATGTTTGTGGATGTAATTTAGCATCCCGCTGTAGAAGCAGTACAGTGAATGGAGGTTAGTTTTTGTTTTGTAAGGCAGCAATTCTCATTCAAGTCAATATCTGTTATTACTATACTGTATTGGCCAAGTTATATTTTAGTCTGTTTTTTGGCCTCTTCTCATCAGACTGCAACAAGCATCTCTTCACACTGCTTCATTGGTTTTATTGAGAGAAATGTCATGATGTAAAACATTGAATAGATCCATATATTTCTTCTGGGTCAGTAGAGTTCAGCTACTGACAGAAATATGCTACAATGGACAACAGCTTAGCCTGCTATAAAACTGTAAACTTGACAGAACTCTTTCTTTTCTAAAGTAAAAAAAATAGGACACTCATTCTTTGATTTGATATCTTGACCTTTGAAAATAATGGGTCACAATTAAAGAACAAGCATTACATGTTGATTTTGTTATCCAAAACCGCCCCCAAAACTGTGTCTGCTGATTTTGTGTTGTTTAATAGACATAGTCACTGACTTTCAAATGTATGTGATTGCTTGATATTTAACAGTGAAGAATACTGTTTGGTGTGGTTTGTGGTTGTGAATGAAGCACTTCTCCATATTGTGTTAAAATGTAACCACTTCATCTTCTCAATACTTATTGATACTTTGCCGATACAGTAAATCCATCCATCCATCCATCCATCCATCTTCTATATCTGCTTGCCCTGTGCAGGGCCTCAGGGGTCCGGAGCCTATCCTGGAAGCAACAGGCACGACATAGGGAATAAAGTTGGATGGGGCATAAACCCATCACAGTGCACACTTACACACCATTCACTCGCATACCATTCACTCAGACACCATTCACTCGCACACTGTTCACTCACACACCATTCACTCGCATTCATTCACTCGCACACCATTCACTCGCACATCATTCACTCACACACCATTCACTTGCACACCATTCACTCACACACCATTCACTCACACGCCATTCACTCGCATACCATTCACTCACACACCATTGACACTTATGGGCTATCTCCAATTAGCCTCAGCATGTTTTTGGACTGTGGGGGGGAAACCGTAGTACCCAAAGGAAACCCCATGACGACACGGGGAGAACAATCCTATGTAGAGTCAGGGCAGAGCCTCAGACTCTGGTCCCAGAGGTGTGATGCAACAGTGAAAAGGACTGTACCAATGCATCACCATCAGACACAATATATACAGTAGTAAATCTATAGTGATTAGAGACAATCAGAAAATTCCATTAGTGTAACAGGTATTTGAAGAAGTTTTGTCAATATAGTTTTAATTTTTTGCATCTTTTACATGGGGGGGACCCTTTAACTGAAAACCAAATGATGTATATACTAAACCCTTTAAACCATTTTCATATTTTTATCATTTTCTTTCTAGTAAGTTCAGACTTCCTCTAAATTGTGCTATTTTGGTAAATATTAATCTGAGTATTTAGTTAAACAAAACCTTATAAAAAGACTGAGTTTCACTGTCACGGGTCTGCTAGTCCTATTAAGTTTGAGCCGGCATTACTCGTAACCCAAATGAAATAGCGGCCTGTGTCTCATTTCACAAACCTTATTCCAGCTTTCATTTGCTCGGTTGCAAACTAATAGGCGGCTTCTGTTTGCAATTAAACCGGTTCGCATGAAGCGTCTGACATTCCGCCTAAATATGCAGGCTAGCTTTCAGGCCTCCCACCACGTCTCCCCTTCATCCTCACCCCGTGCTGCAAAATCACCTCCCCGCACGTGAAGGTGGGGGGGGAATGAAAATTTCAGCATCAGATGAAAACTGTTCCCGGCACATTGTAAGAATTCAACCTGCCAGCTTCGGGGAAGTCTAGCTGGATGGGTGTGAGTAGATTGTTGTTAATTCGGGATTTTGAGAGAAGTTGACCTGGAGCACAGATTTGTTAGCGCCTAGCTTCTTACGGTGCCCTTTAAAAATTTCTCCATATGTATGGAGAACATGTGACACATCTGGGTCATTAATCTATCAATCAATTGAAGCAAAAATCAGTTACACAAAGGAGAGAGGAGGTGGGGGGTGTGGATTATTGACCAAGGAACATTTCAATACATCCGTGCTCCGCCTTAATGTTTCAGCCACAGTACATAAAATCTTGTTCTTTCACTGCTGGTAGGTGTGATTAGTCATGAAGGATCCTACTGTGGAGAGACTGATGGAAAATTAGAGGTGATAGGAGGACTCAATCGATACTATTTACCCCTCTGAAGTGAGCCCATATTAATCGTCAGCAGAGGGAAGACAACTGATCGCTTTTTCCAAACACATTATTGATAGCCAGGGGAGAAGCTGAGGATGGAACGTTTTCGGAAATTACGCTTATTTACAGCACAATCTTTGACAGCCTTGCATTTCGACGTGAAGGATGGAAGAGGAGGAGAAGCGATTAAAGCCGGCCACGGCATTTTAGGAATTGTTTCCAGAAAGATGACTTCTGAAGGTTGTCTCAGTCAAAGCAATACTTACGAAATCAGCTTGAATCTGGCTACATCCTCAGTGCTTCAACAAAAAATCTAGTTGCCACAACATTTAACCCATAAACAAGCAAACACATATGCACAAAGTATAGAAAATAAATGAACATCCTATTTGAAGTTTAATTATATCTTCATTGTTCTCACAATGACAAAAATGGGCTACAATTAGCTCGCTAAATCCTGTCCAGACAGTAAGAACTAAATATAATTGTAATGCTTATAATTATGAATGTTTAAACAGAGAGGGAGTGGGAAAAAGCAAACGGCTTCATGCCCTCTCACATTTCCACAATATTGTGTCATAATCAGATGTTCTCCTCATTAGTGATTTTCGTTCAGCAACCCTGCAGCTTGACACTCTAATCCCATCTGTTTACCAGCTTTGGGACGCCCTCTGTACAGAAGTCATGTGTTAATCCTCGGAAACCACTGATTGAGCACACTGACAGCGCCGTGCCGTCCAATCGGAACATTTCGACTGTAATAATGTCTAGCCCACTCACTGATGCCTGTGAAAAATGTTTATTCAACAAACAGAACTGCATAAATCAGCTATCACTGTGGCCAGCAACCCCTTTCGGTGAGGGGCTGCTCTGTTCATCCTGACAAATGGTATACGTATAAAATGCCTCATAATATTTTCTTGTTTTTTTGTCAGTGACTTGACAGTTCATTGTGTACTCGCAAGGAAAGACATATTGCGGAATTAGGCCTGTCTTTAGCCGCTAATACATTTCTTGTGGCCCGAGCTTATTATGGATTCTGTAATGTTTCACACGTACATTCAGATAAACTTTGAGCGACTGGCTGTGCTACGTGACCACATTCGCAGCATTTCTTCATAGCTGAATTGCCACGCCGTTCTATCTGTGATGTCTGAAGACATCATTTCAATATTTTATTTTTTTCCAAAAATTATTTTCTCTCCCATTTCCCTGGTTTGTCAGTCATTCTAAACTATTTTTCCTTAGAGTATTAACAACCCTCACCCACCAGAAAAGAGGCCAAATATGTGTCGCATAATTACTATTTGGTGCAGCCTGTTCAGCTACAACTGTAAAATTGCAAAGCAGAACAACAAAACTTCACAGGCAGGGATGTTCTTGTTATGGCTTTTGAATATGTTGTTTAAAGTTTTCTCATCACGTTCACTCTTCCGTTATTTTAAAACTGCTTTTGGAAAATATTTCCAGTACAAGCTGATGAGTAAAGTGTTACGTTACATGGAAATATCTGCATATTAGGTTTGGGTGGAGAACAACTGAGTGGGAAAGATACTTGCTGTCATGCTTGTTCAGCGTTGGCCGGTAGACAGGGTGTCATCAGTTATCATATCTGCCTAGCCGCTGATGACTGTGGTGAAATTGTATTGTTAAAGAGATTTTTTTCATTAATATAATACATTCAAATCTGAATGGCAAAGCAACATTTCTATGTATGAGAATATAATTTTTGGATTTGGCTGAGTTTAGTTGATGCACTGTTACAGCAATAGAGGAGAAACAACTCGAGTAGATAGTATTAAATATGTTAGACTGATAGGTTGTGTAAATCATAAATTATATAATTGTATAATATGTCATATAATGCTTAATGAAAAGAATTATTCACAGCATGTGGTTTTATAGAAACTTCTCTTGCTTAGCCCTGTTCAGTGCGTCATTACCCTAAGAGTGAGTCCGAATCGCAGCCTTTGCTGTACCCGTAATGACTTTGGCTGCTATAGGGCAGGTTCATAACAGTGTGACTGTCTCAGTCGGCTCCTACATAACCTGTCAGGTACCAGCAAGTCTGCGAGGTCCAGTGCTGGGAGATACACACTTCCAGCTAGCTCTCCAGCATGGAGTGCAAACTGTAATTTGTAGAGAAAGCAAGCAGTTTCAAAGATAGTTCACTGAAGTAGTGAACACCCCCCCCCCCTCTGCAGCATATGGGCAGTTTGTGGGGGGGTTAGCACTGGGTGTGCTGCTCAGAGAGGGTAAAAATGAAAATTAGAGAAAGAGAGAAAAAAACGTAATAATACAAAATTATAGGCATATACAAGTCTGAGATTACATGTAGAGTGTAGTTTATGGACTGGTGCACCACTCTGAGCCTTTATGAATATCAGTTTGTCGGCCTGAGGTACAGTACAGTTCCATATGTAGTTTAAAGACAGACTTACGAACAAATTTCGGTTGTAACCTGTGGACTTATAACCTGTATATAAATCATTCTGTTTAACCAAACAAAATATTCACAAATATGGTAACTTCACAGTGAAGTTAAATGTATTGCAGAATCATCTAATCAAGTAATTTGAACTTATACTGCTAAGGTAAAAATATTCAAATTAAATCAAATGAACAGAATTCATTAATATTGTTGTTAATTCGATGCCCCCCAGTGTTCCCAAATGCACGTTCATTCTTGTTAATGGTATTTCTCTTTCTCTTTTACCCCTAATATTTCCAACCATTAGGATCATTTCAGAAGATAACTTCTTTCTGGTCATTTGTACTGCAAGTGAAATTTCAGAATGTATTTGATGGAGAATCCACTTGTTTGTTTGCCTTGTCAACACTGGTACGTCTAAGCAGGCACCGGAGTTTAAAGGTGTCAATACTCATCCTGTCCTGCTTCTCCATTGGCCAGCGTCTCATGCATGAAGAGTCACAGAAAAGGACAAGAAAATTCTGAACAATTCTGATCTCTGGTCTTAAAGATTCATCAGTACCTTTGCATATTCTTTACATGATTCTTCATCACAGGCCTTTCAAATTCCAGATTTAGAATTACAAATAAATTAAATGCTATTCTTTTGCAATTAAACAAACAGTGAATAAGAATGGTCTTACTGCACAATATTACATTGACAATCTGGCCAGTTGTTTGCACAGTAATCTCTACCTATTAAAATCACTATGGAACTGAGCCTTTTACAGAATTCTTATAAACCAAAGAAAAATAGTTGTGACTTTAGTCTTGGTTTATCTGGATGGTGTTTAAATCTCACTTTAGACTGCTAAATGACGCAATCAACTGTTTAATGTTTTCAAATGTTCTGCATTCGGAGGAAATTCATAGCAGTTACTTAATGCATTATCAAAACAGAGAAATAGAAAGATACACAGTGAATAATACATAATCATATATAACGTAGGCAAATCCATGACAGTGAGCTGCAAATTCTATATGTGTGGTGCCGCTGAAGATGACCTCATAGGAGAAAGAGCTTATTTCTGTTTATGGACAGGCAAGATAGCATTTTCCCCACCTGTCTACATGAGTCTGGCATAAGTGGAAATCATGTAATACTGGGCCTGCAGTCATACTATCCATATGATTTTTTTTTTCCCCAGTGCATTTTGGGAACCACATAGTGTTCACCTGAAACAACCATGTCAGTCTTGTTGAGGTCTTAGGGGCCTGACTTAGCTTGATACTGGCTCTGTGCCTTTTGTATCTTAAAGAGTGCCCCAGTTTCATGATAACACTCCGTGATTCAGACGACGGATGAGCTCATCTGAGGGAGCGATTTCCTTTTTTTTATTACATATGGTTCACTTGAGAATCTGTTGCCTGGCACATTTTGTTGTCTCTGTTGCTGCACATTTACTGGGCACCAAACAAGTTAAATAAAGACATTCTATTTATTATCTGAGTTACAGGTCTTGATGAATTGTTACAAAACAGTCAGTGTAGTGTATTTAACAGTATAATTGCTGTATAATTAAGCAGGTGTACGTACTAATTTATTTGGAAGTGTTACTGTAATGAATCACTTTTTCTAACTGACTTGACATGAGGATAAATGTCTTTAGAAAATGTTTTCCAAACGTCTGCGGGCACCCACGCAGACTGCAGACACGAACACCACCTCCACTTAACATGGCTCCCCCTGCTCTCTGCACGACACCGAAGACATTTAAATATCAACAGAGACAAGGCTCAGAGTATAAACAGTCTGATCGTCATGCACAGAAACACGTTTAATTGCTTTAGCTCCGCAAATAAACACGCGTTTGGCACTTCCATCGGCCGTTCTCACTATAGTCACATGACACTGGCTGCTGTGTTCTTTTCCTCCCCTTCAAAATGAGTGAGATTATAAGTGCCAGGGTTTCAACTAGGGAAACGTTTTTTTTTTTTTCTCACCAAATACGGTCGGCTGCTGCTGAGGCATATTTGTAGACGCTGCATGAATATGCATACAAGCATGTGCCGTGTTACGGACTGACGTCCCACCCAGGGTGTCCCCTGCCTCGTGCCCTGTGATGGGCTGATGGCCAATCACGAGTGGTTTCTGTTTCGTGTCCTGTGATGGACTGATGTCCGAAACTGGGTGTCCCCTGGCTTGTGCTCTATGATGGACTGGCGACCAATCAAGGGTGACCCCTGCCTCATCCTCTGTGATGGACTTATGCCCCATCCAGGGTGACCCCCTGCCTCATGCCCTGTTCTTCTGGTAGAAGTCTCTAGGCTTAGCATGACCCAGTACTAGATAAGTGGGTAGAAAACATGGATGAATGGATAGAAGAAAATTGTTCCACTCTGATTTACTGCAGAAGGGGCACTCATTTTATAGATGGGAGGTTAACTGTGAGGACACAAATCAGCATGATGCTAGCACCAGAGGATGTCATGCTACCATTTTGTAGAGCTTGGTCATCAAGTCAGACACTTTTGTCTCACAAAATAGACCCTAGAAAACGAAATCATGAAGGGTGGGGTGAGACGATATGAGGAGAGGCGGTGGGGATAATCACAGGCTATTCACAATCTCCTAATTAGCTTTTATTTGATAACTTGTTTTTGAATGATAAATTAGCCTCCTTGCGAAATGTGATACCAATAATTTGATAAATGTTATGAACCTAATTACAGCTTCCTGCTGAAATGGAAGCCTGGCTCTTAGAAAGACGCAGGCAAATACAAAGCATCAAAGTAAATAAAATGCTCTGAAAGTAGCTGCAGTGTCGATTCACTGTTGCACTTGCCACTGTAGACCATTACAGTAGGACGGAAAGAGAAATACGGTGTGGTGGTCATGATTTTGCCCTGAATTGCTTTTCGGTTTTGCCGGGTCCCCGATAACTATGGTCTGGATCACCTGTGAAGTCAGTGAGGAGTGAGCGCCATTCTGTTTTGGATGCATGTCATTCTCCTTGATGGATCCATCACGTATCCCCAGCCCCAAAACTCAAGAGGGGGGGTGGGTAACAGGCGTAGCTGACGGCCAGACTGATAGGGTGAAGGAATATCGTGGCTGATGTAACTGTCATCTTTATTTACTTACTTTGGTAGCAGCGATTTTGGGACTTTCGGCAGGGTATCGAGTTTCAGGCGCGTCTCAAACTTCATGCATGAGGAGTAGGGTGTGTTTCTCTTGCCTTTTATTTGTTTCAGGCCCTCGCTTTTCCATCGCTTCCGCTAGGTAAGTGACCAGACGGCGTGGCGTCTCTCTGAGAGCCTGGGCATGCTGAAGGAAGGATGGGGTTCCCAAGCAGGGTCCAGCTAGTTTAGCAGCTTAGCAGGGACCGCCTAGCAGGGATCGCCTAGCAGGAACCACCTAGCAGGGACTGCTTAACAGAGACCGTCTAACAGGAACCACCTAGCAGGGACCGCTTAACAGGGACCGGCTGGCAGGAACCACCTAGCAGGAACCACCTAGCAGGGATTGCCTAGAAAGGACCTTCTAACAGGGACTGCCTAGCAGGAACCACCTAGCAGGGATCTCCTAGCAGGGACCGTCTAACAGGGACTGCCTAGCAGGAACCACCTAGCAGGGATCACCTAGCAGGGATCACCTAGCAGGGATCACCTAGCAGGGATCACTTACCAGGGACCGTCTAATAGGGATCGCTTAGCAGGAACCGCCTAGCAGGGATTGCTTAGCAGGAACCGCCTAGCAGGGATCACCTAGCAGGGACTACTTAACAGGGACCGTCTAACAGGGACCGCCTAGCAGGAACCACCTAGCAGGGATCGCCTAGCAGGCCCACTGGGGGCTCCACCAACCCCGTCAGCCCACCGATGCAGATTTTTTTTCTGAGGTGAAATTTCTAGTTTGGTTCAGTGGCGTTTCTTCGGCTGCAGCGGGCAAATGTCACCGCCGCGCTGAATGGAGCTCGATGATTCGCCCATCCTATTCCATTTAAATTTACTGCAGTTTTTCTTTCTGACACCTGTTTAAATCAATATCTTCCTCTCCGGGTCGCGGGCCAAATATGCTGAGGCGCCCGCCGACTGCTTCTCAAATCCACTAAAATCAACACAATAATTGAAATATTTTCAAGCTGATTACACCGAAGCCCGAGGCTAGACTGGTTGCTAAGGGTATGCTCCCTGGTTGCTAGGGGGAGTAAATCATCTTGCATTATTTGATTTTTGTTATAGATATGAAACCGCTACTCCCTCGATTAAATGTCTCGCAGTCTAACACCTAGGGGACCAAGGGAAAGAGAAAGGAAGCAGCAACCTTGACCCTGTCAAATAAATATCTCCAACTTTTCCTGTCCTTGGGCTTTAAGTCTTTCAGCTCGACATGCCCGCACGCATCCATCCATCCATCTATCTATCTATCTATCTATCTATCTATCTGTTTATTTATTTGTTTGTTTATTTATTTATTATCTGTGCATGTTTTACTAACAAACTTTAGAAAATAAGAGGATTGAGTGAACCAAAGAAGAAAATGGATATAGGCCTAGGGACGGCATGAAAGCGAACAGCTTTATTCGTTTTTTTTTTTGGACAGCTTTCACATTTTGTCAAACCTTGCCAAGAATCTACGGTCTTGTTGCTAGTACAGTCTTTTAAATTAAAAAAAAAAAAAAAAAATTTCCAGTATGCTCCACAGAAAAGGCCTGGAGGAAGATGGAAGTGTCACTGCACATTTTTAAAACATTTTATTGGGTTAAAATGGATTTATATATGGAGAGCAATATGACATATATATAGTATATAACAACAAAACACATGACAGCCTATAAATAATTGTGTATGGTTTGTTTATGATTATAACATATTAAAATATGTATGTTGCTGTTCATTGCCTATTTCTGTCTGTGTCTGTGTCTTGTATGTGGAATTTTGAAAAACTACATAAGTTCTTATTTTGAACCAACCTGTGTTTCAGTATTTCCATCTTTCCATCTCATGAAACACGCCAAAAAATTCACATTATTATATTTCATAAGTGGCTGCTGTTTTATCACCGCTCAAAGACACACAAAGGCGAAGAAACACCATTAACCAGAGTCCACTTGTCCACATTCATATTCCGCAGCTTGCTTATCATTTTAAATTAGATTTTAAACGAAAATGTCCTTTATTCCAGCAGCCACCCTTTAATTCCCCTTGTAATGAGCTATCTTTAAAGCTTTCAGCATTGCCTGTTTGAACTTTAAAGTGTGAACTCTGATGTATCGTATAAGTCAACTGTTTGATGTCATAAACAGTCAGAATGCTGCTCAAATGCACAGTGTGTTAAAATAAATTGATGAAGCGCATTAAAAACAGATATGAAGAGGACGCATTAAATATTTAAATTTAAGCTGTAATCCTGTGATCTACATCAGGCAAATCTGCCTCATATTACACATTTCATAAACATCCACCCCAACAGCACAAGATCAGCTAATATTATTAAATCTCTTAGGAGAATTACTTAAATTATTGGGATTAGAATATTAACTTACTGGTCTGTGATGGACTGGTATCCGGTGCAGGGTGTACCTCAGCTTTGAGCCCTGTGTTTCCTGGGAGATGGATGGATGGATGGATGTTGGGAGAAATGCTGAAATAGTTGACATTGTTTTTAAAATGCTTTCCTCAATGATAATTACAAAACTGAAGTGGATTCTAGTTCTTTGTTGAACTGCAACCATCATGCAGGGAAAGGGAAATATCTTTTGTGGTAAGGTTTTATTGTAGAAAATACTATCCTAGATCAATAGGGCAATTCACACTGCTGTGGATACTGGAGCAGAGAAGAATAGGCTTAATGTAATTTCTCTACTGTTACCAGGATTTTTAACTGTTACCTCCTGTCAACAATATCGAACTGTTGTGCCTGTGTCCAAAATCAAGATTTTCACTATAAAATGTTATATTAACGCTTAAACATTACATTTATTCATCTTCAATCTGCATCTTTAGTTTAATAGGAGCACTGTGAACACAAACAAATATGCATGCATTCATTTTTGCAGTGATGATGCGTGCAGACTGCGATGAGAAAATGTGGCTGCATTTGTTACATGAGTAATATTCCATGGCACAGTGTGAGAGATGCGTACGCTGGTAAATGTGTTAGTATTATCTACGGGCAACCCCTCAATTAGCAGTGACAGTGTAGTCGAGCTGACAGGAGGTGACAAAGTCATAATAAGCGGTGACACAAAAATCCATTGTTTCATTTAGACAAAACTGGGTGATATTTTTAGCTTCTGGCTTCAGCCAGTCTGGACTTTAAAAAACCACACAAGTACAAGCAAAAGATGGACAAGCAAGGCGGAAGCCATAAACACTAACATCTTCATTAATACAAACATTTTCTCTCCTGTGGCTAACTTTATATAGCTAGACATGTATAATGGTAACTTATATCCAAACAGGAAATACTTGGGGCAGTAAAGAAGTTATGGTGTTCACATGAAACAAAGTTATTTGAGCCTCTATTGGAAAACCTCATGAGGGTGTATAATGTAAAAACCAGAACGTATGTGAATCACTGGAGTCTTTGATGAAGTAACAGGATGCTAGGATGCAAATGAACAGGCAATACAATATGATCAGGAGATGATCGCATGACGGTTAAAGTATTGCACAGAAACATCTCCTTTAAAAAAGTTACATTTCTGTGTTTTTTGTTATAAAACCAGAACACAAAGATGCTCTATTGCTGCAAGTACGTAGAAATAGAGTAAAACCACATAAAACTGCAGACTGTGGGAGAAATGAAAATATCAAGCTATTCATTAAGATGCTAACAGTTTATTTACGTTCATGGTGACGTCCTGCAGAGAAATGATATAATCTGGGGTTACCCCATTCCAGCTAGTGAGGTAATAGCAAAGAACCGTCCAGAGAAGGACTGTCAGCTGACTGCAGAGTATTTAAAGAGGCTTTACGACTCCAAAGCAAACTGATGCGGTAAAAATGCTATGAGCATCCATCCATATGTGTCACTGTGGTTGGCAGGAAGCAGAATCCCGCCTTTACGGAATCAGGGTGACCACAACAGATTTAAAAATGGAAACACTCGAACAGAAAAACTGATGCAGTGCAACACTCAAACACATGCTGCTGAGAAACAGCTTCGGAAGCCCTGCCTACAGGACGCGACTGTTCATTTGATTCTGACATACAAAACCAAGAGTTCTTCTCAAGCATGAAGAGTCTCGCAGCAGCTGCCTGCTCTGCTCACACTGTATTTTTCATAGGAAACTTGCCCTACGTGAGGTTTGTCCTGCCCTTATGTGCTGGCTGTGAACATGCATCAGCACAACAAATTGCACATCACAACGAAGCATGTAGCTAATTCAATTTCCCTAAACATCCATAAAACATTCCTATATGCCTATATTTTGATGAAAATGTATATCTATGTGTATGTATAGTACATTTATACAGTTACAAAAAAATCGCCACAAGAAAGCAGTTAATTCAACAAATAAGCTTGGATCTTTAGTACGTGGCTATAGTTTGTTTTAATTCATCGTGCTGGATTTGGGCGTTACTTTGTGGCCACCACATCATAATGTTTTGCTGATTTTTTTTTTTCTCACATCAATATCCACAACAGCTCTTCGAAAACTGTACCTGAAGGCGTCATGTCTTCGCATGTTTATCAGCTCTTCACTCTCTTGAGCACGACTTCAATTCCATCGAGGATGCGCAGACGGAAAATATTCTCGAGTGGAGCATGCCACACAAACACACCAATCAACATGGAGATTAAATATTTTAAACATTCATAAATATCCATAAATAAGTACTGTTTCGTATTGGATAATGGATACGAAAATGTACTGAAACTAATGAACAATAAATCGTAATAAAAAGAATTTTAAAAACATAATACACAGTTTGTGTGAAATGCTTGTGTTTTCTATGCCGCACGTTTTCTCTTCCCTCTGAGAAGGAAATAAAATCAGCCGGGACAAAAAATGAAGATGACAAGAGGTTGAAAGGATTCAAGAAAGTGGTGAAGGCCCTGCTGGATTGTGGGGAGATGGAGGAAAGATATGGCCTCCCAGGCGATCAGCTAGCTGGCCTGCTTGGGGGGTAAAAGAGCAGCACATCCATTTAGGAGAAAAACACCAGTGTACCCCTACAGTCTGCCTACTATGGGCGGGGGCAATTACAAGCATGCAGACAGTAAACAGTCCAATATGTGTCCAATAGTAAGATTTCATGAGTCCATTTGTGGGAATTTGAGATTAGATGTGTAATAAGTCATCAAGCATCAATGCCTTAATTTGTTTGTGATATTGAAGATAAGTGTAAATTAATAATGCTTCTTTGATTCTGCATCATCCATAAAAAGACACAAGTGAACGTTTCTGAACCTAAAGACTGAAATACCTACTGATAGTCTGTGTTTATCAACAAATGTATATTTATGTGCCTGCACCCTACATGCCACAGTCATATTTAATTAAAAACCGACTTGTGGTGTATTTTTGTGATAAATCAGCAAAAGGGAATTATTTTCCGATAATGACATGTATATAATAATATTACGGAGACGTGCAGATTCACTTTTCGCAGCATGTCTGCAGATTGGACGTCCCCAGGGGAAAATAGATGGCATGTCATTTGGCTTTTGAAATGAGCCTCATCGACTTTGGCAAAATCCATTGACTCATGTGCCAAGTCGCGAGACCAATCACCAGCGAGCTCCGCAAACACAACTCCCATCCGTAACTCTTATTCATTCCTATTAAAGCTGACATCTATCTGGAGGGAGTGAAAAGTGACGGATGGGTTTCAGAACCAATAACCTAACAAAGAGCCCAATTAGGCTGTAAGAAGATGCATTTATACACGTACATATATGGTCATTTATGCCTCAGTCTGTAACTGAACAGTAGGAAGAAAGATGCCTTATTGATACTAAACCCAGCCAACACAAACACACAACCTTATACAGCACGAAGTATGCCCTAAATGCCGATTGTACTTGAGTCATCTTAGGGTAATAATTTTCATAAAGTACTTAACTTTAATTTAGTCAAATAATCTTTGGGAATGCTAACACAGGGAATGTTTACATAAGTTCTGTCAAAAGATTTTACTCAGCTTCTGTAAACAGCTTCTGAGAAAGTTATTCCAGAAATAATAAAAAAAAGATCTATTATGTCACAGATAAGCTGAGAAGTTACTTCCACTGCACTGCAATATGTTTGTAGATTACTCGCCCGTAAATTTGAAGGCACAGCAACTCCAACACTAGACTAACGCACTGAACTGCAATAGTGTACACCAAAATGACATCAGCTCCTTCTGCACTGAATCTTGGTCCAGTGGGAATATTCTTGGACACCACAAAATGTATCTTGTTACTACAGTAACACTGATCTGGGATGATACTAGGTATTAATTCCTTAGACACCAGTGTAATGCTACAGTTATGAACCAAAGTGATTGAATTGTACTAAAGATTGCATTTTGAAAAGAAAAGAAAATCTCTTCAACTCTGATTCCAAAGCAACAGTGAAAAGTTTGTTACATTTTTACCACAGGATTCCACTCATATCATCATGTGACTAAGAACCTACCATTCTGTCCACTCTTCCACATCCTTGATGACCATGGAGGGCAAGGTAGGTCCACGTTAAAAACCAAGGCGCCATGCTTACATTACCTCTCATTAGATTGACTTCTGTAGTACAGTCCTGGCAGGAAATGCATACATTTGCTTACAAATATATGACAAAATAGGCAAGTAAACATAATACATTTATATCTAAAAGAGAGCACTATATAATTACACAAGAAAAAAACTGGCACTTTACCTGCAGACAGACATGTTACTTTGTTTAAGCACTGGTGTTTGAATGAAGAGATAAGGTCAGTGTCTGCAAATGAAGCCGTTTCTTTGCTTCTTATTGGTGGCGGGCCAAGTCAAGCAGCTCTCTTACAATATGTTGCCCAGTTTCATGTTGACTTAACACTGAAATATGGAGACACAGAATTAAGTAAGATATCTACAGAGGGGAGATCAAGGGGCTTTCGAAAGCAGCAGAGTCATCTCAGTATTACTTACACTTGGAGCACAGAATCATGGGGCTCTTGTTTTGTTTTTGTTTACTCATGAAAGCTCTGCAATCTGTTGGCTCGCTTCATCCTGAAACGACGATTGTTCCACCCCTCTGACACTAATTATTATTAAGAATAGCACGCAGATATAACACTGAAATATTTTAGTACAACTATAATAGCTTTGTTAACATCCCTTTTTGCGAGAAATGGATGGTGTAAAAGGGGGACGGGGGATTAAAAATTTACATATCTTAATAGACAAACATGTACTCAGTCTCTCATCAAAAGTGCCATGTTGCATCTTGGGAATTGTAGCATGTGGGCTTGGAACCCGCTCACTCCCATTGTCTCTTGCCCTGGTAGGGCACAGCATGCTACAATAAACATGAATAGATTTCCTTTGCCCCATGGGACAATTACCATAGATTATTCAGCAGGCTAGGAGTCTGCTTTATTGTACCAAAGGATAAGAAAAGAACCTCAGCACTGCAACTCTGGTTTTGATGCTTTTAGATACCTTATGAAAATTCTGTTTCATTCTGTTCCCCAATTAGTTGTGAACTGAACGGGATTTGCAGGCAAAAATGTGTCAGACACTTTGAGATAGCCGGCGCCCGCCTTTCCGAATGAGATCACTGCTAGCGCTAATGACGAGGTCAAGTAGAAGAGAGAGGCAGCGCATCGCAGCCCGTCTGCGGATTGAGACATATTTGTACACGTCGAGCGCTGCCTTTACGCGCACGGTGACGAATATAAATCGTTATTTGCTTCTTTATTTGCTTGGGTTGAGAGCGCTTGCCATCGCCGCCAATAAAACCCCTTCCGCTAAACAGCTCCGTGCATGTTTCATTTGCTGTCGCAGTGTGAGGGAGCCGGCTCTCGCCGCACGCCTAAACCGCGGCTTGTGTTTAACCAAAGCTTTTTAATATCCCGTGTAGGCATGAGGCCCGGTCCGCCAGGTGAGCGCGGAAGACCGATCCTCCTCCCGCAAGCTTATCTGTGTTGCATCGCGACGCAAAGCTCCGCTGACCCAGATTCCGTGTTTCTGCGTAGCGCAGCAGCCGCGCTTCCTTTTCCTCCGGAGCGAAGAACCCCCCCCCCCCGATCTCCGTGCTGCGGATCCCCCCTCCCCCGTGGTTTAGCCCCAGACATATGGGGGTGTGATTGGTGACCAGCACACTTCGTGCGCATTCATAAGCGCGGATATCAGAGCGCTTACTGAGTGGTACCGCTCCAGACTAACCGTCTGTGTGCGCGCCTGTGTGTAAACAGCAGGTCCGGGGCAGGGAGGTACTACCCTGCTGCGATCGGGGGTCTCTGCTGGGGCCCAGGATCAGGTGGGGGTAGCGCGGACAAATCTGTCAGCGGCAGAGGCGGCGGCAGCAGCGACCGGCGTGCACACGTCATGTGACGCGAGTCTTCAAGGCGGCTGTTTCCGAACGCCACAACGCAATATTAATTAAATACTAAATAATAATGAAATTACGAAACAGGAAAAGATGTTCAGCACTGTTCATATTCCTCAATTTGACGAGCAAACAACAAACAGTAAACGTTAATCACCTGCTTTATTTCTCCACGTTTCCAAATTGGCTGCAATGGCTGTAAATTGTCGGGGAGTCTTTTGCTAATTAAGATAATCGGTTTTTATTTATCTCGATGTAAATGTGTTATTGAGTGATTAGTACGGAGGCTGTTCTGCTTCTTTCTGTGATGCACAAAATGTTATGTGTAATGCCACTTTGCCGTGTATGTCACTCCGGATAAACGTCAGCTAATTTAATTAAATTTAACAAGCACGGCCATTTATTTACAGATGACAGGTTTGCGAAGTTGATGAGGCTACTGCTTTTTTCACCCTCTATATCAGTGATTCTCTTTAATTCTTAAACTAAGCTGTGCTTTTAGCTACATTTAATGTAATTGTTATGGTGTTACAAACTGGAAGCTGAATAATATGCTTAAAGAAAATGTTTTCTTAAAAGTTCCATACTCAGGACAAAAAACGTAGTCTGTTTTTTTTTTTTTACTTTTCTGGTTTTATGTAATATATGTAGTTTTTGATTTTGTGTCCAAGAAAGTGTAATTTTAATTACCAAAAATGTTATTGTAATTAAAAACTAAATTTATGTTATTCAAAATTCAAATGGTGTTTTAAGTGTGTTTTTTTTGATCAGTTTATTCCATAATTACGTAGAATGTTAAATACAATTGCTTGGTTCTTGCATTTAATGCGTACCCAAAAACACCGTCAAAGAGGTGCCTCTTTGGCTCACATCCCTGGGCACCAAAAAACCTGCTTCAAGTTGAGAATCAATTATCTGCCATCTGTCAAGCATCTGAAGAGATTGTACAACTGTATTCAAATGCGGCTCGTCACTCTTCATACTCACGAGAACATCTTCTGAAGCAGCCTCTGCCAGCATAGAGAGGACTTGAACTCACATCCTTCTCTCTCATTCTGATCACGACTTTCATTCCTTTCTGGTAAAATCACGCTTTCTATCAGGACCTTCTCCTATTCTCTGCTTCCCAAAGCCCTCCAATGCTGTTCCATTATGCATCATGCAAAATTATTTGAATAAACTAATTTTAATTTAAGTAGATGTAAAAAAAAATATATTATTCTTTGCAAGAAATAAAACTGGGCTGTGGTGTATTCTGTATTCCAGCTCAATAAAATGAAATTATTTTTCTTCCAACAATGCATGGTTGTGATCTTTATGATTTTACATTTCTGAAGGATAGCAAAAGAAGAACCACGTTAAATGTGTGTGTGTGTGTGTGTGTGTATATATATTTGTATGTATGTATATATGCCTCTTGCAGTTGATGGAAGTTTCTTTTGTGGGCATTTGCCTTCATGGATTTTCCAGACTGCGATAATTTTGTCAGGAATTTCATGATTTTTCCACAGGATCTTTGGTACATTACAGATTCAAAGGATTATACTGCTGTATAACAGGTCATCTGACAACTTTAAACCAACGCTTCAGAAGTTTGCCAGCTGCCTCTCATTCCATAATCTCATTATTAACCTCAAGATTTGTCAGGAATCTTAGACGCCTGGTGCATCCATCGCTATTTTAGGGTAGTGCAGTTTTACTACGCAAATGCAATGAATGTGGAACTCATCAAAAGTTTTAAATAATGAATATGGTCAGTATAAATATTCAAACTCAAAGCTGTATTTCAGTTATGTAAATATTTAGCAATAATTAAATACGCATACTTCATGAATCACTCGAGTGACAAGAGTTTAATGTACTTTACGATATTTCTGACTTCTGATGTCACTGTGATCTGTCTGCTCTCTGAGCCGTTAATGTGAATGTGACCCTGCTTTCTGCTGGCTTACAGCAACTATTGGCTGCCCTACAAATAATTATGTTCATTCTGAGTGAGTTTCTGTTTAGCACAATAATTGTGCACATAGAAGCCAAGGCCACAGACTGAAACATTTCATTTCACAAATAGGATCATTTCCAAAGGATAAAGTTATTTTGGTTGAATTTAATATACATAACATAACATAGACTTACGACAAATATAATGAAGGTGTGACTAAAGACCACTCTTAATGACATACATTTCAAGAGAAATTACTGAAAAGGACTGTCAGGTGTTTGATTTACCAAGAAAATAAAGAAGGAAAAAAAAACACTGTTCTACACTTTCCTTGCAAAACAAATGAGAGGGATTTATACCCATGGTATTTTTTTATAGAGCAGTAGGTTTATAGCAAATCAGCAATCAGCAACAGTGATGTAAACAGATACCTTTACCTGTGTAACTAATTTCTCTTGATCTAAGAAATGTGCACATTTCCATAGCAACCAACTTACAGACATCTTGAAACGATCAATAAGTGCATGAATGGCAGAGTTTTTTTTTTTAACATAATACAGAACTTCAAGCCTGTTGTAAACACCATCTGAACAGTAAATAGTACAAGTATGTCCGCCCCACTGACTGGCAGGTCATCTTTCCCACGCGCACCCTCCACTCAACGCAAACATGAGAGAACATTTACTAGCACTGTGATGTAAGTAGCAATTGGAAATTAAAATTAATTTTTTATTGATCCTATTAACACTGACTGTATAAAACTTATAGCTAATACATGTTACTCAGAGGTACTGGAGTTTGTTCAGCTCTGTCGTAATACTAATTTGTACCCTAAGTAGAAGAGTTTTTTCTTGCTTGCTCCGCCTGTTATATAAGCATATAATTATATTTGCCCACCTCCCAGTCCGATACGTTAATGATATTCCTGCAGTAGGTATTGGGCGAGCCGGGCGCACGTCTGCGTATTGTGAAATAAAGACGCCTCCCATCATTACCGCCTATTTCCCTCCTTCCTCCTGCACTTGCACGGCGCAGTGGACTCTGACACGAGCAGATCCAGGAGCCATCAGATCCGGGTCCCCTAAATAAACCTGACGCCTGCTGATTTGGGGCCGTTCATTAGCCTGTAGTTTTGGCCCAAACGTGGCAGCGAGATCGATACGGCACTCCGGCGCCTTTTATTTACAAACTAACCACTTTTTTAGCGGGCGAGTTTTTAAACCGGTGGCTGTTTAACCGCTTTATTCGCGTCCGGCATGAAACCATCTGGTCCCATTTGCTGTAAGTCTCCGCTAAAGCCCCAGTCTGACAAGCAGGAGATATGTCAATGCAGTTATCAGCATAAAGCAACATCTGCCACGCCTGACACCCACTATTGTACCACCGTTTAATCTGTCCCCCTCCTCCCCTTAACTGCAGACAACAGCCCCCTATATTATATTTTGCCACTCAATTAGCAGTATCATCCTGCTGAAATAGAGGCCAATTTACCTTTAATGACATCATTGTTAGACCGGTGCTGGTGGTTGGTGTTAGGCCTGTCACTGGATAACAGAAGGCCGGCTCCGCTTCCCCCACTGGCCGCGAGCGGGCTGCCAAAGCCGGCACCCGGCCTATCACGGGCCGGCCTTCATCCCTCCGCTGCCGACATTGTTTCCGACAGCTCACAGAAGCAGCGTGGCGGAAAATTGAGTCCAGATTCATTAGGTTTTCAGTGTGCTGCTCAAGTCAGTTAAATTGATACATTTCCTAACAAAATTGAAGTGCTTTTGTGCTGCCAGTGGATGGCTGGTGACCCTACCCGGCCCGCTGAGCAGCCGAAACGAGTTGATGGATCCATTAGGACGCTTAGACTGCTTTTCCTCTCCCTCCATTTCTGAGTGACACTGTAAATCTGAACCAATTTCAGACTCTAATCATCATTACAAACCCCTCCACTGTTCATTTATTACTCTACAATTCTAATACACAGCACAGATGGGTCAGCGCGCACAGGGAGAACTCCAGAAATCCAAGTTTAACGGACCGGCTTTCCTGTTTCCTCCGGTTAAATGGTTCATGACTGGTGGGAAATGCTTCATCCAGTGAGAGGCTGAGGTGAGGCCTGCTTGGGCACTCAGTCTCTTTTTTCTCTCCCTCTTTTTCCTGTTTTGTTTTTTTTTTTTTTTTAAGCTACTCACGCCAGATGATATATGAACAAGTCCGTCGATGTTGAAATGCCCCCCCCCTTCCCCGCACACCGTCACACGGCCCTGAAACAAGTTTTTAAAAATTAGTGTTATATGATAAAAAAAAGAGCCCAAGGTGATTTCTCAAGCTCCTAAAAAAGCCATTAAATGAACCACCCTGATTGGCAGGCCCTTCGGCCTGCCCAGCAGCAATATTTGATGGGTCACTATTGTAAGGTAATTACTGTAAGCCTTCTGAAGTTTCTGAACATGGTGCCATCTCTGAAGCAGAGCTTCAGGTCCCCACTCAAGTTTACTGTTAAGCTAGGAGATATTATTATGCTGGGAGATATTATTTCCCTATGAGCCTCACTCTGGTGAATGCGCAATGTTACAAACGAAGGAATGGCAGAATTAAAGTAACCAAAATGCGTTTTTTTCCTGACCTTTAAATCTAACTTTTTAATGATTCGCTTTGCAAGAACCGGCTAAATGTATGAAATGTGCGAAGACGTAGCACAAACACAGCAAGCAGTTTTAACATCTACAATAATTAATGTTACACTGCATATCCTTTCATTATGGAGAAGCAAATATACCACTTACCAAAGTATACTATTCTAGTGTACTCAGATATCCACCAATTACTCTCTAAGGCTTCAAAAATATTAAAGCATATCAATTCCTTTGCATTCATTAACAGCTCCTTAAAGTCTTTGACAGCATTTTTTTTTTTTTTTGATTTAGCACAAGTCAAAGAAGCCAAACAATGCAAGCTAAACTGATTGGTCCAGGACTCCTTTTAACTGTCAATACTCTCCCAAGCAAAAGAACGACTCCAGCTGGAGCTACTGCTGCAGTCATAAAATTAAAGAATTTGCAAACATTCTTACATAAAGGTGCAAAGCAAGGCTCTTAAAGATCAATAATACCTTTGGGATCAATTAAAAGACCCATAAAAAATAATACTAAGAAATCCTTTCCCTTAGCTGGAAATTCCAGTTTAAACATTATGACATATATAAAGCCTAGTATATTCTCCTGCTTTACTGGATTGGAAAAACGTAGGTAGGAATCACCAACAGACTCTGCAATGCTGCAGTAATACGTGAAGTTCAAAGCCAAGCCTGCCTTTCACATGGTAACAGAGTGAGTAGTAGCCTTTACATCCACCTTTTTTAACACGTTTTGAAAGAAAGCCAGATTTATTTTTACTCTGCGGCCTGATATTTTTCCTGCCGACAAACTGCAATGTATGTCACCATAAAATGGAACCGCTCGGGATACGGGAATGTGTCTCTTCCAAAGCTACAGTGATCAGTCTTGCCATCCTTGCATTGCTGTTTTACTTATATACAGAATTACCTGCCCATCCCAGCAACAATATTACTGCTGGGGGGATTACGGTGACATAATCTCTGGAATGGCTCATGAGAGGGGACTGAATAGGGTGGACACTCTATGTCACACGGCGATAACAGTTTGTCATGGGCCTCTTCGGCTCGTCGTCTACAATCTTGCAGATTAGCGGCCTGTGCCTTTCAGGGCATTCTGCGGCGCCAAAGCAGCTACATGTTTATTTTCAAACCCCCGGGCTCCCGAAGACGGACAGAGAATCTCGTCCCCCCCCCCCCTCCAACCCGCCTTTTTTTTTCCATGAGCCCGTCCTTGTGTCCGTTCATCCCCTACATGCTGCTCAGCGCTTCCCCTTGTCTGCTGCCTCTGTTGAAGGCAAGCGGACAGCACAATGTTTTTCAGGAGGAGCCGTGAATGAGCCGCCTCATCGGGTCACATGGGTCTTGCCTTAAAGGCCGCGTCGCCCCCTAGAATTTCACATGGGACCGGCATCATGTGTTCAAGATGTGTAGAGACTACAACTGCAAATTTTACTCTCTTATGTCATGAAACATAAACAAATTAAACAACAATAACTCGAGGAATCCAATATGCGCAAAGAAATTAAGGAAAAATGTGTAAAATAAGATGCTTTAAAGATTGGTTGGACACATTTTTTACAGTGTGTAGTTTTCACTAAAAGTTGGTTCCTTAGACGTATATAAGGTAAAAAATAAGGGCTACGTGTTTATTAAAATGCTGCTATCCTAAATCTCATGCTAACACATTCCCAGGCTGCATTATTTGTTTACATTTCATATTAATTTTTCCCCTGTATTCTCAGAAGCCACAGTATGCTCCTGGCGTGCTAACAGCTTTCAATAGAACTTTAATCAGACCTATCTGATTCCCAGATCATAATTTAAAAGGATCCCCTGCATCTCACAATGAGTGTGCAAATGAGATGTGACATTTCATTTGTGTTGTGGGGAAAGGCGTTACAAATAAATAAATACACGCCCCTGACAGGCAGGGCCTTCTGTGGGGACCTCTCTACATGACAGTCTCTGGTAAACTGTCACACTGCTAAATTGTCTCTTGCAAATAACCCGCTTTCTGATTGGCTGCCTCATGCAAACGGACGGCGTACTCCTCTAAACGGCTTCTAAAAGCATGAAATTGACATTGTGAATCGCATTTGACACTGGCTTCTCCACCTTGTAATTGATCTACATTTAGTCTGGGCCCACTAACCTATGGTCAGCGGAAGAGCAATCAGTAATGCCACGGCTCCAGTCCCAATCCCTCCGTGCTAGATGCTTATTTCATGTCATTGGCTTCAAATTAATCTCAAGTTTTGAAACCTTAGACCTTTATAACCAATATATAGAAGGGTTCAAAATATGAGATCGATAGAAAGGAATATGGCGATACAATACAATGCCCGCAGTAGTTACATTTATTGGTGGCATTGTGCATTTTTTTTACACTTCTGTGTAACATTGTGTAATATCTGTACATTCCATGTTTTTGTTTCTTACACGAAATGTAAACAAATGTTTGTATTATCCTGACCTGACACAATCGCTTCTGACTGTTGACTTTTTAAGGACAGATGCAAAGCCACCCTTTTTCTTGTAATACCACAGCTGGCTCCTATGATGTTTCCCTACTGATGGGGATATTATCCAATATAGTGTTTAAGACCCGGATTGTTGCTGTAAATAAGGGCTGCTGGATAAGTCCTGTTCTAGCTGGGTCGCCAGAGATAGAGGTCTTACCTGTGAGTCATTTTTAGCGTAATCTCTCTTATCAGCGCCCAACTGGACTCCACTGGGTACTCGGCTTCTGTGTTTAATTCCTGCCTGACACTCCTTTAGTTATAAATATATCACCACTCAAAGGCAAAGGTACATATTTGAGGAGGATCAGGGTTGTCGCTCCTTGCTGCCCTGTACATGTACGGCAGTGACACACTCCAGCCATGAAGGCAAATAAGACTGTGAACCAAGGCAAATTAGCACAGATCAGCTGGCCCAAAGCTTCACCCCTTGGAGAGCGAAAGGTGAAGATACAGGATGAAATTAAACGCACTGCACAATTAACAACATGTTATACAGAGACGGTGTAGAACAGGCCACGGTCTTGCATTGTTCTGTTAGCTGAATTCACCATGGATGATGGGGAAGGCTGCAGGTAATTACCTTTAAGCAATAATTGCTCTAATTAATGTTTCACTGGATTGCAGTGAGAGTATCATATTTTATTAAGAACTTAGACTAAAATAATCCACAGTGCAAATATAACAATGGAAAACTATTGGTCCCCTAATGGGTATTTTGATTGTTAACCGTAGAATTTCCATTTTTTTTTCCTAATAAAGGGAGACTGTGTGGCAGTTTTTGCTAGACATTTTTGTTTTTAAAAAATATCATTAAACTGTATGCATGTTTAATTTTCCTCATTTACAAAATAAATCTGTAAAAGTAGTGACTTAAATCCACAGCAAAATGTTTCCGTACAGTTGAAGAATATTCACAAAGTCGTGGTTTAAAGGGATATTTCCAATGACTCACTTAAACTGGAATTAGCGCAGCATAAACAAGAAATTATATGACATCCAGAGCACCAGAAACAGGAAAGGGATTCATCAATCAACATGAGTGAAGACTGCCTGTCTAGTCCGCTAAATATGGAACCAATTCGGGAAATAAGCAGTTTAATGAACAAGGGTTAGATATTTCACTCAGTTGCCATGGCTGTTGGCTGGAGAGTTATTTTCTATGGGCTTTGCCCATGGTGCTAAGGTAGATTATTAAGGTGTTGGAGACTCAATAAGGATCAGTCTGTAGAGAACAGTTTCTATGGTAACAATTTGTAATGACACATTTAGATGGTATATTTACATTCCCCTCTCCTGGGACTAAGCACAACCAGGGAGCTCTGCTGGGATACATCCTGAATCTTTATTGCACACACATTCTGACTTAAACATTCACTCGCCAAAAACGGCAGTCTCACCGCATTTACTAAATCACTGAATCATTACTGCTCTTGAGCTGGAATATATATTTTATATGCAACTGAATACATACAGCGTACAGGAGGGGCCAAGAGGTTCACTTACTGTTCGGATAAGCAATAGCCAGCACAGATGCCTTATCCAAGAGGTTTTGAAAACGGTGAAGCTTGTTGGTATCAGACAGGAGTGTCGGAAATTGGGGGGACCAATTTATTGGCAGCCCACCCCCTTCCCAAAGAATCAATAAATAATTAACAGCGTGTTCCTTATCTTTCGTTGTGAATCGTCGCATTACTGAGGCCGATTTGTTATGCGTGTAGCGCATGTGGACGAAACGCATAGCTAACGATTGTAGTCCTGTATCAGAGAAACTCACCTTATCGTATGGATCAGTTATTTTTTTAGTTACGTTTAGTAGTGAAATTGTATCCTAAACAGTGTTAGTCTTATAAATGATGAAATCATTACTCTTTTAAAATTATGTTGAAGTCTTTCTTATATTGCATCCTTTCACGATGTGACTACTGTATGTCTGACAATTGCAATGTCACAATATACACTGCAACCCCCCAGGCCCACTGCCTGGACAAATTCGGTTACCCCCAATGTGAAACGCCACTGGTACCATATGTGATGGTTCCTAGGATTTTTACAGTGCCTAGAGTTTAAAGAGAATAGCTGTGATGGACAAAAGACATCCAATCAGAGGTATTTTGGTGGTTGAAAACACCTTGATAATAGAGAGGTCAGTGGAGAAAAGTCCGACTTTGTACAGCTAACAGGAAGGCCTCAAGTGCAAAACAGCTCGGTACAGCAGTAATGTGACAAAAGGCTTAAACTTTGAAGCACTTCTGGAGGCAAAAGTGGGTCCTACCTTGTACTAGCTAGGTTAGTGTTTCTCAACCCAGTCCCTGGTGACCCCGTCATTGTCCACGTTTCTGCTCCCTCCCAGCTCCCTGCCAGACAGTCCACATTTTTGCTCCCTGGAGCTGGGAGGGAGCAAAGCATGATCTGTTTGGGGGTCCCTGAAGACCAGGTTGAGAAACACTGAGTGTGTGTGCATGTGTGTGTGTGTGTGTGTGTGTATATATATATATATAGCACTGGGTATGTATACACACAGGGAGCTTTGTGTGTTTTTCTCTTGCATCGTCCTTGTTAGCAAGACTAGACTGACAGCCGTGTCCTTCCCAATGAAAGCAAAGTGTCACGTTTTAACATTGTTTACATTGCAGAGGAAAGCCTTACAAATGCTTGTGATCCCTAGTGTATGACAACCTGACATTTTTGGTTCCCGGGTGTAAAATATTATTGAAAGCCGGAAGAAATGCTCCTTCTGCCCTGAGTAGGCGAGCGGCGAGCCGGTCCAGCTGCCCCCTGTACTCCGCCCCGCCTCACAGGGTCGCTACCGGACCCTCCCCACCTCAGCTAAGCGGGATGACAGCTGGGACCTGTACATATTGTGATATTTCTCAATACAGAACAACAGTAATGAAAAAAAAAACATGTTTCCCAGCTGCAAATTGCTAAGAACCCAAATGTTGGTGCCCCATTTCAGGGGTTCGGACTGGAGCGGCTGTTCTTAACCGGCCAATGAACGGAAGCACTGGGTGAAATGAAGGAAGAGTGCAAGGTAGGGAGGAAAGTGCCGTGACAATACGACTCTCAGTGCCACGCTCCCCAGGTACCAGGAAGTCAGAGTAGCAGAGTGGAGTGAGTCACTCACAGGGGAGCCTTCAGTAAAACTGCTGCCCCATTTTCCCTCAATCATAAGGGCAACTGCTGTTCTTCTCCTCCTTTTGCGTCGCATTTAAAAATATAGTGAGTCCTTTGCTCATAGCTATAATTACATTTACATTACAGTGTATCAATTACAATGACAGTACAGTGTGTCAAAGATGACTATAATGCATATTAGTTGGCAGTAAAAATAAAGCCAAGAATCAAGGGTAATTACACATAGTATCAACAATTTCTGGCGTGGGCTTGCATTTAAGAATCAATATTGCAAGTTTATGTTCATTCAAGAAGATGCATCTATTTCCAAGCAATAAACACTGAACTGCTGCATGGGCTGTGATTCGGGGATCAGTGTGGATTAAAGTCCCAAGCTCTTTATCTCCAGATGAGAGTGCTATTCACTTCGTTGAGTGTTCCATCTTTAACCCCCTTCTTAAAAGCACAGGATGGAGTGACATGGCGTTTATACCTCCGCCGCAATCAAACTGCTTGGCACCCGTAGACGCGGATGGAAATGCGCGGGTGGGCAAAGTGCCTTTAAAGTGCTATTTCACCTCGGCGCATCAGAAATACGGCATATTGTTATTTGGAGCTCATTCTCGACCGGACGTCAAAGTCATAAGCCATCATTGGCGGATTCATGAGACACTGGGCCGGAAAAACAAAGGCTGCCGTTTCCCCCTCCCCATCTCGCAGTACATTGCACTGACCTTGGCATATGTGACTCACTGCTTTGCAGTTTTGGGCCAAAATTGAAGAGCTTAGACATAAAAATAAATAAAATAGAATATAAATTGCCTCTGCCACGGAAGCTGCTATCAGTGGAAATATAACGCCCGTGCAGTTTCAGAATTTCAGTTTAGCGTCCGATTACGGTAAGTCCCGGCATTTTATTCCCTACATCACTATGCTCCATAGCTTTCAAAGACTGCTGGGTAACTGCCTATTATGAAACAGTTCCACTCCACTGACCTCTCCAATAAAACTTTTCATATCCTTATAAACGAACTAGATTGCCGTGTTATAAACATTTACACTGCGCTAACAGATCATCTCCGCACATCAGAATTGGCTAAATTTCCTTTTCCCAATGAATATATTGAAGGAGATTAGAGATATGATAGCTTTTCAGATTGCTGAACCCAAAGAAATTAGTTTAGCGAGCGTTTACAGAGGCTAAATTGGAACCATTAAATAGTGGATTAAATTGATGGTACTTTCATTGTCTGTCCTTCGGAATTGCTGTAAAATCAATTAGCCGTCACTCTTCCATTCTCAATAAAGTGTGATTGTCACTTGGAGGGACAAATGGGAGAAGCTGAGTATCAGTCAGAACAGGATGCCAACTGGAAACAAATTTATATATCTTGGGTTTTTTGTGGGTGGGGGGTGGTTGGTGAATAGAGCAAACATTACTGGCGATTGTGATTGGAAATGTTCTTGTTTCCATCATGAATGTAATGAGCATGGGATGTGTTCTATTAGTCTGAGGAACTGTCGGACTCCGTCTGGCCGGAGAACTTCTACAAATTGCCGCGCCCCTGGGCTGATAAAGCGGGCGCCTTATTGATTCTTTATTATTGTATCTTCTAAATATAGATGGTTGTAGAGAGGAGGCAGTTACAATTTCAAACAATCCCTGAGTTTTCCTATGATAAAGGCAAAGCAATACTTTATATGTATTTTTAAAAATACATTATGCATTATGAAACTTTAAACCCATTAAAACCAAGCCCTCCTACAGATTAACGTGCATTATCTCCAATTCAGTTTTTTTTTCCTATAAATCAGGAAGCATTTATCTATTTCCATCATTTAAACTAATTCATATAGAGACTAAACAGTATGCTTCAGATGACACTATATTAGTCATTTAATAAATTGCATTTCACGAAAGAAAGGCTGTCTTAAAAATGCATTTGCCAGCAATTAAAATCTAAAAGCAATATCACGAAAAATACTCTTTCATTTATTAAATGAATGCATTTCTGTCCCTTTTAAAGCTTTCGGAATCAGCCCTGCCTTTCCAAGGCTCAAATTGGCACGATGTCACCCTGTCCTTTGATAACTGATCACTTATTACTGTTATATTTAAGCTCAGGGAATGTTCTGAGGCTGACTATTGTCTAACTAAATTTGAGTGAGTCCATTATACAGGAGAGACACTAATTTACTATTGGACAAAAAATTGTGTGTTTTACATTTTTTTACGGAGTTGAACAAGGACTGACAAATTGCAATTATATTTGAAAATAGTTTGCTTCATTCTTTTTAAAGATAAAGCTAATATTGTGCCATTTAGGCCCTGGCTTTGCTTAGAAAAGTCATTTTTAAATTGAGGTTTGTGTTATTGAGGATCTAGAACACTGAGATCCTAAAAGGAACTTCACAAGTGTGTGTGTGTGTGTGTGTGTTTTAATTTTAAAAGGGAAATATTAAGCAACAGTGATGTGAACTATTCTGTTGTAAAGCTTAACACAGAGACCCTTGTGAAAAAGATTTTTGTCTATGGAGTTATAAGTTGCTCCTAAGTTCCACTGATCCCCGCGGGATTTGTGTCTAGATCGGAACCTGATTAGCAATTACTATGAATAACATCTTTCTGGATGAAATAGTGCTGCTGGACATTGTCACCGTGCCTCGCGTTCGCATGCAATTTATGGTAAGTGCCTGGAAAAGGGGACCATATGCACACAAAAACAAAGCTCTTGACTCTGTTTGTGACAGACGTGCGAAGGCCTGGCTGCAGCCGCTACGTCTCTCCCAGTCCGCTACGTCTCTCCCGTTGCTCGATGGTGGATCTCATTGGTCTCGCCTTGCTCAATAGTCAGTCCCCACCAAGAGAATGGCATGATGAAAAGGAGCATTGAACATGTTATTCCAAAAATACTCACATTGAGAAATAATTTCCAAAAGGATCTGGGAAGAATCTAGAATCTAGAAACAATTTTTTTGTTACGTTGCACGAGAAAATTGCATACTTTTATGCATTTCCTGTTCAAAATGTTGCATACACATTAGCCCATGTTCCAGTTGTACTGTGCTATAATTTTAGTAGCTTATATTTTATGGTACAGGAGGCAGGTTTTATACATAATGTCAAGGAAATACAGTAGATAAAGTTTAAATAACCTACACACAGGTTGATGTTTTTTAGAATATAGAAGCAATAAAAAAACAAAGAATATAAGTAGAAAACAAAGCAACAAGTTAACCTTTGTTTCATCATTTGCATTCCATGCACCCAAAATATTGTATAAGCACTATCACTGTCAACAGGCATTGCTAACAAGTACAATGTGATTAAATTATTTCACTGGATTTAAAAGTAATGTTGGAAAGTATTGGAAAGTAATGTTTTCTGTACTACACAAATACACGCCCAGCCACTGAGGTAAATGAACTGGAAACTTCTCTGTGTCAAAACGGCAGCGGATGATCCGAGCATAGACTCGGTCTGGGGAGGGTATTTGCTGCCGTACGGTGTGACCCAGAATTCCTCCAGGCCGCTGACACGGGAAGCCCGTGCAATGCGAGACACGATTATGAATGCTGCATTTTCTGTGCTAAATGTAACATTGGCAAGTGCTCCTCATAATTGAATTGCAAGGCTCACGTTTTGGCAGCCCTGCCCGTCGAGGGGTCTCCACCGGCTCTCCCTCCGTCGACACCGCTGCATTGGAAACTCCTGGCACGCCGGGCCGCTGCGATGCGGGGCCGAGTGGCGGGATGCTGAGCCCCGGTGAGGTGCGGCACGGCGCTGTCCCGCCGGATAGCGATGGCCTGACTGCCTGGCTGCCGCCTGTCACTCTTTTAGCGGACGCCGATGATTCCTCAATGATGCCAGAGCGTAGCAATAAATGTGCGAAATAGCTAAATAATAAATACTGACCTAAAGGAAAAGAAATAAATCAAAAAGGAATATCTATATGCAGACACACACATATATACATACAACTCTGGAAAAAAGGAAGAGACCACAACCTAATAATTTTGTTTCAATCATTAGTCATTTCTCAATTTATATATATATATATATATGCGTGCACAGCCTGGTTCTTCCCTGTTTCTCATTAATTAAGGGTTTCTTCCTTGCTTTATGGGCCTTCAGTCCTCCTTCTAACAATTTGAAACAATTTCATGCGAACTGTCCTAGCAGTGCATTTCACACCTGCACTTAATGTTTCCCGCTCCTTTTGAAGGTCACTTGAGGTCATCCTCCGATTCGTGAGAAACTGTCAGATAAGTTAATTGTCATCTCTGGCATTAGAAAGTCGCTTCTGCTCTCTACCTGGCTGGTTTCTGGTCTTTCCCAGTGTCTCCTGCTTCACCTTATTCTTGTGTACCGCTGTCTTAGAAATTTTGAACCTGGAATCAACCTGCTGCTCAGCGTAGCCTTCTGCCAGCAGAGCCAGGATTAAACCAGGATTTAACAATGCAGATATTTTAACAAAATGTAGAGTGATCTCTTAATTTTCTGCAGAACTGTATATAGTATATAGTTATAGTACAAATTGTATTTACAATACAAATTCCGTAAAAGACTGACTTTACGGGTGTTTCTGAGATGATATTGATGATAATAATGATGAGGGTGATATTGATGGTGAATGTGTGGGGGTGTGACTGTGGTTTTCATGAATTTACAAGGTGCATGTTGCTGTGATCTGTACAAATGATCTGTGCTTCCAGTCACAAATCACATACTGTATCATTGTTCCTAAAGACACACTTATTCAATCCAGTAAAAGGGAAATAAAAAATTATACAGGGTGGGGAAGGAACTGGGAAGGAGAAAAAACCAGAAAGGGTGAATGGAGGCATGTCAGAGAGTAAGGAAACGAAGAACTGAACATCAGCATCCAAACGCAGCGGCCGAGATGGAGCTGTAGGCAGTGACTTTTACAAATCTCATTTGCTTTCTACTATTTATTAAAATGCAGATTGTAATTAGACAATTTTTAAATTGATTTCTAGAAGTACTTTGGAAATTGTACCAAAACACAAGTGCTGGCCCTGAGGCAGAACATCCTTTATAGCGATTCCACGTGAAGTCGTTTTGACGTGGTAGATTTTCGAAGTCTAAATTGCTCTGAACTTATTCTGGAAGGTTCTCCGCATCTCTCGGACTCAGTGTTCTAATGGAGAAATTTAGGCATGGCATCATCATAAACAGGACAATCCCATCGCTTTCGAGGAGAGCGACGTAAAGAATTGCTGGACAGTTTAGCTACCGGCCCGTAGTTTGCAGGATAGGGTTTCACCTGAGAAGGAGGAGGGGGGGGTTCTGACAGGGTGGC
>JAODJU010000095.1:23713127-23737822 GCA_026776725.1 Gnathonemus echidnorhynchus | reverse complement strand
ATATATTAAAAGACAATAGTATGCCACACCTTCATATCACTCACATCTTATTTACACTCCCTGACTTCTTTTCACCTTACACTACTGAAGAGTCTGCAAATACTTGACAGTTCATGTATCAAGGGAGACTCTCAAAGCGTTCCTCTCCCTTTTTGAAGTGTGGGGTAAGTATTTAATTAGTTGACTAATTGTCTGAGTAATTGGTAGACAACGTAGCTCAAGGAGTAATCAATCTCAACAGGGCTGTGTTCTATCACATCAAAGAATCAGTAATTAATGTTGTTGACAGTGGGATGTTCGAGAGCCTTGGGCCCATTGGACTGCATGGTTACTCAGCTTTCTTTCATGGCAGACTCTCTGGGGGGGGGCTGCTAAGGAGCACTGAGGTTGATGGGAAAAAAAGGCCAGTGTTACAGAGTGTTAAGGTTTGAGGACTAATATATTTGTAGCTCTTGATCCTTTCCTTCGTATTCTGTTGCCTTGTGCCCCCTGCTTTCCGGGAGAGACTCAGCACATGAATGATAAAATCACTTCCAAGAGAAGCGTATGCCAATGATACACAGTGGCTCTCACTGGGGGGGCATACAGGAATGCACTGAGGGACCCAGAATATATCACAATGCATCTGTCTCTGGAATTCTGGGAAAGGGGTCTCCCAACAGAAGCATTTTTGCATTTTACCCAGAGCAACTTGCAACAGAACAGTTACAAGTCACGCATGCTCCCTGGGATTTGAACCCACAACCTTCTCAATATCAGCACACTGCTTAACAAATTGAGTCACAGAAACAGAGGAGCTGCTGATACTGAGAATCAGGCACGCAAGTATCAGATTATGCCATAATCTGACTCCTCCGTCATTCAGGAGAACCGGCCCACCATTCATTTGAGCACGACGGAAGCGTTTGAGTCTCTTGAGTGGGAATCCCAGGCTCCAGACTCACACGCTCACAATCAGAAGACACACACACACCTTCCCATGTGGCTGACACTGTAAAGCAGCCGTCCAGTGCTCTACACAGGTGAGGTCTTTCATCAGGAATGGCAGATGTAAGAGTAATTTACACTTAAAATGAGAGCCTCGTGGCAGATTATTCACAGTAATGAACTGGTGTTAAAAAGAAAAGTTCCTGGTCAAGCAATTAGTTCTCTGAATGTATCATCATGCCGCCCTAATTAAAGTGAATATTCTAAGCTGAATATTACATTATTATTTCAAAGAACTAGCTATGCTGTATTTACATACTTCTCTATAATATTTATAGTCTCCTAGGCTTCATACTTTTCTTAACGTAAGGCACAATCAACAAACTGTTTATGTTGAATTGTGTGGAAATCACATTTTCTAAACCTTTTCTAAATGATGGCTTTCTTAAAATCTATTGTCCTTTTCAGTGTGTCCAGTAAAATTCTTGCCTTCAGAAAGCAAATTGCGGCAAGTTCATTTGACTAGTACATTTCGTACATGGAGGTTACGCCACTGTTTTACACGAACATCACAAAATACCGGTCGATTTAAAACCACAATTTAAAGGACAGATTAAAAGATCATTAAAAGACAATAAATATACTTTTGAAAGTATTAAATGTGGTGCAGATAAGGGAAAAAACCTGCCGCCACAGTAGTGGATTTTGCTGCTCTTTTTAGAATATTTATTTATATACTGGATTTCACAGGAATCCTAATTCCTCCAAGGGTCACTGTCTGATTCAGCAGGGAAAGGCTGCAACATTATTAACAGCCGTTAGAAAAGTTCCCTTAAAAAAGCAGGTGCATCAATAGTATGTCCTCATGGATAATTACCTCCTGGCCTTTGACATCCGTCAATGCTTCCCCTCTCCCTCGGAGCCTCGTGTTATTCCGCACTCGCATAATTGCACGATCATCGGCGCTTGTTTTCGCCGCCGTAACAGGTATCAGTAAGGGCTCTGTTTTAGTCATTAATTGTGCATCAATGTGATTATTGTCTCCTCCGGTGGGCTCTCTGCCTGCGTATCTCATTACCAGCGGCCTGGACGCGTTCTGGCGTCGAGCCGCTGGGAATCACGGCACTCAGCCTCCCTTCTTAGTCAACCGTCACACCTCAGAAGAGCTGGAACGGGATGTCGGTGAAGCCCAGCAGGAGCCGAAAGCCACCTTGGAACACGTGCAGGGGACCTCGCAGGGTCTAGGCCAGGGCCTCGTTGCCTTGGGAGCCACAAATCAGATGTGATTACTCCCCGTCTGCGGAAAGCACCGGAGAGGTTCGAGCAGAAGCAGAACGGGGCCAGGGAGACGGTTCAGCAGCTGACCTCCACGCAATCCCAACACGTGCTCCTTATCATCGACTGCCCATTGACTCTGAGTGAATCAGCGTCAAAATGATTATATTTCACTTCAGCCGCCCCCCCCCCACCCCCACCCTCAGACATCTGAAAATGCATTGAAGTAGCCATCAGATCTTTTTATTCAGCATTCTGCTGTGTTAGCTTCGAAAAACCAATCCATTCTGTATTTCCAGTCGGAGTTTTTTTATAACATCAACATGTCCCATTGTGGGCTTTTCCTTAAGTTTTTTTGCTTGGTATTGTCCAAATGTCAGGGGACAGCAGATTAATTAAAACTAGCAACTTGCACCTTGACTACAGTCATCAGAAAAATACAATTAAACACTAGCTATCCTTATCTATGTATGAGGCTATACCCTTAAGTCATAACATCAAATGACTGGTACTTAAGTAAAAAATCACATATATTATTTCCTCTCTTTAATTTCTTGATTTTTATAGAAAAATTATAGATTTTATTAATTCCATGGCCAAACAATCTGCTAAAATGGTGAAATAAACTAGATGTTTTGTATGAATAAATATACCTGATAGAGAGTTTCACAGCATAATATGATGGATGCATTGATCTGTCGTGTGTTCGTCTTAAATAGCAAAAGTTCTACTAAAAATACAAATATAAAAGTTTAATCATTTCGTTGATTCTCAAAAGGACTTTCTGTAGAAATGATCACAGACTCAAGGACTGCAAATAAATCCTGACTGTCAGTTTTTGTCCCACCACCCAGACACATTTGCGGTATCTCTACCTCCTTGGCAGCGTGATTGGCAGACTCAGGATAACGGCATTCGCTCGCTCTGTGTGTCTGTAAAGGTGTCATTGTGGAGACTTTTGTCCGATCTGATTAAGCAGATATTTTTCAAAAAGTCCGATATTTTTTCTATTCCTCAGCAGCTGGTGATAAGTATCTTCTCCAGCAGATTAAAATGTCTTTCATTGCGTGCATGGATTCTGAATATTGATTAAATGTACACCAAATGTGGAACTGCCCAAAGAATGGAGTATTTTGCATTGACTTTATACACTCAGGGGGAAAAAAAAACAAAATAAAATGGCTTTCTATTTTGCTAGGAAATCCCATTAGTAATACTAAACGTCTCTGCTGACTGCAATGACACATACCTTAACAGCCTGAAATTGCATCCTTTCAATTAACAAATCATCATCTTGTCTTACTTCAGGGACATGAACTGTGCATGTATTACTGTGCTGCCCCAGAAAATAAAAGAACGAAAACTTTAAAAGGTCATGTAAGATCAGCCGGAACAAATAAGCGAGCAGCTTGTTTTATTAGACAAACATATGAACAGTACTAAAGGGCCACCTTTAGGACAAACCCTTTTTATACCACCATAATCTGTCTCCCCTGCACTGTCCAGTGGTGAACCTTGCCTTGACAGATTGACAGATAAGGTTAATAAGTGCTTTCCCTTTCTCCTCCAGGCTAATTAAATATTAATCCGTGAGTTGGGGTCAGCAAAAAATAACAAACAATCGGCAGGATGAAATTCATTTAATTAATTCTCCTGTGCAGCTTTGGAAACCAATTAAATTCGCCATTGTGGGTCTGCACAGTGCAGAGAAATGAGATCCCTTTTGTTTTTAAGATTTCCTTTTCCCCTCTCCCCTTCCCATCCCCCATTCTTCCCCATATTAAGTTCTGAACATTACCTTTGACCAGTATATCAAATGTTCAAGAAACTCATATCTGTATAGGAAATCAGAATATTCATAGAGTAATCTCAAGTTTGACCAGGAGTCAATTAAATCATAAGCACCAGATTTCTGCCGCTGACTTGGCTTTAATTTACAACACTGATGAAGAGTTAAACAGAACAATATGAATATTTATTATAATTAACTTCTTTCAGTCTTACTTATTATTCAATATATTCACATTTCCTAGCTAGGCGTAGTACACTATTCTGCCGGAAATTGGATTCAAGATTATAGTTTAGGCCAAAACTTACAGGATTTAGTATTAACCTGTATTATTTATTATTTTCATTTATATAGTCATAAACCGATATCCTGTTAGCATAACATCCTCTTAGTTTTGTGTGGGAAGCAATAACTATAAGCTATAAAATATTTTATTGCATAATACAAATGTTTGCCGCAGCTTTTAAAAAGAAACTGCTACGTTTTTGTTTTAAACATTATTGCCAATTTTCAGTGAAACGTATGATATGAAATTGTGTTGACTGTAATTACCGTAATATTTACCATCTGGCAGAAAGACCTGTAGAAAGTATGTGTGTCATTCAGTGAGAGAGAAGCATATAAAATATGCAGCCTTTTCGTAAATTCTATTGTCATTTGGCTAGATTACTATAGCGTGAACAAAATATCTAAATATAAGGTATTTCACCCTTATGGGAATAAGTTCAACTTTAAACTATTTGCAGAAGTATCAGTTATAAGTGAATACTGTTAATAAAAACGGTCTTGCAATAGGAAGATCGTAAACTAATTTCGTGTCCCTTGAGCTAATTTGCTATTGGCGCACAGCTGCTGCTGTTGTTATCGTTTTAGGGAAATCTTAAACGGTGTTTCCATGCAGGACGTAATCCCAATGGAGGGCCGCTGTGACATAAGCAGTGCTGTTTCATCATCAAATAGCACGGATGAGGATGCAGCCAAGAAAGAATCACTTGTCAGATGCACAAAACATTCTACATAATACAGGTCGTCGGGCCCTGTAATGCATATTAAATTAATTAAATTAATTATTAAATTAATTAATTTACCATTATAGTGTGTGAATGCATTTTAAAAACAAGCAAATCTGTTTAAAAAAGAATTATTCTCATATTTTACAAAGTATTCTTCAGGACACCAAAATATTAAATTGTGCAACTACACATTGGCCATACAGTATTTTGGGATTGAATTTTGGCAAACTTAACTCACCGAAAAGAGTGAGCAGGGCTAAGAGAATCACACAAGGCCCAGTTAAAGGGAAAACAATAATTTTATAAATCATGTCGGAAGTGAAGGGAGTTAACCAACCAGTGAACTGTATTTGTCATCAGCATACTGACTTGTCATGTTGGAATTCAACCCTCTAAGCCAGAGTTTCCCAATCTGGTCTTCAGGGACCAACAGCTTGTCCATGTTTTTGCTCCCTCCGAGACCCCTACTAGACAGTCCATGCTTTTGCTCCCTCCAATCCCCCTACTAAACAATCCATGTTTTTGCTCCCTCCGAGCCCCTTACTAGACTGTCCATGTTTTTGCTCCCTCCGAGCCCCCTACTAGACTGTCCATGTTTTTGCTCCCTCCGAGCCCCCTACTAGACTGTCCATGTTTTTGCTCCCTCCAAGCCCCTTACTAGACTGTACATGTTTTTGCTCCCTCCGAGCCCCCTACTAGACTGTCCATGTTTTTGCTCCCTCCCAGCTCCAAGTAGGGTTTGTAGGTCCCTGAGGACTGGATTGGGAAATGTTACTCTAACCAAAGGCTTTTTTACACATCGCTTTCTTTAATCTCGGGCAACTTGGACGTCTCTGAGCCCAGTGGGCTATATCCAGTGCCTATCCCTTCCGTATGCATGGCAGTAATTGGATTTAGGGTGTATGCACTGAGGACGTATCATGCAATACACTCATTTGCACCATTTAGATAGCAGCCAGCTCTGCTATTCTGGTGCATGTCAGTAACTTTTAACTGATGTGTCCTGGGAAAAACAACAAAGCCTCTTGCAGAAAGTGGATAGGAGGGAAATAAGAACTTCACAGATGGTATAGGACGCAAGGCAGGAAGCACTCTGGGTGGGAGGACAGGCCATTGTGTGGCTGCTGCTACGACAACAACAAAAACAACAGCAAAAACAACAACAATAAGAAAAAAAAGAGGAATACACATTATTTATGAGAATGAATATCTATATACCCTTATAATACAGCTATTCAAAACTCCTGTTTATTTTTATGCTGTCTGGTTACTTTTAAGTTCTTGGGCATGGATATTCCAAAACAGCTTAAAAAGTATTTATGAGCTTAAACTTTTCAGGTTTTTTGATCAATTCTTTTTATAGCATGAGAGGGAAACCATGAACATGAGATTATACCACAACTTAGAAGAAGTCAACGCAGCTTTAATATACCATTGGTTCAAGCGAGGAGAAAAGGCAAAATATGCATGAGTAACATGCATGTTTCACTTAATTTCAGGGGAAAGTTACACTTCATATCTCGTATTAAGCACCACTGTTTTGCGTTGCTTGTTATTTTTACTACACATTGTATAACCCTGAATTACTTCTCTAAATGACCAAAAGTAATTTTTTGGCCAAAAAGGAATCGATAATTCAGGGTTGGGTACATCATAAGACCATTGTTAGGAGCCCAGGTCATAGGGCCTTGTTTAGACAGACTTTTCACACGGCCTTTGAAGAGACGTTCTGATTTGCGCAATGGAAAGAAGCCCCGCCTCACTCAAGGAAATGATTGGCCACTTATTAAAATAAAAGAGCTAAACAAAAATCCTCTTTTACAGTTCTGCATTTTTAAAAATATTAAAATATAAGCATAAGCAGCTAGAAGATAATTGGATGGGTGACATAGGATTGCTCATGAAACCACCCCAAGAGATATCGGAAAAAAAGCTAAAAATGCAACCTTTCATGGCTATCATTAATTCATATTATTTGCACATTTGGTAATACACCTACACAGATGTACCTTGATAATTACTCATCTTAAAATGGCATTGATGGAAGCCCGATTCTCCCTGCAAAAATGCCCTGTGTTCATGTGCTTGGTCACACTCTGGAAGCCTTATCATGTTCTGTCTTTCATGTATGTGTTTCTTATTTCTGTGAGCAAGGCTGTTTCTTCATTCTGTTTTTCATTCCTCTTTTTGTCCTATCCAGTCTTCACACTGGTGCGTAGTTTTCTAATTTCAGCTTCTGAAATCGCCGTGTAACAGTGGCTGCCTGTGTCTGCCGCTCTCCCAGTGCCGTTATCTCCTTCTAAGTACGTTTATCAAATCCCACTTCACCTCACTATATATATACATTAAATATTGACTAAGTAGCACTTGCACGGGATGATGAACATTGCCACACTTCCTGGCCCTAAATGCATTTCTCGGGGAATCACAGGGAAACTGTGTAATTGACTTTACCTCTAATAGTATGGAACAAATTCAGCTAAGGAAAAGAGGTCCGCAAACTTCACTCAAAAGCAGGAAGTCAATTTGCCTTAGATTGGATATGAGGACATGTCTTCCTCTATCCCCTTAACGGCTTGAAAAGTTTAATCTGCAGAACCTGCCGCTTCCCCAACAGCCCTACACATGCCCTGCATATATATGTATGCTACCTATACACGCGAAATATATATTCAAGGCTGATACATATAGTCATGTGGACAAATCAAATAAAAATGTAATAATTTATGTTATTTAAGCACTGTGTACTGTATAGTGATTTTTTATTCAATCATTCACCAACTAACAAAAAATGAGCCCCATGTGTTGCCCGCCAGCCTAACAGAAGCTTATTATCACTGGAAATCAATGCTTCAGTCAGCATAACATGCAAATGTCTGGCGCACGGCTAAACTGATTTCAACACGTATTAAAGTGGATATTTTTACATGTAAATAGGTTTCGATCTGAGCCAGGCGAAACTGTGTAAAATATGCCGGAAATGCGGTACAAATGTGAACATATATCTGCCAAGTTACAGTTCCTAGTTATTTCCCTTATTCTCTTTGGAAAGCAGGCCTTTGGCGGCTAATCCTGTTTTTAGCCTCACCCGTCTTGTATCAGACTTTCAATTTCACTCACTACTTCTTTTGTGCATGTTTCATTTGATCTAGGTTTAAAATTCAGAATCTATTCAAGGATGTTTAGTTCGCTTCATGCTGTTGTGGCGAAACCTTATTTATATACCAGATTTGGTATTGCTGAGCACTCATTTCCTGCGAAAAGGAATGTAGATTCAACTGTCCTCAGTTCTCCCTTTTATGATAATATAGGTTTAAAATGTAAACAGGAAGGCTTTAGCGATTTGATTAGCCGAAGTTTTGGCGAAGTACTTTGTTAAGGTCTTCCCAGAGCTTCCGGCTCTTTAGACCCAAAATCTATTTTGTTGTGCCAAATTATAATTTAAATGGGCTACAACTGACACAGATGGTTTAATTGTTTTAGAGCACTAATTAAAGACTGCAGTAGAAAGTACAAGACCATTTGGAGTATTGTACTGCTGTGAGGCAGGATCTTGTTTTGTCCCATGTTTTGAAACCCGACGATCATTTTTTATTTTTTTTTTAAAAACAGCTTTTTAAGAAATGTTAAACCGCTTGTACAATATATTAAAGTGATAAAACCTAACTGATGTCTGACCACTGTATCAATGGACTTCATGTGAATTTATGTGATAACTGTCTACTTAACTAGTCAAGTGTGGAGTTCGGTCAGTCCTAGAAAAATATGAGAAAGCAGAATGTGAGAAACAGTAAATGGAGGGAGCAAGAATGATCCGTAAAGGTGTGAGTGGGGCGTCCTGGTGTTGAGTCGCCCCCGACTATGTCTTTCCCACCGACACGCATCCTCGGAGGACCTCCCTGGGAAATCACTTCAAAGTTCAGAGTACAAGTATTTGTTTGAACTCTGACTCGGCCCACGGACCACATAGACTGTTAACGAGATTAATGGCGGAGCGGGCAGGGCGGAAGGGAAGGGGAACAGCTGCAAGCGCAGCCGAGCATGGGATAATCAATTGTTTTCACCAGGTAGCTTAAGATGGGAGAATACATAAAGGAAAACAATGAAGCAAGACGCCAGGTGAACGGAAAAGGAAGCGCGAGCGATAATCGGAAGCGTGGAGAAGCTACGCAGTTCGTTTCATTCCCAGACAGTTATGCAAAACTTGAAGTCAGCATCCATCGGATTATGATTCCATGCTTCCACAAGCTGCAGGGAAGATGTAAAACAAAAGGGATGCATATGTGCAGCGCGCGCATTCCAGAACGTCCGCAGTAGTTGCAGGCCCAACCGGAATGTGGCAACTAATTTCAGTCGATGTTTTAAACATTTTTTAATTTGTATCATGAGAATGAAAAACGGATTAATTATTATTTAATTAATTATTAATTAAGCAAATTATCCAAGAATTGTGTAATTGAGTATTAACTGTATGCAGTTTTCCTATAGTCCTACTGTACCTTAGACCATGTTAGTAGAAGTAATAAAAACAAACAATATTGGGGAAAAAGTACGTGAATGCATCTAAGCCAAAGATGTCAACAAGGGACAAATTATTGTGATTTATTTTAATTATTGCTCGAGAAAAAAATCACATCATACTGTAGCAGAATAACAATGGCCAGTTACGTATAATCACACATACAGTAAATAAACCTTGATTTCTGTAACTGAAGATTCATTTTTTTTATAATAAATATGAATTTCACTATGGGAGTTTATTTCCATGTCCCTAATTTACTGCTTATATGTCAGAAGCTGTGCCCTTATCATTTTCAAGTAAAACTATTCCATATGTCTAGTGCTTTCCATTATACACACCTCTCGTCACGCATTAAGTCATATATTAACTCGGCACTTGAAGCAGCTACTGGATTTATTTTCCGAGCAGATGTTTGAGTGCCGGTGTTGAGAGTCTCTGAAAACTTATAGCTAGTGGATAATGTGCGTCTTTATCTATGACCGTATCGCCATTATCTACTATTGTCATAACATCAAAGAACAAAAAACAATAAAGTCAGAAAACAAGTATAACATATGAATGCTGACTTTGACTATGCAATCTATGTCCAATTAAGAGGAAACACCGTTTAAATAAACATATATCAATAATAATTAAAAACAGTTTTTACAGGGTTGTGTACATAATCAAATCTATTTTTGACAGCTGTTTAATTACACAAAAATAAAAGAATAATTTAAAAAAGGTACATTGGGAAACCATAATTTAGAAGTGTGATTTAATTGAAAACCTTATTTCTTTTGCATATTCGATGAATCATATTATCATATCCTTACCACATTAAGGATGGTTAACTTGTTAATTTAATAGGTGCTGCCCTCTTAATACATACAGGCTCAGAAAGGCATTACAGTACACTGTTTTTCTGAATTTAATAATTTGATTCTGTCTTGATATAGTTCACATAATTCCAGTTAATAAGAATTTGAAAAGGAATGAAGACCATTAGTTGGAAATCTAAATAAGCACTGGAATAATACAAGTCAATTGGTCTGTTTTTTTCAGTACACCAGGTGTTGGGAAGCCTAATCCCCAGCACGACCACCGTAATCTCACTTGCTAATTTCAGTTATGTCAAGTGGGAAAAAGAGCATTGATGTTTCTTAGTTGTGCTCCTGTGAATGCTGGGTAGTCTAGGTTTGTGTAAGTACACTCGCAACGATGAATCGATGAACGAATCGCCCAATGATGCATTTATCAGAACGTATCCCTGTCATTAAGCTACACATGACTGTATTGATTCTGGTGCATGAACCTGCCTTTTATGTACATACATTATGTACACTTTATATAGCAGGCTTTCCAACTCTCACACTAACGCAAGATATCTTACGCCATTATCATTCCATTATAAACCTAAAGTTAGCTACATCTAAAGCCTTTGCAAACCCTACCGATTATTTACAAGGTAATAAAACTGTTATGTACATGTAAATGTGCGTTCATCAGCATGCAGACTTGTCTCGAACTGAAAATCTCACGCCAACCAGCTGACCAAAGTTGGTGACCCTGATACAGGATTCATCACCTTTTCATGGCCCTTGAGATGCTATCTATAATTCTAACCTTTTTTTTCTATGTCCTAAATTGTTAAAGAAATGACTGCTTCTGCATTCTTACCACACTTTGTGCTGATGAATTCAGTTGGCCACCATTCAGACACCCATCAAATCAGTTTTGTCAGACCGGAGCAGATGGAAGAGAACTATGGCACAAGCCTCACTGTATATCAACAGAAGTGAGCCTGATTTAATTAGAGGTCATTAGCATCCGTTTTTTTGACAAATAGATGGAGATAAGAATCTGAGTTGCCATTCAGGGTGTTAACTTTGCAATGAGCAGGTAAATGGTTAATCGCCAGCTCCTTTTATTCTTTTGGCTTTTGGGAGTGTTGATGTCAGTTGTGGTTCCAACTTGCACTGCGATGAGATTGGAAATGGAATTTCACTTCATTAGCATTGCCATATACAAAATATTTCACGTCCAGAAATAAGGAATTAAAACGACAGTCTGATAATGACTAATTACTTTTTTATATATATATACTTTGTCCAGTAGAAATGACTGAATAGGTGGATAAGCTGAAATGGCGGATACCACCATGAAATACCAAGAAAACAGAAAAACCAGGCAGGTTTGCCAGCTCTCACGCATCTGGTGTGACACGCATTTAGACTCTCACGCTCACACAAGAAATCTTTCAACAAATCTATGGTATTACGTTATAAATGAAAATTAGCTGCATCAAAAGCGTTGGGGTAGTGTGCAAACCGTACAGACTATTTGCAAGGTAATAAGACTGTTACATACGTGTGAATGTGTGTGCAGACTTGTCTCGAATTGAAAATCTCATGCCAACCAGCTGACCAAAGTTAGTAACCCTGAAAAAACGGAAAGTGAAAAACACCATCAAAATAACAGTAAATGTAAGGACTTAAAATTGTTTATGGAGGGTCATCATGGGCAATCATCAGACCTGGGATTATTACTCATGGAGATCATGCTGGAGAGTCTTATTGGCTGTTTATGACCTGCTTGTGTTCTTGCAGCCCAGTTCAGACTTGCTTTCCACAGAAATCCCATCTGTATCCCAGTCTCAGGTCATCTTTCCCACCAGATGTCTTCGCTGCCCTCTCTATGGCAGTCGCGCAGAGGTCAGGGGAGGGCACCAAGTTCACAACCCCCCAAGTCTCCCCCTGCCTGTGAAGGTTGCCCTTCGCATGGATAGGGCCTGTTTGGGAATGCAGCGTTCTGTGGGATCATATCTGCCAGCCCTGGCCGGGCTATGTGTGCGTGCCCCATTTGCTGTGCTAATTGTTTTTGGACAAGGCAACCTGAGACGGTTCCCGGAAAAACAGAAAGCGGAGAGCATAGAGGCAAGCGGAGTCCAATAAATTTTCGGGGTGGCGGATATTCAGTTTCCGTCTGGGGTCTGTCGGTCTGTAAAAAAACAGGTGAACTGGAAAGACAAACATCCCAGTGTCCTGCCCTCCCAGCAGGAGAGAGGGACCCCTGCACTTTCACGAGCAGGGAGAATCGACCTATCAAAACAAGCCGTTGGCAAACAAACGCCGCAGCTTGCCTGACTAGCTAGTCGGCTTAGGAAATTGAGAGCGGCTCACTTACACGCACAGCAGGGCCCCAAATAAGGCCTTGTATACGGCTGTGAGTCTCTTTAAGCCTCGCTTCACAACATTATCAGTGGCGATGGCGTTACTGCTTGGCCTTGTTTTGTTTCGTTTTGTTTTGGTCGTGTCTTTTCACAGCTTGTGAAGCTATCAGAGGCACGGTGATGGTTTTGCGTTTGGTTCTCACGGACCATTGGAAATGCGCGGATGGTCTTCCCTCCCCAGTCTTCCCTCTTCGTCCGGCTGACTGTTAACAACGCGCTAAGCGGGGTGTGTGTGTGGGGGGGGTCTGCCTGGAGTATGTTTAAAACCTAGCGCTGACCCATGGATTGCATTTAAGTCGCCTGTCCTAATTTAGCCTAAGTGCAACTTGAGGCAGCGCTCTGAAAAACAGACATTAGGGACGGCACAAGTGTAATTATGAACCGGGGCAGATGGAATATTTTAGCAATATCATTACTGCAGTGCGCTTTCTGTGGCAGTTACCGCTCCCATTGTGAGGTGGACTTTTGCAAAAAAATATTTTCATTAGGTGCACTTGGTAAGCTGGATGCTAACAGGCTGGCCGTGAAGCTTAGGTGACCCTAATTAAAGGCTTTATGCCATTAAAATCATGCATGTTAAGAAACATCAATCTGCATTTGAATGTGTTTTACGTTAATGGATTTCCAGGGTGTGCTGCGGAATATTAACTCTATTTTGTGTAAAGGTTTGCCCATAAATAGGTAATTAAAACGACAGTCTGATAATGACTAGTATAGGTTACTTATTTATCCACTTTGCCTGGTAGAAATGCCTGAATAGGTGAATATATAGAATACAAATGGAAGCAGTTTTTGACTGTCATTTCTACAGCGTTACTGAACCCATCAGTATGAATTTAAGGGCTGCAAATACATTTTATTTCAACTATGCTTTTGTTTGAAGTGTGTCCTTTTTTTTTTTACAGATTTATAAGAGGAACGGTCTTTATAAAAGGAGCTGTCCTGGGAATGCTGCTTTTCATACCGGATTTTCCTGTGACATTACGAGGTTAATTTGTATTGGTTCACAGTTAAAGATTGATGGCTTGGTTGGGAATTTGCATTCATCACACCCTTTGCAGACAAAAATGATTGATATAGCACCCCATTAAAAAAGATGGGAGATCAGGAATGAACAGTTTAACCTCATCACGGCAGCATCCACGGTAACGAGAAGCTTAGTGGCTACGTCGAATCGCTTGAGAGAGTTTTCGCTGGAAGCGTCGCAGGGGTTCTATGGTGAAATGGTCACCCAGCGAATGTATAACCAGGATTCGAAAGAACATCACGACGACGAATATTTAGGAAAATGGCACTTTCCAAATGGAAGAAGAAAAGATGAAAATTCTATGCCTGTCACTAACCAATGGCATTAAGTGCACAGAGGCATTCTGTAATAAGTAAATAGTTGACTTCAGGAGAATCAGTTAGTAAAGTAAGAGTAGAGATCCATCACCCATGACCCAGACTTTTGGACTGTGTATGAAAAGTAAAGAAAGATCCTAAGCGAATAACAATAATAAATTAACATTATAAATCATAGTTTAAAGTTAAATTGTTGTATATATCTGGCCTGTTATAACTAGGACCAGTTATTGAAATTCGGCAAAATTATATTGAAAAATACAGAAGTTTGGTTACATTAAAATAAGATGCATAATGTGTCCTTAAAAGGTCAATTAAATTCCCCACTTTGCTGGCCAATGTGTTTGTCATTGCTCTGTTTAAAGGACATTTCCGCGGCTTATGTGCTAATGGACACCCCCACAGTTAACAGACGCCTTTTCCTGGTAGCTTTCACAGGCCAGTAAATGTGTAACTGCAGTTTAAAAGCACTGGGGTGAGTTTTACAATGAGTGATTTAACACACCGTGTTTTTCTGCCCAAAACTCCGAAAGGCTGTTTTTTTGTGTGTGTCTGTGTTGTTGTTAATGGGTTAGCACCCCACCGGCTCGTAAATCGCGTGCGTGGGGTAACTTTGGCATCGCTCTTTGATCCCACTTCGCTGCCTTGCTAGGAAGAGGAAGAGGAAGGGGAGATTTTTCATGGATTTAGTATCTGCTCCTGTCCGGAGTTTTTCTTTTCCACTCTGCTGACATCCCGAGATCTCTGAATAATCAATCACAGCGCCTCCCCCTCCTGCACTCTCCTGTTTTATGGAGTTTTTTTTCCCAAATGGAGATTCTCTGCCCCCCCCCATGCCTCAGAGGCCACACCCTGTCCTGCGTCCTTCAGATTTCGAGCTGAAATTCAGTCCGTAAGCCATCACTTCTGGTGAGAAGAGCATTTACACCCTGGCGAAAGAGAATTCTCCTTTACATTGCAGCAAATTCTCTGGCTTTGGCCTTCAGACTCATGCTAAACGTGTGTGAGAAAGCTGGAGATTAGGTCAAAACTTTTTATAGATTATAAAAATGAATGTGTTGCAGTTTCGCGCAGAAGAAAAGAAAACAACGTATATATAACAAAAATGGAAAGTTTACAATTCTGAAAAATAAACTAAGAAACGAATATAGTAACAAATCCATCCTTTCAATATTTTTAAAATTTAATTAAAAATATAATTACATTCCTGAGGGACTGAAATGATCATTACCTTGGAAATATTGTGGCCAGTTAAAATGTGTTTATTTACTTACCATTACATCAAAAAGCAAACAATTATGGAAAAACACTTTAGTAGATGAGCTATTAATGAACAATTATGCCACAATGGTTAGAGATTCATATTACCCCAATTTGAATAATTATATTGGTTAAAAATGTATAAATCTAGAACCACAATCTGTACACTTGAAATCATTACGGTTGTTGAAAGACTGATGTTATTTAAATACTAATGCAAGATGTGTTTATTTGGTAACAGGTTGCAACAGTCTGGAAAAACCTTGTTAATTAGCTTATTAATTAAAACATCCAGGAATGTCACGTAATACCCAACAAAATTAATTTATTCCTTAATGGTTGTATTTTCATTGTGTGAAACTTTCCTTTCTGGTGCATATGAAATTATTTGGAATTGCCGTTAGTTTGTTTATGCTGAGTAATCCCAGTTGCTTCAGGTAATGTTATGGAAAACTATGAATTTAATTTAAACACATCTAAAACATGGATCATATAAGCTTCCATTTATTACAATTTTAAGTACAAGGTGCATTCTCCATTGTCCTTTTTATAATGAGTTAGAAATAGATTAGTCTCACTGTATCTTTATGCAAAAGCCACATAGATCTGCATTTAGGATTTTATTTGAATATAAAATAGCAATAAAGCAAAGAATTGTAAAATAAAAAGGCTTGAAAAATAAAATACACCTGGAAACTTGTTACTGAAAAGGAAACATTTTCCGGAAAGGCTAAAGCCATAGGTACAGCAGGGTCTGCTAGCCGGTACGCATCAACAGCAGTATCCATTCAGCTGCACAGTCTCCTGCTGAAACGTGGCAGAGACGATGTGTTTTTCCATTCTGCGCACTGAGCCAGAGGTTAGCTCTCCGCATCAGCTGTAAATGTGTTAAACTGCCGGTTTACCCATTTGTGCAAACAAATCATGTGCCCCCCCTCTCCCCCCCCCCACGCTCTTCATTTAAGCAGGTGGTATTAGCGAGGACAGCAAGACCGCCACTATGCTGACCACAAGTCATTGGCGAGTCAGCATTTCAAAGGCAATTTTTCCCAAGCGTCTGTTGTGTTTACGGCACCTCCCTTCCCAGCTCTCCTCTTTCCACAGCCCTCTGCTACAAAACACAGCCAGTCTACAACATCCAACTGGAACTTTGGTAGATACTGCCCAGTTTGTAAGGTCACAGTTTACAGGCCCCTGTAAACTTTACCTTTACCTTGCTAATCGTATTTACTAAGCTGTACAGTAATGGGCCATTTTTAAAAAATGCAGGCAGATAGTGATGGGAATGAAAGGTGCATTTTCTTTTTGCTCCTAACTCAACACTCTCTAATTCCAAGAAGATAAGGTTAATGTGTATAATTTCACATCCATCGATTCTCATGGTATGTCACTAGTCTAAAATAAAGTGTATAAATGTTCAAAGGAGTTCAAAATATGAGTGTCTAGCTCAAAGCGGTTGACACACAACTGTCTTTGCAATAAATCTTGCTAATCCATTTTAGCATTCACAGTATCAAAAATACTTCACTTTGGGTTCCTGTGATACGCAGTATTAATTCACGGCTCAAACATTAAATGCAGAAGTACTGTAAGCAGATTTTCTACTGATGGGTTTAGTTTTTTTTTTTTCTCAAACATTTCATCTGTTGTCCTTGAGGGGATTCGCTTGAAAAAGCAAATAAATAATTATTTCAAAAGCATGCCAAGTTTTTTTTCTGTATCTTTGTTAAGGAGAACAAGAAACTTCTCCATTTCCTGTCAGACAATCTTAACTTCTAGTGGAGTTAAAGATTAGCAAAACGCTATTAAGAGCAGGAATCGCTACTGTATGACATTCATTTTTGGAGCTTCTTTAAAAATGGTAAAATATGAATAACCCTAACAGTACCAAGCTGTTGTACTCCACCATAGCGTGGACTTGGCCATTGTGCAATAATTCCAGTTACTTCTGAATCGGTTATTGAACAAATAAAGCATCACACATTGAGCCTTCAGGTCAGAGTTAATTTACCCCAACTCTCCCCTGCCTTCTGTGTGATCTCGGTCCTCCTGTACGGCCGACTTCTCTCATTCGCTTTAATCGCTCCATTTATTCAGTCGGCCTATCTGTCGATGATGTTTGGAGAAACAGCACAGGAGAAACCAATAGGAAGCAAAATGATGCTGACATGGGTGGGAGACGGTATGGGAACTGTAAAGACTTGCTGCAGTGAAACACACGAATTCCCATGTGGTACGCACGCCTCCGCAGGGCAAATAAAAGTCAGGTTTGTCCATGGGAAACGCACGGCCTCAGAAATACATAATTTAAATCAGAATCATTTCCCAGGGGGCCTTGGTGGAGGCTTTCACCACAGTAATGTCAGAACCACCGTCCACAAACGCGGCGGCTACAGGAAAGCGCTTTTCTGCTTTGTTCACATTGTATGACTCACACAAACACCACCTTAAAGTGTCGTTCAGCTTCAGCGGAATCACAATGCTGGTTGTCATCCAAACACCATTAAATGTATGAAGACAATGATCTTGAAATGGTCTTATTAGAACTTAGCCTTTTGAATCGATTACTGAATCCTGTTTGAAATACCACCAGTATTAATGAAAATTCAAGCATATATAATTTCCTTATGGAAAGACAGTTATATTGTTTTATTTGTTCGTTTTTAAAATCCCAGTTTGCTAGGATCTGCTTCATAATGGCGCATAAGCGTGTGTGTGTGTGTGTGAGTGAGCGGGTATACCTTATCTTATGCGGGGACAATGAATACCCATTTTTTCCCTTATGGGGATCAGTTTCTGTGACTGCAATGAAAAAACTAAAAAGGTTATGGTTAGAGCTGGGTAGGGGTTATGGTTGTCATAGTTAGCATTAGCATTTTTCCCATAGAAATGAATGAGCGGTCCCCAAAGAGATATGATTCCACAACTGTGTGTGTGTGTGTGTACATACAGTAATGGATACATTTAACAGGAGATGCCAATAAGTAGAATAAGCGTTTTAAAGGTAATTTCTTTCATATAGCTGCATCACTTAAATGTTTAAAGGTACTGAAAAAGTTTAAATTGTCACTGTAAGTATTGAGTCTAACAACTTCTGCCCTAGACTTGCATTAAATTTTAAAATGCTTCAATTTGGCAGATCCAATATTGAGTTTTATTAGTATTATTTTCCTCATAGCAAATTCTTCGCTAAATTCTCTCCCTCTGATGAAATTAAGATGCCCAGGGCATGTAAAGGAAGCTCCCTCATCTTGAGTTCACATGAGAATATTTCCATAGATCGAGATCATTCACCATTTCCTACCACAAGCAGGGGAAAAAAAAAACAACCAACCGGCAAGATGCTGGAAAGTAGGAATAATTCTTTCTGACACTGCAGCAGAAAGGAAAATATGGATTCACAGGATTTGCACATGGTTTAATTTGTGTACGATATAAGTAGAAAAAGTAGAAAAGTCTTGAAAAGAACAAAGACGTTCTGTCTTTTCGACTGGTGTGTATTAGATGTGATCCAGTACGAGTCTGAAATCTAGTGCTGCATCTCAGCAAAGCAGCTGTAATATCAGCCTTGTTTTTGTCTTTTTTTTCCTTGGGAATGTGTTATTTGCTGTTACCTCACTTCATTTGCATAATGTGTCTGATGGGGTATGAGCGGTATGTGGTTTTTCACAGCAGTACCTTCTATGCCTCAAATTGAATAACGTTCAGGGTCTCAGGCTAATAAGCTCCTATTAAGTTAAACAGTGTCTTTTTAAGGAGTATAAATATCAAGAGGCAGCCATCCTTCTTGAGTTTTGTAATCCAGATCTAATACATTGCTCCTCCTGGAGCACTAAGGCAGTATTTTAATGTGAATTTAAAACCTCATCTTTTTAAACAGGTAGATTTTGTAATCATATTGAAATGCGGAGAGGCCAATGGTAGATATTTACAATGTCAATACCTTCAAACAAATTTCCCCTATACACAATTCACAAGCTTAAGTTTAATCATTGTTGATCTCAGGTACGGTGAGGAGTATGTGCTAATTACAGCGCCTTGCTGCACCCACCACACAACGAACCACCTCAGGGACGAGAACCCAAGAGACACCTCAGCACCACGTCAGCCCGAATGGACCAGTGTGAGTTTTTCCCGGCGGCTGGAGTGCCAATCCTGCCACCAGCCCCCAAACTTTCCCGGTAAGTTGGAGGACCTCCTTATAGGGATGGATGTAGATTAACGTCACACCCTGGATGAAGCCAGTGCAGGTTAAGGGTTGATCTCAGCATGGTAAGAATTATTGAAACAGATTAATCTGCAGTAAACACTGCTGAATTCGCCACACCTGTGAAGTTGTCACAGCAAAGTATACAGCACTAGGGAAGTGTAAAAAACACTGTAAAAATAATAATGGGGAAAAACATACAGAATGTTCACTGCAGCTCTTAAAGGTGATATTTATTCTGTCCATAACTAGAAGTTTTCGGTGTGATTTTGTGGTGTTGAATAAGTCGAAACTTGGAATGGATGGCGATCATTGACTTGTTTATGCAGATGCGCATCTATTAAACCAAAATGGTGGTTGGCCAGTACATTGACTTCCTTGCATTGACCTTCCGCTGGACGTCCATCTTCTCGACTGCTCAGCACAATATGTCCAGCTGCGTTTGTGGTTTTAAAACTCCACCCGTCCTAATTCTGTGTTCTCACAATATTCGTACTCAGGTCAGATATTCAGTTTTCATATTTGGCTTTAATGTCATCTTTAAAGTCTTCCGAGTAACGTCTTATTGACATTGTCGCTTGGACGCACAGGTTTGCTAAGAGGCACAATGCGGAGGCCTTCTCTCGATGAACTGTAAGCCATTGTAGAATTTCAAACGTCATGAGACAAAAATGTATACGAGAACTGTCGAGATTTAGCTGATTTTAGCGGTTAGCATTGGCGAACGCTCCCAAGACGTGACGCAGGCCACCGAACAGTCCTGCCTCGACATGCCCCCGAAACGGCCCACGGCTCTACGTAGTGCCGTCGCCCATCGCTCCGGACTTCTGGGCTTTTAGTCAAGGCGTCGGAAGAAACAAAGAAATAATAATAAACGGCAAGAACGAAAGAACACAAATTAGATATCAAACATGCTGGAGCCCCCCCCCCCGCCATCCTGCATTCGTTTGCCACACTTCTTTTTTTTCCTGAAGAGGACTGAAGAAAACATGTGCTCATCCCAAGGCTTCGCTCCGGAGGTGTTAACTAATCTCCGATGGCCAGTCTGTGAGCGGCTCTCTCTAATTGCTCCCCCAATTTCAGTCTGGTGTGAGAGCAGCTATTGTAGCAGCCTCCCAGTCATTCCTCAGAGGTTTCACACCTTCATTATCACTCTTTATTGCAGAACCTTCCATGGGCACTCAGCACCAAACAGCCATGCCGATAAAAATAGAGCTTTTTTTTTTTTTTTTTAACCCCCCCCCCCTTTTCTTTCAGTGGTTTCAGTTTTAATTACCAACGTTGAGCTGGAGCTGGCGTCCTCAGCAGGCTGTTTTTCGCTAATTAAAGTGAGGACGGAGTTTATTGAAAGGACACCAACTCCACTTTCTCATCTATTATTAATGGGGCAGGACAAATAAATTTTGCATTCAAATGGCGGAGTCCGTCAAAGGCCGAGGCGTAGCTGGAGGAGCTTCCAGGCAGCCGCTTCCGGCAACAGCGTTCCCGGGAAAACCCACCTGTGCTTAAGTCCGCTCTGCTACCGACAGGGCCTGACTCAGGTGCGTGAGCGTGTAGCATGTGGCTAATGCTAAACAGCCACACAGAGTTACTCCACCTGCGCCGCCCGCATGGCGTCTCAAACAAAATAAACCCTAACTACAAACGAAATAATGCTTTTATCTCATAAAACAAAGTCCCCAAGACAAAACATGCTTTTGGATAGTTATCATTTAAGTAATTTATTATGAATATATTAATTTATAATAGGACAGATGTCACATATTGATTTTTAAATATATTCTTAAAATAAAAGTGTGCTATTGTTTATAAACTGAATACCATATTGCCTTACTCAACGCAAACTTTGTCAAAGTTAAACAGAGCAGTGTTTGTCAGCTTCAGGGACGCGAAGAAGGTCGCAGATGGGACACAGGTTGAGACCCGGACAATAAAAATCAGGCAGGAAACGAGATAACTACAGTAGACGGCCGTGCAGATGAATGTTCTCCGTGACCTCTGGGCCTTGAGCTTCGCACTCCAGGACCACATTGTCTCTGCCTCCCTCCCCGACACGACAGCTGGGCAGGTACCCTGATTGTAAGGCTCAGAGTCCACACTGGGCAAGTGACAAGTGGACAATGGTGAAGACAGCTGGGACCTCTGCTGAAAAAACAGCCTGTTAAACAGCACCACGCTTAAAAACGCCGCTCTTTATTTACTGTCCTTCAGCGTCTGCCGTAAAACTTCTTTTCCCATCAGTGTGTCCCTATAGTTCTTCACATTTGCATACATTTTATCGTACGCTATGTGTTTTTAAATAAAATAGAAGGTGAAAAGTAATTAAAAGCCGACTTTTGTTTTACTTTGTCATAGTTATTAGTCAATGTAAGCATGTATATGGCCTAAACATTCTTATTGTATATAAAGGTCTGGAAAAACAAATTACAGTGAACTGAATATTATACCGTTTGGATAAAAACATCACTTTTTAAATACAAAAAATATAACAGTAAGTAGGTTTAAAGCTGTTGTGAAAATTGACTGATTCTTTTTTTTATCTGCTTCTCCGACTTACCCAAGGTTCCCATTTCCTGAAGTCTGCACCACCAAAGACATCTTCCACCCCACCCTGCATTTTGATGTATCTAAATCCGTACATTAATCATGTCACTTTTATAAGCAGTGAGAATGACCATGGGCCTGAACATTCTAAAAGTGAAGCTCTATTTTTCTTGTCAGTAATTTAATGATTATTAACTATTTTTTTTAATTTCACTTAAAGGTTTTTTTGAAAGCCTGTTCTTGTTCTATGTGCAATCACTACCTATTGTAAATGCTTTAAAATATGTGCTTTTTATATAGTGCATAGTGTTGTGTAAGATTACGTAAGATGTGCAACTGAAAGGTTTCCGATGTGTCTTTCGTGGAAAAAAAGAGCATTAATTACTTGTGTTGTCAAAAGAGCATACAGGCAGTCCCCAGATTAAAAATGTCTAAATTAAGGACAACTTGTACTTATGAACAGACTGCCATAAAATTTGGGTTAAATATTATGGTTCGTAATAAGGAACGTGCGTGCTACATTGTGACCCTCATAAAAACATTCAGCGGTTCTTCAGCTTTACCATTTTTCAAATACTTGTATACTGTCTAATACTGATCAGATCAAATGACTTTTACATGAACATATTTTAGGATTTATTGTAAATGCTGAAGAACAATTGCTTTTGTGATGCTATAAATTAATAATGTGTATGGCTACACAACAAGAAAATCTGTCTGGGATACTAAATAGTACTACAATAATAGTATAGTGAAGATCAAAATAGTCCTTCGTGTTTTCATATTGGCTAGGTTCCCCCAAATTAGTCATTCTTATGAAAATATCTCGCTGACACCACATAACATGAAAAACGAACTTCAATCCGTCTTTAGGCCAGGCAAACTTTCAGATCTTTGTTCCCCACTCGTCTGGCCAAACTGTGTACTTCGACTCTTAAATTCAAGAACAAAATAAAACTTTCCAGCCTCTCCATCCTGTCCACATTATACTCGAGTCCCCTCAATTCGAAAAATAGATTTTCAATTACCTACAAAGTGCCTGGAAGCTTTTACATTTTAGCACCTGACCCCAATTGAGCTGAGCTTTCTTCAGCAAAATGACATCCTTAACTCCTATGTTAGGGTTCCCACTTACACTGTAATTGGCTGCGATGGTGGCCTTTCATCTCTGAGCTCAGCCCGGAATCCCGTGGAACATTCCAGGCCTCATTGTGTCGACAGCGGGCTTTATATGAAAAAAAAAAAGAAAGGATGTGTGCTTTTCTTGGTGGAAGTCGTCCACTCCAGCCACATTGGAGGGAAACACTATTGTCACTGACTCCTCTTGAAGAAGACAGCAGTGTGAGGTGCAAGATTACACCACAACAGCCAGACGCACAACAGCCAGGCGCACAACAGCGTCCGGCAAAAGCGGGAGCTCATTTGTATGTAGTGTTTGAAAACAGGTTTCCGATTAAAAATGTTCCGTATATAACGAGATGCTACTTCTGTGTTCTGTGAAAAACACTGAGAAATGTTTTACGTGAAATATTTGACAGATTTTTTGTCTGGTTTCCTGACACTGCTAATGTTACTGCAAGTTTCAAGACAGCAGTGCAAATTTCCAGGCATTTTCAAACAATATATAACAATAAAACAGTGAAATATTTACAGTGAACATAGTGAGAAAAGAAAGGTTTTTTTTCTGAATCCGTTTATAAGTGTAATTTTCACATTACCAAGATTCTATCATGGTGGGCAACAGCAAATATCAGACACACTTTTACTTTTTTACCTTTATTTGAACAAAAAAGGACAAAAAGCATGTTGAAATATTCATAAACAAAATCCAGTGATTTAATTTCCGGTGCTGACCCAACGGGTAGGGTAAAGCTTGCCACTTCCAGACAAGATCTAACAGAAAAACAACGCAACCTTAAAAATATCCTGAATTATTTCATTAAGCACTGAATCTGCATTTTAAAAATACATGTCTCTCTGGTGGGGATTTTTCCATTATCCTGAGAAGAGGATGTAAAGGTCAGGGACCCTAATGCCTTATCAGTAATTCACCATTGCCTGGTTATTAAGGGCAGCTTACGCAGTGAGCGCTGAAGTACCGCAAGGGGTTAAGGTGAATTGATTGCCTCTGGACATGTTAAACATGACCCTGTGAGGGCTCCACTGCAAACGTGCCAGCAATGCGCCTCACTACTCTAAATAATCAGTCACGGCAGGCCTTTAATACAAGCCGGGAGCTCGAGGAATTACCTCCAGGAGATGTTTTCCATCACCTTGAAAATAATCAAAAACCCATAGTGTGGCACGTCTGAGGCACGTTATCGGACTGGGAGCAGAAAGAGCTCACCTTCGTACAGTTGCTTCAAACAAACAACGCCCGGCCGGCTGGCCCACTCGCCCGTAATTGTCCGGAAGCGGGCGGCCAACGGCTGTTGTCTAATGACGCCCGTACATAAAGGCTTTATTTATCATACCTCCCCCCCCCCACCCCACACACACACACGCACGCACATACACACTCACTCGAAGGTGCCAGCTTGCATGTCGGGGGCTGCCGGAGGATAATTATGGGGGAACTTGGACCCAATCTGTCCGCAACCACC
>JAODJU010000095.1:23701321-23713081 GCA_026776725.1 Gnathonemus echidnorhynchus | reverse complement strand
GGCACACTCTTGCTCCGGGTGCTGTCCCCACTGCGGATGGCAGTTTTAAGTCCATCAGAAGAGCCTCAGCTGCCAATGTGTAGCGATGAATTACATGCTATAAGAAAGTGTTGACAGGAGCAGCTGGACATCAGAGAGTGATGAAAAGAGAAGGAAATTCATTGAGAACTCCAACAGACTGACCAGGGCAGAGAGGGAACCTGCCATCTGCTGGAGGCAGGCAGAAGTTCAGCGCGGCCTGACGGAGGGGAAGAGGCCTGCTTGGGCAGCTGCACTGTGTCTTTTGTTTACTCAGCTCTACATTTCTACGCTATATTACAGCACTGGCTGGCTCCTTAATGTAATTTTCTGTCCCTTGCGATGGTATTAATTAGGGATTGGCTGTGGCCTGTCAGCGAGTCCATTTCATTGGCTAATTCTTTAAAAATATATCAATAAGAGAAGAATGTACACAAGACACGCATTAGTGCTTCAAAATATCTTCCTGTCCCAAACGTAATGCTTTGTAAATACATGTTATTTGAGAAATTATTTACTGATCCAGCCATGTTGAGTGTCATTAATTTTTTATAAATTGTCCGTGTTTATGCAATAAGTAAATGTATAGCGGAGTAATTTGAATGTGCCACCATTCGACAGTTTTTACATATTCAAAAACAAATGGAGGAAAATAAGAAAAATGTAAGAAGTGCAGATAGATAGAAAGTATTTAAATATAACATACAATATGGAAGCATGTCTTATGGCGTTTTGTATTTTTTATTTTGTCCTGTAAAATAAAAGTAATGTCATTCACTGAAAGACCCAGGTGCCAGAGTTGGTCTGTTCCAGAGCTAAAATTGAATAACAAAAAAGGTTTAACACGTGCTGTTTCATCACCTCTATATGGTAAAATATGCTAATTGTTCCTGTAACAGTTTTTACAGGGATGGCGGAAGAATATCATAAGAAAACTAGTTTTAGATTATGCGACCGTTATATTGAATCAAAAGGAGAATTACAGGAATAGCGTGCACACACATTATTACTGTATGTTATTCCAACTGAAAATGATTTGTGGAAGAGGCACATTAGTGAATTTAATGGTGAAGTGAGCCGTTGATTCCACCAGTGCCCTGAGGTCAACGGAAGTTCTATTGGTGTGATTTCACTATCCACTATATTAATGAGTTGCCTCAAGGTGCAAATGATATTTTAATAGGTGTTACTTAACTAGAGTGGCTCGAGCAAACACAAAAGCTTCCATATCTTCAAAAATAATTCTCCTGCTCGTTAGAAAAAGTAATTAGATTGCATGAATACTCATACTAACATGCTGAAAATGCGCAGGGAGTTGTCAGTTTGGACTTTGTTAAAAATTAATAAAATAATTTATTATTTTAATATTAAATGTTTTATTTTATTTCAGAGATTGAGTTAATGTACATATTTTCCTTCTGCTTGCTCTGCTTTCATGAAGTGTATTATTTTTTTTAAATTTTGTGAATCTTAGGAAACCAAACAGGCTTAAACCGGTTTTAACTTCTTGAATTTTTCCAGCAGTTCCAGCCTCCATGTGCTTAATTTACAGTGATTTAATATGGCACACTCTCTCTTCATTATAATCTGTTTTTTTTATTTTCTGCCCCCGCTAACAAAAAAAAAAATGCAATAAATTTGTCTGAATCTTTCTGCAAAAATACGTGTGGTTGAACCCCAGACTCATCAGAGACATCGTGTTATTTGAAAAAGCAAAGACGTAAATGTTTACTCATACAAGTGTATGCCACAAATGTGAATGCTTAAGAAGAGGACTGCTGTCACACCAAGCAGACCTTGTGGGTCAAGAATAGCTACTCTAGAAATTACGAAAATATACTCGGTGACTGCATTTGAGAATGAGACTCATTCACGCATAAGAGAAAGGCCTCTTTCAGGATCCTTGACATCAGCCAGTACTTAATTAGCTGTCATCAGCTGAGCTCCGCTGAGGAAAGAGACTGACTAATAATTAATGATAAAACTCTGTTCAAGTACAACCATGGACAAAAAGGAATTGTGTCGCAAGGTGCAGCCCTCTTAAATATGACTGTTCTGTTCCTCATCTTACATGTGACCTGGGAATCCAGCTATCTGTGCAGAAGGGAGATAGAGGGACAATTTGCACTCCACTCCATCTGCTTCTCTGCTGGTCTGTGCTGAGAAGAGAATATGAGTCCGCAGTCATGAAAATCAGCGGAGAGTTATGCTAACGAAATTAAAAAAAAAAAAAAAAAAAATTTGAGAGCAACACCCTGGGACAGCTGGAGATCCTGTATATTTCCTAATGCACTGCTGCCCGTTGCATCCGTAGCCTGCAAAGATCCGACAGTATGAACGGAAAAAACGGAAATTACATAAACTCATGCATCGCTCTGCTACAGGAAATAACAGTGTTTTCAGGGGTTTTTTTAAGTAGTATGCACTTTTACATGGAGAGTGCACTCTTTTAATCATGCATTAGGGACTATCTGGAAGCAGCGAAATGATGGTGGACAATGAGTAATCTTCCTGAGTTTCTAATGGGTAAATTAACCAGCCCTCTTTATGACATGTGAAGTATGACTGTGCACCTAAACTGAGTGTATATTGTAAAATCAATTGCTTTATTGATCAGCAACTAATTAGAGGTAGACAAACAATCTAAATGCACATATGCTGGCCCTCTTCGTTGTGCCAATACTCCATGGGGTGGATAAATTTGGTGACAGATGATTTGGGGCAGATAGGGGATGAGATGGAGGTATGTTACACTCTCACCACCACTTGCAATTGGCAGGAATTCCAGGCCTCGTTTTAAGTGGCGCTAGGAGCCAGTTGGAAAACAAACAGCCTACTCTATAGCCCAAGTGGTCTGCTTGCATTTTTCTACTGGGCTACAGTTTATAGACAAGGACTCTTTTTATCACATGCCGCAGACATATATAAAAATCTGCATTAAAGGAGGTCCACCCTGAAAATGACCATTACGCTAAATCATTCCGCCCAATGAAACTGTAATAATGGCGGCGGGAGAGAGGACAAGCCAGGCCATTTGCTACTCTGGTTCCAGTTAATTCAATACGAGACGTATTAAAACACGGCCACAAGACCGGCGAAAAATTAAGCTACGATCAGTGTAGTCGTAAGGACAACAGGGCCGTGGCCAAGAGCGGTTGGAAAACGAGACCTAACATCTGAGCATGTGCCAACCGAGGTCAAAGTTCAAGACCCCTGGCCATGGAGATCAGGGCAGGTCCCAAGGGGGCGTGTGGAGAAAAGGTCACAACAATACGCTCATTATAGAGGACGTGCAGCCCTTTAACAAATCACTGACTGCCTTCATTCAATTACTTTGGCCCTAATAAGGTGGAAGTAGATCGTTTAAACAGCCTGAGCCTAAAAAGGGTGTATCTCTGGCCGTTATTTGTTTTTTATCCTCTTCTTCCTTCCCATCAGCCACTGGGCAAATGGGAGCATAGAAAATCCCACCTGAAGTAGGATGGAGGCTGGGTCTCCCCTGGGGATTAGGGAGCTTGGTGTGTATGAGAAAGTAAGTCTCAGTGCTGTTCATTTATCGACATGGGTGGGATTATCGGTTCAGAGCTTCGTTTTACAGTCAGTCAGAAGCAAGTCGCGTGAGAGGGATACTCTGAAGTAAAAAAGAAATTAATAACCCTCCCCACAAAAGTCCCATAGTTCTTAAGCTGCTCCAAGTGCCCATCCTAACTTAATTGGATTAGCTCTAATAAGTAAACAGAGGAAGTAAGGAAGGCATTGCACTGATTAAAAAAACGGAAAATACTGGAGGAAAAAACACAGAAAACAATTGTGCTCTGGTGTATGTCTCAGACAGATGTCAGCAGCCAATTAATGCACATTCACTGGCAGGTGTAAGGCGAAATTTGGACGGGGTGGGGGGGAATGCACTTCCTGAATGTATGTTTTGCCCTTTTAATAATGATGTGATTAAGTGTTAAACTTGGGTGGATGGTAGGAATCGAACCTCTGGAGGCGCGAGCCAGAGGCTTGTTAATTATTAAAACGCTTACATCAGCCAATCACTAGCAGTTACTACCATTAATTCTGTTGTAATTTTAAGTGCCCAAACACAGCCACTCATTCCCATTAATCAAAATGATTTTATTGTTCTTGATCTGCTCGCTGGGACTCGTTTAATGCATCACCCTGCTTCAGGATCTGCTTTGCTGTTATAAAGATCTGCATTTTCTCATTACCTGCTTCTCTTACTGTAAGAAAAAAAAATAAAAACACATGTAAGTAACGTGAAAATGGTGTAAAAGAAAGACACTATAAAATGATCTGTTTTACCTGCAGGCAAACCCCATGTATAACATGGACTGATAAACACCCACTTAAAACCTGCAATATACTGTATGATATATGCTATTACCATACATACCCAACTCTTCATCTGCATATCTCGAGATTAATTTGTTGTCAAGTTGAAAAGAGATTTTTTTTTTTCATTTTATTAAAAGTTTTGACAGATTTGAAAACTATTCAGTAATAATTGTTTTTATCATTAAATAAATTTTGTGATTATTCCTTCTCAGATATTTAGCCTAATTGAAATGTAGCACAAGAACCTGGTCCCTCCATGCATGCAGAGATACATACTAGGTTCTATACTGCAGATAGAACAGGAATCCAGCTGGGAAGAAAAGAATTCCTTAAATGCAGAGGTGGAAATTTCAGGTCCAGAAAGTACAGATCCAGACCGTGATTTAGTTTCAACCAACCAGTTGAGCATAAAGAGTCACACTTACAGTGTACTCCACTGGTTGGTTGAAACAAAATCCTGGTCTGGATTTGTATTTTCCGGACCTGAAATTTCCACCTCTGCTTAAATGAGATTATTGGCAAGACTGTGGGCAGGGAGATCGGGGTGAATCTCAAAACCAAGAACACAAAGACTGCACTTGTGGTCTAGCTCACACCGGTCTTGGTACCTCGCCTTCCAAGAACAAACTTGGGGCACAGGGAGTCATGGGATGGTTCTCATTTGGCGAGGATGCAACCGATGCATCCTTGATATTTTGGACAGAGCAAGACTAACATCCAGAGATTTTCACCATCCTCTGTGCTTGCGTTCTTAATATTGGAAGTGGTCCTCGGCAATGGAAGATGATGTAAAACAGGTACAATAGAACACACGTATGGTGAAGTACGCATGCTGAGATTTACCGTGGGAGTGGATTGTGTGTGTGACAAAACACAACTCTTAGCATGTGACCTCGGAGTGTGCCACACGCAGCGCCAAAAATAAACCCAATCGACACCCATCCATCCATTTTCCATATCCGCTTGTCCTATGTGGGGTCACAGGGGTCAGGAGCAGTGCCGAGGGCGCAAGACAAGGAAAAATCCAGCATGGGGGGCTAACTCAAAGCTGATAAACCCAATGATATTAATTAAATTAATTCAATATATTTATAAAGCTAAGTTTATGTTTCACTGGAAATGTTGAGCCAGTTTCTTCAACTGGATTTATTTATATTGCACTTTTTCAAACACTTAAACTGCTTTACGGAAGCAATGGGGAGGCCACTTCAACCACCTCCACTGTGCAGCAACCAACTGGATGATCTGACAGCAGCCATTCTGCACCAGTACAATCACCACACAGTGGCTCAGGTAGTGAAGGGGAAGGAGAGGATTCAGCAATTAGATACAACAGATGATTAGGAGGCCAGATTTGATAGGGCCATATTGGGCACTTCTGCCAGGGCATCTGGGTACCAATCCTACTCTTTGAAAGGATGCCCAGGGATCTTTTATGACCTCAGAGAGCCAGAACTTCAGTTTTATGTCTCACCTGAAGGACAACATGATTTTTACAGCTCAGCGCCCTGTCTCCACATTGGGATCCACACACACCACAGGTTTGGTTCCCCAATCGCCCACATCCACACCTCTCCCTGTAACAACACAGCTTTCGCAGCTGGCATCCCATCCAAGCGCTGGCCAGGCCCAAACCCACTTAGCTTCAAGTGGATTACCAAGTCTGAACTGCAGGTGGTATGGCTGCTGACTGTAGCTGAATATATTTATATATTAACACACAAAAGTAATGAACACTGGCTGCAAAAATAACAGATACATTGATAGCTCAAGCTACACTATGAATTTATGAATGTGGTAAAGCATGCTGGTGGAGACTATGTATGCCATATGGTTATATTGCCAAGTCATTATGCTGATACCAGTTTTCAGACTGGAGATTTGTAGGTTTATTTAGGTCATGGGCATCTAACATCAAGGAAAAAGGTAAAAATGAAACATACCTATTTTGTCATGGTTTCAGCAAAAGTATGGTGGCACACGTTATTACCAGGACTTGCCTAGAATGTTCTGATGGTTCTATGACACTGCGGGGTGTTTTTTTTTTTTCAGCACGGTGTCCATCAAAAGCTTAGAGCAGTGACCGCCATACAGTCCTGATTACCATGACGCTGTGTTTCTCTCCTGCTGAGGGAAGCTATCTTTCCGGAAAGCAATGATCCAGTCCATGGGGCAAAGACTGTAAATAGAAGTGATAAGACAGCAGATAGCAAGCAGACACGGTTCTCTCAAGCGTCACGGCATTGTTGGCCTTTTACAGGACCATCCGCGGATATCCTCACAACAGCGGCTTCAACCTCCATCAGATTAATACGAATTTTGCCAAATTCTAGCAGAACAATTCCATGGCCATCCTAACTTCATTGCACATGATCTCCATGCTATCCCACCAGCACGCTGTGCTCTGACAGCCTACTTAATGTCATTTTGCAGGTGCTTCCATTTTTACATACTACCTTTGCATACAAATTTACACCATTAATATCCACAAGCCTGTGTTGACTAAATTACAGACAGGTGGAGCAACGCTTCAGCTTTCATATATTCCTGTTTCCTTTGTATTTCCACCACCGATTGAACCGAATAGTACAAAATCTATAGAAACACAAATAATGCAAGGTATCAGTTCCTCACTATTTCAAGTCTAATTGCAGCCATATGCAATTTTAAAGGGTGTTCTACCTTCTAATGGTTCCCTGGAGAGAAAGAGGTTAATTGATGCAGCTGTTGATAGCTTTTACACATGATGCGGGAAACAGATCTCCCCAGTGGCTGTTATTAAAGTAAGTGTTTAATGAAGTGATAAACAGAAGCCTCTTTTGCTTTTCAGACTAAAAAAATGCCTGAACAAACATGCTTCTCAAAAAAAAAAAAACGGCTGCAGGTTTGAACGCTAATCCATCTGTCAGACACATAGAGCTGCTTCTTTGCTGTAATGGATTTCCTGTTTGTAAGGTTCTGTGCTGTTCGGCGTCTTTGAAAGTATCCTCAATCACAGTACCTTTGATATATAATCGTTTAACTGCTCCAATTCTATGAAAAAAAGAAAATCATTCATATATCTAAAAGACGCACACAGTAGATAGATCAATAATATCTGACTAGCTCACAGTAGGCACTGGTAGAAGATTCTAGGTGATTTTAACTTTCTTAATATGGTGAATTGAGCATGTGTGCCTATCTTTATTAAAAAAAAAAAAAAAAAAAACAGTTTTTTTCCGACTTTCTTTCATATATGCCCATGGCACTTTTTTCTAATTTTTCCTCATTTAGGCATCCTGTAATTGCTTTGTGTGTATTGGGAAAGCGGGGTGACCACCTCAGCTTTTCATAATTTCTGCGTATCCATCTTAATTATGTATTCAATTACAATAAAATGGATTGTTCTGCCCTCACTTGTCCTATTTAAGGTCCACTTAAGAGATTCCGTATCCCCATTGACTGGGTTCCTTTGTAATGCTCAATACAATGCCAGTGTCTATCAATGGCTTCCTACAAAGCCCCGGAAAACACAAAACTGGGTTTGTTTTGGTGCCCGACCTCATTGAACAAGTTGTCTAAAGGGTTTTGCAGTCAAAGGCACAAATAGACATAAACAGAACAGGAACTACAACATGATTGGAATGCTTGAAAAGGAAAGATCATCTTTGAAAATAGCTGCCAAACGTGGAACTGATCCAGAAGGCTTAGTTTGATTTCATTTTCCACAGCCAGGTTCTGCCGATTGACCTAAATAAAATGCATATTTGTAGCGTGAATTTCTTTGAAGATTGCATCAAAAAGTAAGCATAACTCTCATTGGGATTCTAAACATTTGTAATGCCATAACCCAAAAGCATCAATGTGCAAGTATCCTTTTACTGATTCATATTATAAAATGTTAGGCGTTGCAGATAATGTGTAGCTACAGACTACAGATAATTCACTGATGATACCAATATGTGATTTTTGTAGGTCCTGCATGAACATTTGTCTAAGTTCTGCCAATAACCCAAAATAAAAAAAGGCTTGCCCTCTTCAGCGACCATGACATTGCAGACTGCGTCAAGAATGTTGCATAGTACTTATTGCATATAAAAACATATCATATGGGTTTGTTTTGGTTTGGTTATTGACAGCCAGTCAGAGACGAAGAGCTGAATATTCATGAATGACATCACACGCCCAGACAGGCCTGGTGCTACAACTGACACAGACATTCAGGCTTAAAAGAAAGCTTTCTTCTTAAGATTTATTGATGCAAGGAGATGTCTTTTTACATTAGATGATTTGAACTTAAAATTAAAATCAATACTTTTGGTAGATCATGCTACGCGCTCATAACTCTCCACAGGCAAAATGTAAGGCGGAGCAAGGTATGAAAGGTTTGGCCATTAAACATGGTAATGCCTTTGATTGGGTGTACAAATAATATATCTGGTACTTTTTAGTGTTACCATAAATCCTCAATTTGAGCAATTAGGGGATTTAGAGAGAATAGCTAAATTTGAGCGCTATCTGCAGGACCATGATATTTGTAGCAGAATCAGAATCTGTAGGCCCCGGGGTTATGAAAGTCGATGGAAGTCACGCTCCCGGGAGCGGAATGACAAGCGTCCGGTCCCCCTTACCAAGCCACAGTGCCACGCCATCCCTGTACTGTGCCCAGTTAGGTGACAAATCCAAGCACATGGCAAGCTGCGCACCTGTTTCCATATCAGCAAACTCCTGCTAATTCAGCCTCAGCCACATCTATAGTACAAATAAAATATGTTTTTACTCATACATCCAGAGTCTATTGGCCGACCCAGAACCCAGCGAAGAGCCTCAGCGAAATGCCGGGAGCAGATGACAGTCGAGGACAGTAAACATCCCGCTCATACGGGCTGAAGTCATTCTGACAGCAAATTCATTAGTGGAGTTTTATTTTCCCAGTCAGCTTCTCGCCTGATCTGTCAGCCTCCTCTATCCTGATTACCACGAGACACCAATTTCAAAGAGACATCTTAATAGTGATGTCAACGAATTAATTAGATGTGTTAATGAGCTAAAAGCAACCCAAATTAAATTAATGCAGTAATAGGCACAGACAGTGAAATTAGCTTCAATTTCTGTAAATGATTCTGAAGTGTACACAACATCTCAGTCTGCATGAACATTCCCATCCCCCAAAGCTAATCAAGAAGTACATTGCAATTAATTGCTTAATTACAGGCAGTCACCGCTCAGAAAAATCATGTGCCATTAAGTAATGGCTCTTATAGCATGAAGGTAGGCTTTATTCTTTTTGCTGGAAAAAAATATGTATGTAATGGTCTTCGGGGAGATCAGGGGACCAAGTTCTGCCAAGACGGTGAAGCTCCAGTTCTGTCTTTGCTGGGTTTCATCCCTCCAGCTGGAAGCTTCTTGGAGAAATTTTCGACAGCCAGATCCTACTGTTTTACTCAGGGTTTCATAGCTAATTGATTTGCCAACTACTTGGACGCCTCAATCACAAGCACTATATACGTGTCATCACCTTTTTTCCTGTTTGTTTCCAGTTTTTTTTTTTTTGTTTTTTTTCTCCGGGCAGTTCTGGGCAGTTGGACTTCCCCTTTCATCAGCAGATCTCACTTGGCGGACCGTGCGTTCCCGGGAAGCACCGAAGGCTGTCGGCAGGGTTCAGTCCAACACATGACTCCCAAGACACATAAGGAAGCTTCTGTTTACAGACCGTCGCGAAACGGTTCAGCCTAAATAAGGATGAGGTGAAAGGAGACATGTGCAAACTATCTGTGAGGACATTTGTTCGAAACCCTACATATATTGCCGCAATCGCAGTTTATATTAAACATTGAATAAGCGAGCTTGTTTTGCGTTAAAAATAAATAACGCAGGGTGAGAAAAAAAAACACAAAAACAGCTCTAAGGAACTAGCTAAGCAACCCGCTATGGACGAGACTTCCCAGGGTCTCACCGCACTAAAAGACCCTAATTAGTCCCCACGCCCAGCCCGTGGCGGACTCCGAGGTAAGCACCCACTGAACAATTGCCCATTGTTGCGCACACATTCATCACGCCTGGCTCCTCCTTAACAACCAGCCGCTCCCCCGATAGACGGTGGGGGGGGGGGGGACATGGTGTTGTGAGAGGAGGCTCCGTCAACGCAGAACAGATGCTGAGCACGAGTGCTCCAACGCTCTTGCTGTTTTTTTTTTTTTTAAGACACATTAAAATGATAAAGAGCCGCTCTCAGACGGAGGCCCGCCACCCGATCCGGGAGCACGCGGAGGTGCAGAGGCCGCGGCGGGAAGGGGGCGTGGTGTCGGGGAGAACAAAAGGCGCGTAAACGTTGTGCGGCAAGCCACAAAGGGAGCCAGGCGGCGTCGCCACGCTCGCTCCCCGCGCCCAGCTCTGTCTGCGTGTCACCGAAATGTAATTCACACTTTCATTATTCCTCTCCCGATTTTACACGTTGCAATTAAGCTTCCATTACGCGCACGGGGCTCGGCGTAAACGATTATTTATTCTTCCATTAGCGCGAAATAACGCGAGCAGCCCCGGCTAGACGGCACGCATGAATCGGCCGCCGACGTGCTCCCGAGCTCCCCCCTGCGAGAAGAGCAGCCGGCTCCCCCCACAATCCTCCGCTTCTGGGGCTAATTTGACCTTCTGCGGCGGTAGATAGCAGATTCACGTGTCGCTCCGAGATTTTGGCCTTTAATCCCGAGCATCCGCGACTGGCGCCCCCATTCCCTGATCTCCATCGCAGGCTGCCGCGTGCCCCCCCTCCGTCTGTGCCGTCGGGGCCGCCGCCACCTTCTGCTGCCACAGGGCCGCTTGGCAGATCCTTTGTCCCAACTGCAGGCTTGGCGTCTGGTCAGGACTGGGCCTCGACAGAGTCTGTTCACAGGAGGTGCGCGCAGTTATTGCGTTCCCCTTTAGCCAAAGTCAGGCAGGCTACCAACACTTCTAATTATACACACACACTGATGGACACACACGCACGCACACACACACACACACACATATGACTTCTCCAGCTTCTCCAACCACAGAGATCATGTGATGAAGAGAGCAGTAACCAAGTTGGGCCATTTCTGAGGTAGTCTACTTACAGTTTACCTGCACAATCATTTTGATTCACTCCTCTCGTTCAGGAGGTGACCCATATTTTCAATCGAGCTCTGCAGGTGTAATAAACCATAACACTTCTGACCAGCAATTCCTTAATAAAAAGTCAAACATAAGCCATAATGCTGTTTAAATATTGAATAAGAGGCTCCGTTTAGCCTGTAAGCTTTTCCTTTTTTTCCCTCCCACCTACGGCAGTGACAACCTACTCCGATCCAAGGATCTTACACGGGAGAGCAAAACCCCCCAGTCCAGGTGGCATCTCCCCCCCTCGCCCCCCCCCACCCTCTCTTTGATGCACCAAAG
>JAODJU010000095.1:23691117-23701221 GCA_026776725.1 Gnathonemus echidnorhynchus | reverse complement strand
CCCCTGTTGTTTTGTATTCAGTTATTTACTAGTCAAAAAAGTGTATGAGCGAGCTGTGATTAACACCACTGGCACGGGGAGTTCCTTGTGTAAACTCGATCCTTTCGACAGGTGTAGGCCACAGCAGAGCATATGCCGTCAACTTGGACGGGCTTTTCTGCGGAGACAGGCTCTGTTAGCGTTTCCTGGGGCACGACTCAGCTGGGAACAAGAATCACTCACAAACACCATCTGTCAGGAACAGGCTTACCTGCTAGGAACATTTAACTGAGGATCTAGGATTCCTCCTTCCTTGCAGAAGCCCCTCGAATCTTCAAGAGTGGGCCCCGTCGGAGGATACCTTCCTCGGTGGAGAGGACAGCATTTCCCACTTTTTTCAACCCTCCTTGCGACACACCTCTGAATTCATCCCAATGTAGAGTGCCGAACGCGACGGGACGCGCAGCGTGGAACGAGGACCTGCCTTCGGAAAACCCCGCGACGAGCTGCAGAGAGCAAAAATGTTCAAAGTGTTTGACTAAATGAGGTTTTCAAATACGCTAATTATCATGCTGTAACTTTACTTTCCCTCGAAGGTAAATTACCTGCTAAATAAGGGAGCTGAGTTTCAATTAAAGCCTCTCCACCAAGGAGGAGTTTCTCTGGTAGTAAATGTAAAACACGTTGAGGAAAAAAAAATTACACCATTGTAGAAATCGGCTTAACATGCATGAAATACGCCAATTAAGATAATTAAAATGCCACGCATAGTTTGGAAAAAATGAAGCTGGTTAGGGACTGGTCTGGATTTCACAAAATCACAGCCTTTGGATTTTCGAGCAAAAAGTACTTACGCTACGCAAGCTAAACCATTATCTAAGACAATGGCCCTTTCAAATGAGCGATAAATTTGTTGTTCTACAGCTAAAACACAACAACAGCACATTGCATTTATGTCCTTGTTTGACAACTGAAGGCAAGAATGCTTTAAATATTTTCTCAACTTACAATTCCGGAATGCATTGCACTCATTAGCACGAATCAGGAGAGAGGCCCTCTATCTAATGTTTACGTATCCACACAACAATGGATTCAGGCAGATGCATGCAATGTCTTAGCTGCCTACAAAGAAAGAGCTTAGATAAAGCCATTGTTACAAATGGGCTTTCGGCGCAGCACAATTTCAGGATACAAAGTGTGGTAAGAATGATCACACTCAATGCATATTCATTCCTTAAAATTAGAAGTATTTCCGAAATATAAAGTAACTAACGTCAGTTTTGCCAACCAAATCCCTTGCTAAATTGTTAGCTGTTTTTGTTTTTTAATTGCTCGATCCTACTTTTTGGCTAACAAATAACACACAAAATCCATAACTACAAACCTTTCTGCTTATCCCACTGCTACATATAAAAGGACATTCTGTTTTGGGAAAATAAAGAATATTACTAAAAGAAAGAAGAAAGAGGCATCGCCACGTGTTCCTGCATGAACAATAGTACAAAAACACATGAAATAAATAGCCTTGACCTTCTTCCAAAATCATGCCGTAAAAATAATTTTCAGGTGGTTAGACTGAGTTGGCAGAAAACTTTGCAGGAATGTTTTCAGATGTCCTATATATCAAGGAAACTAGACCACATTTGTCTGAGGCAAACCCTAGAACAATCCCCTAACAGCCTTCTTCAAACAAGCATGGAAGCTCAATTATCTTATAATCCATTTAAATATAAGACAAAACATAAAACTGGCTGGTCATGGCATTTGTCCTTTCTTCTTTCACCAGTTCTACTCACGAGTAACTGATCTGGGCAACTTTCAAATATTTGTGCACAAAAAGTTTTTTTTTACTAAATTGTAAAGTTCCAATATAAATTTAGCAAACAGTACCTTCTGTTAACAAAAGACACAAAGAGGATATACATCAAATAACATGATTTTGTTTCCGTGACAAGATCTACTGAAGGCAAAATACAAAAGAGCATATTTCCTTTTTACTGTGGTAAGCTACCAAACAGACATAGTTAACTAGAATGAAGTGCGCTGCTTTAAGTCTTGAATATTTGGTAAACCATTTATATGTGTAAATATGTATTAAAGCTATTACATCGAGTTGTGTGACTAAAAAGTATGACAGTAGTTTCTGTACTAGGTTTTGACAATAACTCCTATATTCAATATCATTTCTGCTGTTCTGGACTGCTGACCAAAACAAACAGGGAAAAAGTCAGCATGATGGAGAATTCACATTCTAATGAAAGGGTGATTATTTTAAAACTGCAACACAGCAATATGTAGCCACATACAAATAAATACCAGTCTTCATCTCTTGTAAAAATATTGCGTTGTTTTGATTAGTACATCCTTTTTACTTAGGCAAATAAATAGACTCTTAAATGTACAAAAATAAAAATAGAAAGAGTCTACATCTGTAATTGAGACTGTAATTAAGCTTCAAACATGAATACAAGTGCAGTAGTATCTGCATACATTAACAAGTATAAACACAAGCTTTCTGAGGTCATTGGAATACCCAAAAAGTGTATTTACAATGTGAAATGTAATTATATTTCCATTTGATGGTATCCCTTACTATTTTATTCAATTATAATACATCACAATAAAACTGGGACATTGTTAGGTTGGCCATAATTACCACATGAGAGATAAGTTCTTAATGTCTCGCAGCATTTAAGAACGTAGACTGAGTGGAAACACAGACTTGCGGTGAAGAGGCCTCATTCCGTGTTTCTTGGCACCGAGGTAAATAGATTAGGATTACAGCAGGGAAGGTCAGCACTGTTTTCTCGGCTGGGTCGAGTTTAAAATCTGCATGTTGAGAATTGTGATTGTGAGAAGGAACGGAACGGAACTGTGGATGCCAAGTGTAAAGAGGGGGCCAGTCAATTTGAATTAGCTCCAGATTACCCAGCACTAATTAATATGTAAATTTCATGTTGTTTGTTAGTTGTGTATTACATTTTCTTACGGAGAGTGGCTTCTTGGTTAACAGGAATTTACTGTAGACTGGAAACATGCCAGAACCCTAACAGCTCATAATGTGATATTTTTAAAAGTAAATTGACTAATATATGTCTCCTGTTGCTGTACAGAATGAGGAATCATGGGAGAAAAGTTAGTAATATGGTATTAGGCCAGATTAATTAAAGAGCATCATCACATCTATATTTGTAATTAAACACTTTAGCATAATCATGCAACACAGCAGGACTCCAAATGAATTAATTAAAGAAGCCAAAAATTAATTTATTTGTAATGTATTGTCAGTATGTTTTAATTTCAGCTGTTACCACGGATTAATTTCCTTATAAGTAAAGAGAGGGCAATTCATGTTTATATTTTAATTGCTGTTATAGGAAACCGTTTTTTAAAATCTTACACAATAAATAAATGAACAAAGACGGTTAGTGTTTTCTTGCTCACTGACAATAACCTTAAAAACTCATTTATATTGAAATCTGATTTTTTTGTGCTTGCTGTTTAATGTGGATTTTACTTTAATAACATTGCATTGAAATTCTGTCAATTCTGGCTCGCTGAACAGACGAGAGACGCGCCTCTACTCCGTCGCGTGCCAACTACGGCCAGCATGTCACGTAGCGCGTCACGTGTGCCCTAAACGTAGGCGTGCGGTGCGGCGGGCACAAGAAAAAAAAAAAAAAACAGCGACGTTCTCGTTGCCGGGATATCGGGAGCACGTGAGCGTGCGTATTTGTAGGTAGGTGCGCGCGAGAGCGCGCGCGCGGGGTCTCTTGTGCCGGCTGATGAGGTGTCTGAAGTGAGTTAATTGCGTATCAGGAGAGCGCCTGCACTTTGCTCAGGCTGCCGCTGTGTGCTAAACCATGAAAAGGGGCTGAAACATAGAGACAGCTCCGCTCTGGCCCCAGCGGAGTCGTGCACCTTTTTCCAAGCGGGTCCAAGATATTAATTAAGATAAATCTACCTCAATTTTGAGAATCTGCTATCAAGTAATTTATCAAAATTATGTTAATTATTTCTGTAGGGCAGCAAAATCATTACCTCTTTCGTGTCTGATTTGTATTAATATTCATAATTTAATAATTCAGCATTTGAGCCCATCTGGTGTGGGAGCATCGCACCTTAGCATCACAGTGATGGAGCAGAAAAAACACGCGCACACACGCGGGCACACATCCGCTCACAGACACACGCGGGCTCACATCCGCTCACACACACACGCGGGCACACATCCGCTCTCTCTCTCTCTCACACACACACACACATAGACATATGCGTTCCCCAGAGCATCGAAAAACAGCACCATACCCCGTTATAATACAGCCTCATATCTTCTCCGTGTGTTATATCTGAATGGATTTGAAAAGAATTTATCTTTTGGATATTTTACACATATTTTGCAATAATAAAACCATCTGTCATCTCTGTCTCTTTCGTGCTCGCCAGGTGAACAGAGCTGAATTGACATTTTCTATACTTTGTGATTTTTACGCTGTAATTTGACATAATTAATGCCTACATTACTGCTGATAATTAAGCTAGTTAATTAAACTCAGAGGAGATAATTAAGGGGAGGCTACTGCTTGGATTGCTAATTGTTTTTGTCATTATTTTTGGGTCTGGCAGCTGCTGGCAGAGTCACAGCGCTCTGTCAGGTGACGGGTCATGTGACCATGGAGCCAGGGAGCTGTCAGAGGAGATGTTTATTAACAAACGAGTGAACTAAGAGACTCGTTTAGACAAAGTCCCACTGCACTGCTCTGCAGTAGCACGCATGTGCATAGTGACAAGTGTGCTTGGTGCAGGGGGTATTTTCTAGCAGAAGGCAGTAAGGGCACCATAAAATAATAGTGAAAGTTTAACAAAATAATCTATGCAAATATGAAATTATATGAAGCAGAAATGTATGAATGTATTTCCATGCATTAAATCAGCATGAACAGCACCATCTATTGACTATGTAATTCTATGTAACTCTACATTATTTGTCCAGGAAGGGTGATTTGCTATTATTGATAGCCATTTCTCTGAGATTTCTGCCTGTTATACCCAATATAATCAAATTAAGGCAATTTCAGACAACTTACTGTTCACCAGTTTTATTCCAGCTCTAAAGTGCCTTCAGATATTGAGGTTTACTTGTTAATCTAAGACAGCAATGAGAGAACAGGTCGAGTGATCAGAATAGACAACTAATTGTGACTTTTCAGATGAAGTACAAGTGTTAGAAAGGTAATTACATTTTTGTGGAACGATGAAGACTGAAAATGTGTTCACATATACATTGATACAAAATCATTTATTTCATTTTTGAGAATTGACAGAATAGTTCCATGAAAGAGATGCTGGCTTCCCAAAGAGGTAAATAGGGTTAAGATCTTAAATAATTGTATTTTATTACAATTTAACAATAAAATAATGTTATGTACATCAGAGTATGACATTGTAAATTAAATGCTTACATACATAACAGTTTACATAAACAAAACATTTATACCTAAAATGTGCCTCCCTTTTTTCCCATCATAAGAAATCATTTAACACAATGGGAACATGCACTTAATAGAAAAACAATATCCAATAGGCAGATATGCGGTTCAGATAACCTGGTAACTCTTAATTGCCGTTTGTGACTGAATGGGCTTGAGTGTATATGCTCTGTGGTGGCTTGTCTGTATATGTAAGGCCTTCTGAAGTGAATTTCCTCACTGATTTGAATAATGTATAATGAAAATGGAAGAAAAATAGCCAAGATCCCCCTGTACATCAATTCAAAATGTACATTACTCTACTTTTAGCTAAGAAGCTTTTATTTGTATAATTGCATATTGTTTACAGGTATAATCACAGCACATAGAGGTGTAAAGTATTAAGTATCTATAAATGGTTTGGAAATCTGATGTCAAATTTTAATACATGGAAGAAAGTCCCTGAAATTTAAGAGTCATTGGGTTTACAAATGGTAAAATTTCAAAAACTGAATTTAAAATTACAATTAAAATAATTTTCCAGGATGTCTTGTATAGGCTTTATGAATTCGGGACTGTTCCTATTGTGCTTTATTTAAGGATCCTCAAAAACAGGCAGAAACTAGGAAGAAAGTGCTGCTTACTACAGGACCTCAGTCCCTAGAAGAATGACTTTCAGGGCTAACGGTCCTGAAAGTCTGCAGGAACAGCAGCGCCTTTGCATTGCTTCAGAGCTTGATATATGCTGTTGTTGTACTGCTCTCCAAGCACAATTTGCACAAGCTTATCATGCAATCTGAGCAGAAAGACCTGTGACAGTGGATCTGGCGATCCAATATATCGTTCCAGGCGGGGAAATATTTCTCACTTCTGTCTTTCCACACCACGTTTAAGCAAACGATAGAGTTATGAAGTGCAGCAGGACTTGATCCGGAGGTCGCACTCTCCTATAAGTGATGTTATGTAGTGCGCCGTGAGCCCGACCATGTGTTAACTAACTGGGACCGAGACAAGATGGGAGGATTGTTCCCGTGAGCTAGGACTCCTTTTTTTTTTAATATGTAAGCTATTGTTGGTGAATACTGGACGGCCCGTATGGCGACTAAATGTTGTGGAGACTGGTGATAAGCCATATATACTGTAATACGAGGTTCCAGAGAGGTGAACTTTCTCCAAGTATGAAACTCATTATACAGCAGGGGATGCCAGCATTACGTGGTAGAGTAATTAGAGCCGTAAGCGTGAGTCATGTCCGCGAATAGAAAGAATGAGGCATAAGTCACTTTATATTTGGAACACTTCAGACATATGATAATTGCTCACTCTGGAGGCGTTTATTGTATATGGTTTGTAAATAGTTTTACACGGCATTGAGAGGCTGGGCAGTCTATGGACAGAAAGTCCATCCTGCTGCAGGACCCTGATTCAGCAGAAAAGAAACTCACCTTTTAAAGCTCACTGACACGTCATACGGACCCGTTAACTGACTTCAACTGCTGCTGGAGGCCTGTTGTAGCCGGGCTAAGCGCTGCCTAAAACGAGATCCCCGTCCTGGTAGATCGTTTCATAATGTGTTTCCCATAAAGCACATTTAGTATAATAATACAAAGACCTATATTTCTAAATAAAGCAAATGTTAAAAGGATTAGGATCTCAAATATCCATTGTATGTGTCTTAAATTTTCGCTAAATGAAAGCGCAGTAATTTGGCAGGAAGAGGGGGCTGGCTTTACGTTTAATTAGATTAATAAGGCCACGGTCATACGTCCAGGATTGTCCCTGAAGGTGCCATCCTGACCTCAGAGCATCGCCGTTCAAGTTTACTTCTTATTTGGTGTAGTTTTAAAAGTCGCACTGAAACCATTGTCACCAGGAGAAAGAATCGGTTACACGGGGGGCGACACGGGAAGTTGTGTTGATTGCGTGTCATCTCCATACATGGCCCGCGGCCGCCGGTTTCCTGGACACGCGAGCTGTAGCTTTTTCGGCTTTTTGAGAAGCGAGACAGTTGGACAGGGGTGCGCGGCGCGTGTGCTGAGTTTATCGGGGTGGCGTCTGTGTTGGAAGGTGCAGATCACACTTCAGTGCTGGCCAAGTGCTAATTAGGGTGAGGATATTGCAGGGCTGGGGCAGTGCGATTAAATTTATATTTGGAGGGGGATCTTGACCAGAGCACGCCTCTCATCTAAATGACATTTAGCCAGGATCAAGACGGTACAGCTGCTTGCCGTTAACCCTTCCAGGATTACGACGCTAATCGAAGAGTGTAATCAGTCACGGAAGCCAAGGATTGCATTTCGTCGAGTCTTAACTGGTGTTCAGTCCAATCTTCGCGCACCTCGTCAAGTTTGTCAACACAATGGCGAATTGTGAGGATCTGGGAAGAGCGATTCCCGTAAGCCAAGGCACAAGCCGGCAAGATGTATTCGCTTAGCCTGACTGAGAGGAAAAAAAATGTTGGGAAAACAAACATCCTGGATTCGTTTCAGAAGATGACAGACTGTCGGTTGCACATTCCCTGGGTACTTGAACTTCCCACAGTATTCCAGAGTAACTGGGGGGGGGGGGGGCACAAATTAATAGTCTAAATGCAAAGACCTATTTATTGGGGAGGATGAATGAAGCCAAATATTGCGGGGTACATTTTGACCCCCCCCTTTCCAGTTCCCCCTGGTTCCTATGCTCTTGTGCACGATTGTTTGAAAGATCTAAGAGGCTTGGATAGGCTTTACAGCTTCACACTTGCTGGAATACAAAAAAAGCCCCCACATTTCCTTAAGATGCACCAGTGATTATTCACTGATTACACAGTATTAGAGCGATGCGGACACCATGAAAAATATTAACAGTGATATACACCGCTTAAGGATATCATGCTTCGGAGTGAGTGAAAAAGCTCAAAATCTTAATTGGAATTCCTGCGCCTTAATTTCTCTGTGCGCAAGGACAAGGCTATCCATCCCTATCTGTGTCTAACACACACATTAAGAAAAACGAGAACACATAAAAGCTCAGAGGGACGAAATTATGTGAAATAAGAGATACAGACTAGTGGAGAGAGAGCGGACCTATCAAACTACTCCAGGCAAGATAACGAGATAAAATATAATCAATCAATCCCTGCAAAATTCTTAAGTGCTTGATGTGTCCTCCTGAAAATTGAATCACCCTTCCTTCAAGGAAGTCAGATCTTGTAAATAATTGTAGGGGAAAGGGGTGATATTGAAAAATAATTCGATTAGGGCCCCTGATGAAGTTTTACATGGGCATTTGAAAGGCAAAACTAAAAGGTTTGGGGTTTTTAATTTTCAAAATGAGGAATATTATATCATTCAATTTGCAACAGAATAGTGAGGAATATGATTATGGCCTAATGTACTTTGTAAGGGTGTCAATTCTCTCCAAGGCCAACGCTGCACTGTAATATACCCCTATTAACTGTTTAATCTACTCACCCACAGTGTATTTGTCTTCATCAGTGTTTTCAAAAGCCAGGAAATCAAGTTAGCTTTTTCTTAGCTGAAAGCCACAGATGACATAAAAAGTAGAAAAGCAGGAAAAAGGGGTTTCTAGCCGATCAAAAATATAAAAGCCATCTATCTGATAAAAAAAAAAAAACTAAAACAATTCATGTTTATTTCATTTTGTAGCAGGAAAAAAATGTTCCAGCCTAACTTTTAAATATGACCTTTCTGTCTGAGTCAGAGTTTTTCTGTCAAGTGAAATCAGCGGCGTGTGGAAAAGAACAGTTATATTTCACTCGTTTTTGCATTTAAGCGTGTTTGGACGGCATTTTGGACACCGTTGTAGCTGTGCGGTTAAGGCATCTACCTATATTTAAATAGAGGATTATTATAGCATGTAATAAATGTCAGTTATGAGTGATGGTTTTAGTGATGTATTAGACCAAGACATGAGCTGTTGGCGAGGACCTGAAGTTCGGGTCCAACTTAGGTCACAGTCTCCTGGTTTTGAAGGCACACCCCCCCCCCCCCCCCCCCTTGAAAAAAACACACTTTCTGTCTGCAGCTGTGCTGCTCAATTAAAAGGCTTTTAAAACTTGAAGCGCACCATTGAAAGGGAAGGTATAAACAGGCCTGAAAATATAATAAAGCCATGTTGAGTTTGGCCACATCACTTCGCATTTTGAGTTATCGCCCCTGCGTAGGACACTCACGCCAGCATGAAATACGGGCCGCAGATGTCAACGTGAAGAATCATGGCTGTTAATATTCATAGCAACAGATGAGCACGGAACACAGCTATGCTGTAAATTGAGCCCGGCTGCTGTACTGTGGAGCACTGATGCCCCGAGTAACCGGAGAGCCACAGTGGACTACAGAGCATGTGAGAGAGGAGGTAGCCATCCAGCCTGTACTGCAAAGTCATGGCGGAATGAGACGCCCCCTGGATGATTAGCAACGTTGATCTTATTTCACTTTCACTGACATGTTCGTTTCAACTGTTTACTAAAAACCAGAATGAAGACCAGAGCAGATTTAAGAACAGCTTGCACCTAACCCAGCAGGCAACGTCAAAGCAAACCAAATCCTCTCATGTTAAGTCCATTCATAATTAATAGGTCCCATAATGCACTACAGGTTTCAGTGATATCTACCGATGAAAATCGCTGTTTTCTTTCCTGTCCACCCTCCCC
>JAODJU010000095.1:23677072-23690029 GCA_026776725.1 Gnathonemus echidnorhynchus | reverse complement strand
GGACCCGCCCCCCCCGCCCCCCCCCCCTTAGGTTTTGCATTGGATGCCAAGGAATAGCAAAAGAATGTTTATTTGGTCCATGTGAAGAAGGAAAAAGCTTTGGTATTTATGTAATCTGGATAAACAAAATAGGTTATTCAGATTCATTCTATATCTGTGTTATAATCTCAGTGCTATGCAACCCTCCCTCCCCCATTTTGCTGGCCAGGCATTCCTCTTAAGAAAGGCGACTTCAGAAAAGGTTGTTTAGCAACCAACCATATCCAATTAAAATCAATCTGAAGCCATAAAGTGCCTGCTTAATGTGGTGGTTCGTGTTGATAACAAGTTACTTGTAACTGAGCAGCAAATTATAGACCGAGGTTATACCATGGAAGACAGAGATCAGTTGTTTGTTTGCCTTATAATGACTCCACTGAGGACAAGTGAATTAAACCGGCTTTCCTCTATTGATCACCAAGCCGTGTTTGTGAATGACAGGAGTGACAAGGCGTTGGAGGAGCAACTCTGGTACAGTAACCTCATTGTGCTTCCAGGCCTCTGCGCTCGGCAGCCATTGACAGCAGTGCGTTTGCGAGCCAATGTAACGGAATCTCACGTCACGGTTAATATGCTAACAAAACTCCAGCTAGCTTGAGTAGCATGGATGCTAACTGCTGAAAATGCAGGAGGCATGTAATGTCTCCCATATATGATTACAGAATCATGCGGAGAAGCTGCTTTTTCCAAAGGATTTTTTTATGTGAAACGAAAAGGCTTGGGACCGGTACACGTTCACACTGTGAATAGCTACTTTATTGTGGAAGAGTGGTTGTTGATGGTAGGCCAAGTGCGGAAGAGCGTTCAGTCCAAGTGGTCATATACTGTGAACAATTCTTTATGATTTTCACACCATTACTCATAATGACTTCATTGTAAAGTATTCTCACACCAAAGCTAAAATAAGATAATTACGTAACAGCTGACCCAGTTAGATAGGTTTCTTTCTCTTAAAATTAATTCTGTGTTTCAGGCAGTTACCACGGCCACTTGACTACAAAACACTAGCAAATGTTTGCGGATTGTTCTCATTTCGTGACATAAATCAAAATGAAGTAGAGTATGACACTACAAAACCAATGAAATAAAAAAAAACGTAGGAAGATATAACACCTCAATTGTCTTTCATGTCTTGGTATTGTTTTTTGCTTGATAAGCAAACATTTTGTTTTGTAAACAGCTATAGGCAAATGACTGTTTGCATCGTATAAACAAATTAAATGTTAACGCATGCATGTGTGCTTGAGCTATACCTGCTTTGTTGATAAAATTTTGCTTATTGACACTAAGAAAGAAATTATACTAAAAACCAGAAGTTTTATATAAGACAAGTGGGTTTATTAAATGGATTGATCATGGATGGAGGAATGGAAGGATGGATGGATGGATGGATGCATGGATATGTTAATGTTTTAGTGTAATCTGGAAAAGTTTTTACTATACTATACTAGTTGTTTCATGTCATAATGCATTGGGACTGTCTTACTAATACCTGTCTTATTAATATCGTTTTAACTGGAAGGTCAGGGATATTTTTAATTGGTCTTCTTTTTCCATGTCATAAAATTGATTTTTAAGTCAACTTAATGACAGCGCCGCGGAGATAAAGAGGCTACTTGCAGTTACAGTGGCGTGGGCCTTGCTCATCGACACGGTCACGGTTCATCACAAACAGCAAAGGCCCGGAAAGGCGGCGGTGATCGGAGGTGAGGCTGGAGATGCCATCAGACGCGTGCCGACGCCACCCACAGCGATGCCCTCGAGGATGCCATCCTCTCAGCATCATTCTAATTCGCTGGGATTGCCACTTAAGTACCGCTCAGATTTCCTCATTTAATCTCCAAGACTCATTTGGTTTCTGTCAATCAGCCCAGCCTTTTAAAATACATTATATATATATTATTTTATTTTTTGCTGCTAAAGTGCCATCACTTCATTAACCTCACAGGGCTTGAGATAAGACAACAAGGTGCATCAAAGTGTGCCGCCCGTGAATGGCAGGGCCGCGGAGTGGCGGCGATTACACAGACGCGGCTAGACCCGCTGGGAGAAGCCGCCCCAGTACAATGGCGTCCCATTAAACCGCGCTCTCTTTCAAAACCCGATTGATGTGGGAGGCAGGGAAGCTTGGAAATGAACTCCATGAAACACTTAAAGTAACACAAAGACATAAAAGGACGGCAAAATCCAGCCTCATTCGTCCGAGTACCACTGGCATTGGTACGCAAGGTAACCAACCACACAGCCAGCTCACACTCTGTCCCATTCCTCGTCATTATTAAGTCTTATTAATTAGTACATAATGATAGCTATTATTATTATTGTTATTATTATTATTATTCATGATAGCTATATTGTCTTTTCTACTGTGTGAAAAAAGTCACCTCTTTCTGATTCAGTTTTGCTCACATATTCTAATTTCAGCGCTGATTCAGCAACATTGTACCATTGGTTTTATTGTTGTTTTTAACGTTTAATGTGTTTTAATCCCTCCAAAAATAAAGCCTAAATCATTTTCCTTCTGAGTAAGTAACAAATCCCTTTCAGGATTCCGCTAGAAGGCTTAAAATGTCACATAAATGCCAAATCCAAGACTCTCGCAAATATGTGGATTTTTAAAGATGATGTTCAGGCATTAAAGCTACCTGAAACTGATGAGGTTAATATCCTTATCGCAGCTTCAAGGTGCTAAAAAGGGGGATAACACCCTACAGTTATATGACAACTGTACGTTTCTGCATTCATAGGAGTAGCGAGGTCTTGGTTTGGCCCAAAACAAAGATGGCTTCTTAATTGTTTACATCACATAAATGAATTTACACTCTGCAATGCAAATGCAACTCCATTGGGGTTTCAGTTGTCTTACTATCAGGTGTTTTATGTTTGGTTGCTGGTCAAAATCCCCGAGTTGACTCCACTGTTGAACCACAGAGGACTGAAGCAAGGTACATACTGTAAGTCACCTCTCCAAATTATATCCAGCTATATAAAAGGACTAGCTACAAGCTAGGCAAGTGACTTTGAAGAAGCTGTGCAAGCTATGAACAATGAATATTGTTTACACACGTCTGTTTTGAAGTTAGAGCCCTCATAAACATACACTACATGGACAAAAGTACAGAGACACCTGGCCATTACATTTACGGGAAATTTTACCCCATCCTAGCATCAATATGGAGTTGGTTCCCCCTTTGCAGCTATAACAGCTGGCACTCTTCTGGGAAGGCTCTACATAAGATTTTGGAGTGTGGGAGTGTGGGAATTATGGCTCATTCATCCAGAAGAGCATTTGTTAGTTCAGGCACTGATGTTGGACTCGAAGGCCTGGCTCACAATCTCCATGTTAGGTTGGAACAGAAAAGGGTCTTCCCCAAACTGCTCCTATTAAGTTGGAAACAAAAAATTGTCCAAAATATCTTAGTATGCTGAATTCCCTTCACTGGAAATAAGGGGCCTAACCCAACCCCTGAAAAACAGGCCCATACCATTATCCCTCCTCCACCAAACTGTACAGTTGGCACAGTGCAGTCAGGCAGGTAACGTTTTCCTGGTATCCTCCAAACCCAGACTCCTCCATCAGACTGCCAGACAGAGAAGTGTGATTCATCACACCACAGAACATTACACTGCTCCAGTGTACGCCACTCCATCCGACGCTTGGCATTGCTCTTGGTGATGTGAGGCTCGCGTGCAACTGCTCGGCCATGGAGGCCCATTCCATGAAGCACCTGACACGTGGGTTTTTGTGCTGGGGTTCATGCCAGAGGAAGTTTGGAACTCTACAGTTACTGAGTCAACAGCGATGGTGAGTTTTACACACTACGCACCTCAGCACTTGGCAACCCAGCTGTTATTTTATGTGGTCGGTCACTTCGAGGCTGAGTTTCTGTTGTTCCTAAACGCTTCCACTTTGCAACAATACCACAGTTGACTGTGGAATATCTAACAGAGAAAATAATTCATGAACTGACTTAAAAAGTGGCATCTCACTGCAAAGGTGGCATCTTATGACAGAATCACACTTGAGTTCACTGAGCTCTTTAGGACGACCCATTCTTTCACAACTGTTTGTAAACCTGACTGCATGGCTAGGTGCTTGATTTTATATACCTGTGGCAGTTGGGTCTGGATGAAACACCTGTATTCAATGACTAAGAGGTGCTGCCATATTTCTGTCCATAAACTGTATTGGATAATGACTAACACTCTGCTAACCAGAAATCAAAGCAATGCTGTCATCTACATACCTGCAAAATAGAAAAGTAATCAACTTCTATGTGGAATTCAGGAACAACAAAGTATGCACTACTCACTACTCGCGTGGTGCTGGGTCACGGCCACGGCATGGGCACGAGGTGGAGGACACCCTGGATGGGACGTCACCCTGGATGGGATGTCAGTGCACCACAGGGGACACGAACACTCGCTCACGGCAGGAACTGAATCCACAGGCCGTTGCTGGGGTCATTATTTTGAGGGGAAAGAAAAAATTATGTACGATCTTTTTATATATTGTGCAGCAAGCTGTTTTAAAAATGGCAATGGAAAGAGATCAATCCAAAAACCTCAAAATCATCCATCCATCTATCCATCCATTTTCTGTAACCGCTTGTCCAATTCAGGGTCCGGAGCCGATCCCAGAGGAACAACCTTGGGGCACCAAACCATCACAGCTCAAAATAATAACAACATGTAATAATACAATAAATCATATTAATTTTTGTATTACCATAGTACTTTCTTTGTATGTCACACAACTAATTTTTTGTGCAATTAAGTTGCATAGGAGATTTATAGCTCAAACCCTCCCATCTGTCAGGAGTGTCAGAAAGGATATATATATATATATATATATATATAGACACATACGCACATACATGTATAACTGCATGTAATATATATTTAAATATATTTAAAATATATTTAAAAAGTGCATATACAATTGTTAAGGTTATGGTTATGGATGCATGTCCAACGTGACAGAAGTGATTCATTGAATCCGTGCCCTATGAGGTTATTGTGGTAGATCAGCATTTGTCTGGCACCCCGACTTGGACGGTATTTGCCTTATAGCGACTTCTCAGTGAGTCATACAGCCAACAAAAAGAGGATGAGGGCAAGAGTTTCCAGAAGCATCACAGCAGGCAGACACACAGACATCTGTACTCGTACTGGATGGAACAGACACTTTAGCGTAACTGTATAAGTACAATAAAAATATGGATTAGGACCATTTCAGAATGGTCCCAATTTGAGCCATTTTGCCTGGTGCATATGCACCTTCCTTTGTGGAAATACAGCTGTTAAATCATCTTTAATCAGTCACTTTATATGTGTCCTACATCGCATACTCATAACACCATAAAATATATAAATTATTTCAGTATGAATTAACATCTACACTGAGAAGTTACTTTTAAATTTATTGCCAGGCAACTCACAAAAATGACTCACACAGTAAAATGAACATAAGCACTCACCGGTAGGACCTGCCACCTATCCTCATACTTACAGTCCTGACAGACTGAGAACATCAACAGCGAAATGCACCTCAAATCAATCATGCAATCCATTGACCTTGAACTACAGGCAAATAGGATCCTACTGTAGATTATGCTTTGGATGCAAACATCATTTAGAATGTGCTAAATAATTAAAGTTACAAAAGCTTCCCTTCCCCTCTGTGCCTTTGTCCCCGAATCCGCCTGCGTAGAATACATCTCATTTGGTGCAAATATTATGATGATCTCGATGATGAAAGTGTTGGCTGCTCTGCCTGGATGTACAATAATTAAAAGCAAGTCTCTTGTTTACTCGACAGTGCTAATGATCCTGATGAAATTACTTCTGGGACCATAATTATAGTAACTGGCTGCAGACACTACAAGAAGATTGGCACTCGGAGTGAAGCAGACACTTAAAAGCAGTCCTCTGGCACTGACGTCGTCTCCACGGCGACTTCGGGCCGCCAGAAGCGGAGCCACATCCACCGCTGATATATTACCGAAGCATTTTAACATTCTGTTTGGATATCAAGTTGCTGAATTAGTGATGCATATATTGTCATTTGGTACTGATTCAGCAGAGCTGGGGATGGTACAGCTACCATTCTCAGTGTTAGCAAAACCAGCTGCAATAGGGACCGGAGAGATCCTTGCGTACCCATCGAGGGGCCCACATCCAGAGTGCTGCTTTTCCTGTCACTAATATGGATCAATATATAACAAAAATCTGCAAAAATTAGGAGGGGGGGGTGCAAATTGCCATTTCATGGATAGTTACAAATAAAGGGAAGATATCCTGAGTAATGATGTTTTGCAGGGAGAGAGCAGCCTGGACAGAGCTACTCATCACGGCGGGTTTAATCAGCCACTCACAGAAGGAATTGTTTTACTTATGAATATTAATGCCCCTCTAAGTTGGGGCTGTTGTAAATGCTATTTGTCATCAGGAGCTTCACAAATCAGGTCCTACTCCCGTTAAAACCATGTATTAGACACCTCCTGACATTAAAACCCTCGCCTTTGATTCCTAATTGCAGGAGCACGAGCACTCGCGGAAGATGGAATGCAAAGCTTTAATTAACTCATATCACACATGCAACGCTTTGATTGTCACTTACCCCGTGCATCACATGCAGCTGAGCTGCCCCCCCCCAACCCATCCCTGCCATCATCCACCTGACAGCCAGGTCCTCTCTCCCCTGCTATAATGATGATACTTAAGACCACGGGAATACAGAGGCACAAGCGAAAGCGACATTTTATAACTCACAGATGCACCACTCCAGCAAGGAATTTGTGTCAAATATATTTAGCTATATTGCTCTAAATTTTAACACTATAAAAAAAAACTGTATTTACCGTGACCATGAATGTATATATACAACGTAAACAGCAACATTTCAGCACGATCCTGAGAGGATTGTGGAAGTACAACGTTTAGATGCAGATTTGTTTCAACATCCGTAACCCAAGGAGCTATTCCAAAGACTAGCAACTGACTTCAACAGCTCTGTGCCAACCGGAGCTGTAATCAATCCTGATCCATGACTCGCTGAGGAAGGAATTCCGAATCTGAAGCTTCAGTTGGGTGGCTTGCTGAATGGGAATAACTGACAACTGCTGCTGCCCTCTACTGGCTGTGACCATAATGGCAGTCTGGTGTGCTGTACTTGTGAAACCCACCTCAACAAAGAAACCCATGAATTGGGGGGGTGGGGGGGTTGTAGCACTGATGCCCTAGGCATTAGGATGTAAAACAAACACAAGAGACCCAACAATGGCTGGTGAATGGGGAGGCAACCCTCAGAGACAACGTTAATAACTGCATACTTACAGCTTGTAATGTAATTCATTAACAAAGGTTTTATTTGACAGGGCAAAAATACATTACTGAGATAGATTTCATTGACCATGAGAAAAGATTTACACCAAAATAAGCAGAGTAAAAACCCTTACAAAAACAGCATTATCATTCCAAAGTTTTCCTTTCAAACGCTTGTAAAATGCAAATATGTTGGAAGTGATGATTCAAGGCCTGCATTGTACAACACAGGAGGATGTAATGAAGATGGAAAATGAACTGAATAGCCAGTGCAACAATTAAAAGTCAAAATGTCTTCTGTGTAGAGCTCTGGAATTTACATCACATACACAACTAGTGAAACATTAAAAAAAGCAGGATGGTGGCCAAATTTGGGGTTGCGAGGTTCCTCCACTGTTAACCCCATAGTGCCACCTTCTGATTAAAAACTGCTACTAACCCTCCAGCAGTTACCTCCATCAGTCATTTCGGGGCCATTTATAGTAAAGCTGAACTCCGATACCCAAAGACCTTTAATGAGATTATATTTACCTGGGAAGCTCCTGGGTCGTATTATTAAACATCATCACCGAAAAGTTAGTTTAGCGCTACAGTAGCTTAACTTCAGATCCAATATGAATCAAGAGTACACCTGCGATTCCAATCACACTTTAGCTTTCGTAACAACTATTATAAGAGCACCATTGCACGTTATGAAAAACCACTTTGCACACCATCTCATTCATTTATAAATGCATTTTAAATAGACTAATGGAGGAAATGACAGACACCTCCCATCCGTCATGGGCCGCATCGCGCGGTGGGGTTAAACATCACGGGTGTTCATCAACAATAATACACATACTTTTTATTGCTGACAAATACTGTATGTATATATATTTTTTTACCTTTAAGACCACACTAAAGCTAGGTCTGGGCATTAACAGCCAATTAAAAATTAAAAATAACAGTATTAAATGGATTTTTAAAAAACCCTCAAAAAAAAAAAGATTAGGTGTATTAAAAATGTAATTTGATCCGCTGCCAACATTCCATTTTGCTAAGATTGTAAACATCTTCCCTACAGGGAAATGGAGGGAGCGTGAATCACCTAAAATGTTGAGTAAAGTCAGTCTGAGCCAAACTCACATGAGCAACAGAATTAGCAGCAGTGGCTGTTTGATATTCTAAAATCCCTTTAAATGTTAAAAAGAAGAGATTACCACAGACGACCAAATCATTCAAAATCACACATCTCTGCTGTGCCATTGTGACTAATTAAATGGAAATTCATTTGAATTTGTATAGGATGCCAAATATATATTAGAAGTTAAGGAAAGTGACATGCTTTTCCAAAGAACACATAATCGATGTCACCTACAGCAACCTTTCAAGCTGGATTTCTGGACAAGCTTAATATTTAGGGCTACGCATGCGTTTCCCGTCAGATAAGAACACTCAGGGTGATCAACCAAAAGCCAAGCATTACAGAGACAGCAGTCAGAAACTGGACCATTGGAGTCTCTTTGAAGATCATTCTTCCATTGTCTCCAACTTTCAGCTGAATAACTTTCCAAAAATGGATTTTTTCTTGGGTTTGGGTTTCTTTATATCTGTTAGAAAAAACAAAAACATTACTATTAAATGAGCAAATAACTACACACATTTCTCAGATGTACAGTGAGAAAAAAAAAACATGACAGCAAAAAAAAAACACTTTTTGTTGCTGTACAAAGTTCTTCGACCTAATACTCCATTATAATGTCTTTTGTTTTAAGAAAGATTGGTTGTAATAAAAATACAGATTTTGCAAGAGATGAGAGCATATTTGGGTATCTGGCTGAACAGCTACAAAGGCCAATATCGAACATCCAGCACCCATATCCTTTATATTAACAAGGACAGATGAGGACAGTGTTTTGCTTCATGGCAAACTGACATACTGAACAGGAAACCGATTAATACGAAAAGACATTTGGGAATAAAGTGATTGTCTGACCACAGTATGTGAGAGGTGAATTTATCATTTCACTGGTAACATATGTCACAGAAGTTGCAGTCTTCAGCTCCTTCCTGCTTTTATACACAATAGCATAGAACCTCTACCTATTGTCATAAAGTAGAAAATGAACCGTAGGTCAAAAAATAACCCGGTCAGTGGGACCCATAAATGGAAGGAAGACATCACCAGTGTAGCACTGCAAAGTGTGCCACTACTGGCATCGTGCGCAGTGACTAGCAAACTAAACCAGGGAAGATATCTAAAATGTATGAGATGTAAATCCAGCTGGCTTCTCTTTGATAAACAACTATATTGAATACAGGTCTACAAAACAGAACCTTAAATAAAATTGTGAATTTACAGTTGCAAAAGTTATGCATTTCATAGTTCACCGTTTCAAATCATGAACTGCACATAAATGCAATATTTGGATAAATTATAGAAAAAATGTCATATGAGAGGCTGACCAATTATACACAACAGCAGAAATGCATTTTCCCCAGTATGCGTTTTAATTAAAAATTAAATCATACAAGTAAACTCTGGATGGAACTGGAGTCATTATGGGTCATTAGTACAAATGGAATGCATAACTGAAACACAGTAACAGCTTTAATAACTCAGTAGTACCAGGAAAAACAAACACAGATTATTTTTGTATTTGCTGCAAGCTTAATATCTAGTGCTTTCTAGCAAATGGAGATTACGATCGTCTGTGCTACCCAAGACATACTCTGTGATCCTCATCGATCTGTTATTGACTCACCAAGATTCTTCATCAGCTGATTCAACTGCTCATCCTCTTCCTCTTCTCTGGGGGTGTAAAATTGAGAAGGGAAATTAGAAACATCTAGATCTATCTGGAAACCTTTATTGGTTATTTATAACCAAGAACAAAGATTAGTACAGTCAAGTAATGCTTCCATGAAGGGATAGTGACATGTATATCACACCTATTGTATGTTTTTCATTTTTATTTAAATCCTTAAGGACATTTCCTAAAATAACTGGCTGCTTTTGATCTTTTGCTAAAAGCATTTCAGCTTGTTTACAGGGATGCAACTTTTCATGAGGTCATGAGGACATCGCCGCGATCAGCTCACCTCAGCCGATCTTCATCCAGTCCCTCTATGATGGCATTCCTATCATTAACGATCTCCACCAGCTTTTCCATGAGCTCTCCCTCTCTCTTTCTGTCTGCCGTCGTTTTCAGGTGTTCTGGGAAGGGAGCAAGTAGCTAACAGTGAACTTGGGGCGAGTCAGAGCTTACCTCTTGCTCATTTAAGCAAAGTCCAAAGTGACCTGTAGTGTATAATTTTCATTGCCCACTAGTACTGGTGAATTTCTATTTTTGGAGCAATTATGATTACGAGTTGCAGGTTACAGCCACAGGTAAGATGTATGTGATACATCCCTCTATCGCAGCGGCGTGTGGCCAGTGAGCCAGTGAGCCAGGCCGGCAGGGCAGTGCACACCTGGCTTCTCCATCAGCCGCCGAAGTTCTCCCTCCACATCCGGCTGCTGCTCCTCCAGATCCTGGGTCTTTGCGCTGGTTACAAAAACACACACACGCGCACACAAAATTCGATTTCTTTCACAAGTGCCAGCCCTCCACCGCTATATTTGTGCTAGATGATTGCGAGTTGAACGAAGAGGATTTAACCTGCCCCCGCCCAATCAATAATGCACTGCCTTTAAAGAAAACAGACATGCAGTGTCATGCAGTGCTGACACTGGTTGGTTTTCAAAACACAATCCCTGATCCAACAATTAGGCCACACCCACTCGCTCCCCTAATGAGATGGCGACATCTTACATGTAGACCAGCTCCGATTCCCGTCTCATGTAAACTTGCTTATTTCTGATAAGGTTGAACCAGTCCACCATGAGATTGTCCATGACGTCCTCATCCTCCACTGGAACACAAAGTAGCATAAATAGATGGACGTCGTACCCAACAGTCACACAGAAACAAGAATGACACAATCGATATCCCCAGTACTAGTGGACAGCCGCATTTCTTCCCCCCCCCCAAGAGAATTACAGGTGAGGAAAGCGATACAAGAAGTTACCCGTCAACTTTTGGGCTGAACCTCGCCAGGGAGCGACGCAAACAATGGGCGCTCCTGGAATTTCATTATTTTAATTGACCGTCTCCTCCGGCTCTTGCTTAGGCTCAATGTCATTAAGAACAATATATGCAGGGCTGACAACAAGGGCCACGGGCACCGTAAGGCTTTCATCAAATCCGCGCTCCTGTTTTCAAGTGGACAGGTGACGGCAGCGGCGAGTCTGGGCACCAGGATGACATAGCTAGCAGGCTGACACTTTTTTTTTTTCTCCCAAGGTCACAGTAGGTTGAGCAATCACACCTCCTCCTCATCGCGGCTCCCCCCCACACTATTTCCATCCCATACCTCAATCCCACAGAGAGAGGAGGCCACGAGGAAAGGGGAGAAGGTGCCTCTTCATGGCATCCTTGCCATTCAGCTCATTTGGCTCGGGCGATTGGAAATTGAGCCTTTTTTTTTTTTTTTTTGGGTCACACCCCTTCTGGCTATGTTGGAACCCCAATCCAAGCCCCAGATGGGCCCTAGCCTTGGCTCTCTCGGCTTGGTGGGGGGAGTAGACCTCCCAGGCCACCCAGCGAGACACAGACACACTGATGAGCAGAGGCCACACAGCCCATTTAGGGAAGCACTGAAATAATACACTGTATCAAATCCAAAAGATCGCTTATAGTTACCAACTTACTGGGAAACGAGTCGTCTCCAGGGGAATCACATGTCCTACAAATTACATCCGTCCCCCAAACTACGGCGACATTCCCCAAATGCTCCCCGTCGACTGCCAGACTCCCAGAGAGATGGTGTAATCTCGATCGCCTTTATAAAGTCATCTCTCTGTGTCCTTAACGTTGAGCTTCACGGACATCCCCAATAAAATGGCCATAAATTATAAAAAGATAATTTATATGCCACTTGACTGAAACCCACTTTGAAAGAAATTATAAGGGGCTTTGTGGCAATATCATCTGGAATAAAAAAAAAAACCCTTAGCTCTATTTCTTTATTTTTTTCGTTTAAAAACATCTTTGTCTGTTCTAGCTATGGCCCAAAGGACAGCTCCTCTATGTCTGTCAGTTTCTCGCACCCAAAGCGCCGAGGACGCCTCACATCGCACTCAGGTCAACCTGTTCGAGGTCCCCCAGTTCCCCGAGGTCTCGGCTCAATTCCCGGAGCGCCGGCCGCGTGGCGGAGCACGTCGCCCGGGACGCGAGGGGTAGCACAGTAATCAGCCGGCCGAGCTCCACATGTACGTGGATATTAAAGTGTGACAGGCGTTGCTGCAAAACACAGCCCTCGCTTGTGAGTCCCATCGCCCGCGCGAGTCCCATCGCCCGCGCGAGTCCCATCGCCCGCGCGAGTCCCATCGCCCCTGAAGCTGGGCGATCCACACCTCGTTGTCAGCCCCGCTCAGTCAGCTATCAGGAAGCTGTTTGTGGAGATGATGAAGCAGACAGTGCTGTTTGTTAATTTTTTTTAGAATGGATAAATAAACAATGAAAAGCTTTGCATGGGTGTGGGGGGGGGGGGGGGGGGGGGTGGCAC
>JAODJU010000095.1:23663758-23677049 GCA_026776725.1 Gnathonemus echidnorhynchus | reverse complement strand
ACTCCACTCCATTCTTCTCCAGTTCATTTAGATTGTTCTCAATCTCCTCCAGTTCCTTCAGGATCTCCTCTTTGGGTATGTAGTCTGGCTTGGTCTAAAAATAAAATAAATCAGTTAAGCAAAACTGTAAAAAGATAAGTAACGACTGAAATTTAACCGGTTTGGGCTTTAGATTTTAAGGTCATGATTTGATATGCATAATGGATCAGTATATGGACATTAGATGTCCAACTTAGAGCCTTTAAATTAATTTTTCATAAATATTATCTAAGATTATTGGTAAAACCCCTGCAGGAAAGAGCACAGAGGAAGAAAAAAAACCCTTAACTAAGAGCTGCATATGTTGTTGATGCCAATTAACTTAATTCTTCCAAGGCTTTGTCTCCGGTGCATTTTATCAAACGATAATTTTGTCCTTCAGCTGTTTAATCCCCACTTCTCTAAAGACCATCCCCTACTCCTCCATCACAAACACGTATCAAAAAGCCACGTAGCGTGCAGCCATATAATTAATATGTTAAAACATACCTTAGGTGACTGGATTTCAGGCTTGGAGGTATTTGTGTCTGATGAACCCTTCCCATTTTTAAAGCCTGTAAAGATAATTGAATAAAACAGGTCTGGAATTAAAAAGAAGAAAGAAAAAAAAAGAAAAACCCAGCGGTTTAACAGCTGATACCATTTATCAGTCTCCGTACAGGACGAGCAGAGCTCTGACTTTCGTCGGGAAATGCTAGGCAGCACCAGCAAAACAACAGTCCAAAGAAGGTGATAAACATCTGTTAGAGATTCCACAGTGCATATTTAGCTACATCTGAAGCACCCCCCCTACAGTTTAACATATGGGAAGAACATAAAAACTGCAAGCAACTCTCATTATTGCCTTTTACATTTAACAGGGTGGTCCCAAACAAAGGATGCATTTGCATTTGCTGTTGGCACCAGTAACAGACAGACCACTTCCAACAGTCAACTGGAACAAATTGTCCAAATCGGTCCTAATGAATGCAGACAGTAAGGGCTTTGAAAAGTCAATCCCCTTTCAGACAAGTCTTTCTGCCATTTTCTGAGGGTTATTTAATATATATATATTTTAGCAGTCAGTTGCGCCATTTAAAATAAAACGCACCGTTCATCTGAACCCATATTCATTTAAATGCCCTGTTGGCCCTCATTTACGGCTTAGCCATAGCGTAGCAGATGAAAGAAAAGGTTATATGAAAGGGTGGCTTATCACCAAAGCGCAATATAACTACGGTCGCCGCGATAAAGAGAAGGCAAGGGGGGAGAAAGCGAGGCCTTACCCCAACTCGCAGAGCCGTTGGGCGACGGTTTGGGAGACGGTGGTCTTTGATTGCCCGTCGCGGCGGGAGGAGAGGCGACGGGAGCCGGTGAAGGCCTGGGCGGCACCACGTCTGTGGGTTTGCTTGCCGATGGCTCCAGGAGCAACCTGCGCTTTGTCTCGCCGGCGGATGAGGGCTTCTCGGAATCGGCGGGCCTGGGCGATGAGCACACGCGGGCCGACTTGTGAGTGCCGGTTTCCCGCCTGGCACCCCGGCAAGCCGAGAATGGGAAAACGAGCTCGCGGCCCCCGCGGTCTCACCTCGGAAAATTTTTATGGGAAGTTCGAGTGGGACTAGAGTGGAAAGGTCATCGGGGGAAGGTGGGGTTGGGTGGGAGGGGCAGGGGAGCTGAGCACAGGGATTTCCTGCTGCGTTAGGGGCAGGTAGACATGCAGCACTTCCTCGTGGGGATGGGGGACAGGGACAGTGACTGCATTCTCCACCAGTCAATCATAACAGACACGGGCGACGCGGAGGGGGGCAAGAGGCTAGAGGATGGATGCAGAGGCCCAACTGTTAACTGGTACTTCATCTTTCACTGTTTCTGACAACAATACATTAAAAACCACATTTCTTCAACCCATGTGACCCCCAAGCACCCTCCAGAGGCACTACGTCAGAAGATCCATGCTTGGTACAAACATACCTTGGCCCCTTTGATACAGGCTTCAACTGCGACCGCCAGTCCGATGGAGACACTGAATTTTCAGCCACTGTTTAAAAAAAAGACAAAAATAAAAACAGATAAAAAAAATGCATAACAGCATTGCACAAAAATAACTACAACCAACCACTACAACACAATTGACTTGTGCTATCTGCACGGGTCTCTCACCTTTGCTGCTGGAGGGTAGGGTACCCGTGGGTTGTGGGGGTTCGGCCGTGGATTTCTTTAACCGCTGGGGCTCCTTGTTCGCTGTGCTGCCCCCAATTTGCACAGCCGGTCCTGCCTTTACTCCTGCTGCACCAGGGGAATTCAGGGTCCTCCTCCAGCTGGGTATGTCATCTACTGAGGTATTGCTGGTAAACCTAAGGGGACTGGGTTAAACCGGTTGCGTAAGCAGAAATGGCTGTCATGGAAGGCTATAGGGTGCTTCTACAGCTGCTAACTCATCCTTATTTGTAGTCATTAATGAAAATGTATTCTTTATTATGTACAACTTCTCCATTTCCTTCTTTATTTTGAATAAAGTTGTATGTAGTATGAGTGTTTCCCAGCCCGGTGTTCGGGGATGCAAAGACAGTCCAGATTTTTGCTCCCTCCAAGTTTCCGGTAGAAGCAAAAACGTGGACTGTCTGCAGGTCCTGGAGGACCCGGCTGGGAAACACTGCCTTGTATTGATTCAAGCAAATTAATTTCACCTACATTCAATACACCTGTTCTGCTGGCCTTATAAGAACAATTTCCTCTTGCAAAGCACAACACAGCACGATCCAAAATGTATCATTATCCGAGGCAGTGGAACTGCTCGTCCTTCTTCTTACAAAACATTTCCTTGTAATTCAACCGAAACGAGGGCCTACATACAGAAACCTTTTGATACGTAAGGTAATGAAGATAACAGATTAGGCTTTAGAGATAATGCGCTATGAGCCTGATGTTACCCTGACACCATTCTCACTTCTCCGCTTCAGTATTATGAGAAGCACCACTTCTCTGCCACAACAGGTTAGTTTTCCTGCTGTTAAAAGGGCATTTTGGTCCATAACTCCAATGCTAATCACTAACGTGACATTATCAGTGGCTCTTTTAAACTGCAGTAATCCAACACACACATCGGAGACAGGCCACAAAATAACAACCATGCATCGGCCTGCTTCCAGCCATTGTTTGCGAGGATGGCCCTTGTGATAGACAGCACCTTAGCAACATGCTAGCTAACACCTTAGCAACATGCTAGCTAACACCTTAGTAACATGCTAGCTAACAATGCATCTTACGTTAAAGGCTTTACGATATAATCGCGCAAAAGACCCTGCTACAGGATGGTGACTCCTCAGCATAACATTCAGAACCTTTCAGGCTCCATGTGAATACAAGGAAAAAATTAAATGACTTAGGCAATAGATAACAGATTTATATGCTACTATGGGTCAACCAAAAAAAAACAAAAACAAAAAAAAAAATCAACACTGGTCTGTTGAGTGGGGGTCATTTCTTTAGGCCTGTCATGACCTTTGTTTCAGGTTCAGCATTTTATAAAGATTTAAGCCAAAAATGAATGCCCATCGGCACCAAACATGCATCTGAAATTCCAGCATCTCAAGCAAATCAGTAGATCAGTATAAATGAAGCACACAGACGTAGCCGTAGGGAGTACCTGCTATCAGGTGGGGTCTTGCTGTCCGGTGATTTCAGACCCGAGCGGTAGAAGGTCTTGTTGTTATTTGAGCTCCCCTCTGTTATCTTCTTTGATATTAGCGATTTTGCTTTGTCCTTCTCAGTATCCAGGCTGAAGGAGACACTGCCAGGGCCCGCGTTAGTAATTTTAGAGTTCTCTGGGGTATTGGGTGTGGACTGGAGGAACTTTTGGCGGGCCGTCTGGGTCTTCTCGGCCGACGGCGTCCATAGCTTAGCAGCGGGGGGTGTGCTCCTAGGCTTGGTGCTCGCCAGGCCTTGCTGGGATGAATGATCGCTCTGTTTGGCGAGTCCCAACCAGCCAGATGCCACTTTGTTATCGACCAGCCCCTTCTTTTCTTGGGCCACAGTAGGCGTTTTGATATATATCGGGTTCTGGTGAGTGATACAGACGAAGGTTCCTGGTTCCGGCCCAGTCTTGTAAGTTCCGGAGAGGAGGACGTTAGAACACTCCTTACACCTGTGGAAAACAGAGGGTTTCCCTTTACCTGGAGTGTAGGGTTGGATACAAAACATATCGGATAGCTCAATAAGCAAAGAAATAACAAAAGAAAATCAGGTCTTACTTAAAGCAGTTCCTGTGATACAGCTTCCCATCCACCAGGTGTCGCTGCACCAGGTGAACATGGTTCTTACAAACCATACAGGTACTGTTCAGACTCCCCGATTTATTGCTCTCAACAAGAACTTTCTTCTGAAATAGAATGAAAAGATCTCTTTAAATGACTAAGTTACAGAACGCAATTAAGCATTATTTTAATTAGCAGCATTTTTACGTTAGACAAAACACAAAACGCAACAGAGGAATTCAGAGTGCCTTAAAATTACATTTTTATAGACACACACATACACACACACACACCACTTAATTAAGCAAAATTAAGTACTAAATACATAGTAACAAGAAATAAATACTCATTAGGAACAACTAGGTAGTACTGCCTCAGCGGTATGCCTTCATTCTGTACACCATTGTGTACTGAGCTGTATAACACTTGTGGCCTTCCATTTAGCTTTAACAACTCTGGCAATTCTCCTGTGACCACAAAATTGCTGCCGACAGGATATTTCTTGTGTATTACACCATTCTCTGTAAACCATCCCAGGAAGGCGGCTGTTTCAGAGATGCGGGATCCACCTCTCACCCCACCGGCAATCACATCACACTGAAGAACACTTAGATCAGACAGCTAACGCCCTATTGCTTAGCCGTACTGTAACTGACCCTCTCGACTCGTGTGCACTGTACATATTCAGTTGCAGCTGTGTGATTCACCATTTGCAGCAGCAAGCTATTTGCATTAATGAGCAGGTGTGTCGGACAAACTAGCAACTCAAAGTACATCGATACCAAAACATCCTACAAGATAAGTCAAAACCACATTAGTGAAAGACAATAAATATTAAACAAGAGTCTTCTGTTACTCAGCAATTCTCTGATGTCACTTTAGGCTCCGCTGATCACTGCTCCCTGTTGCTCGAGGCAAGATACTCAGATACCTCATGACACACCCCTGCATTCATCCTGTTTAATTGTTATTCATTTGTTTCCCCAACAGTAGCACACTAAGCAGAGTCTATTGTGACACCCAGGAATTCCCAAGATAGAAAACTGGATATGCTATCCGAAGATATACATGTATAATTATACTTCAGTATACACTTACAGAAGTCACAAAACACAAATATGAATTCATAGTAAAAGAATTGAAAAGTCTGCTTTGGTTCTCGTACTAATGTTGCCCTGTACGACTGCTTAGTGGTAGATCTACAAGTCAACTGGAGGGTACGGAATCAACATCATGCTGGAATCAACAGCGATATGAATCCCAATCTAGAAAGAAACCGACGGCTGACAAAAATCAATTGTGTTTCACTGAAAGACAGATAAAACGCACAAAACTAATACCAGAAATATACCATGGAGTAAAGAAAAAAATAAAAAGGTTTAAAAGACATTTAAAGCTGAAATGTCTATATACCATGACCCTTTACTGGATAACCAGTCAAACAAGATGGACAATGGAAATGACTGTGTGTGTAAATTTTAACAGGACATCAGCAAAGAAAAACTTCACAATAATGGAAATAAGCACCTTAGCAAGACCTGGCTGGCTTGAAGTGTGGTTGTGTTCTATTGAAATTGTATTTATAACTAATTCAACAGCCCAGCAGCAATGTGGCTAAGCAGGTAGAGTGGTTCCCCAAGGCTGTGCGTGAAGAGCTCCTGTGTTTTTCCTTCAATCAGATTCTAACATCACTTTGCAGGCTCCTCCCACAAACAGCAGTGGTTCCAGTAAGCGGGGCCCGCTCTAGCTATAGACAGCTGCCTAGGGCCCCTAATTACCCGCATTGCAGAGGAAGTGATCATCAGTTTTCTTGGTAGGGGGGCCTCCCAATTAAAGCTTTGCCTTGGGCCCCTGAGAAGGTAAAGCCGGCCCTACCAGGAAGCCTGTGATTCATCTGTCCTTCACGTGTGACCGGACGGACCTGGGTGTATGCTGCATGCCAAGATGACGGCTAACTGGCATAAAACCAATTAGAGCGACAAATATCGAAAACCAATGGACGCTTAATACACGGGAAGTCAAGAACAGAAACGTAAACCTCATAACCAGCGTTTTGGTTCTGGCGAACGTCCGTTTAAGAACACTCAGATTTGTCTAGACTGTAAGATAGAAAATTAATATGTTATTTGCTTTTATCCGAGAGAACGGCACATGCACACTGTCGGAGAAGCCTGACTGGCCAGCCAAGGTGTTTTCCCCAGACAGTCCTGCTTGTTTAGACTTGATCATCTGCGCAGTGGGAAAGGCAGTGGTTTGGATTGCAGAACAATAATCTAAAGGCAACCCAAGTTCACAGGCTGCTGAACTCTCGATTTTTTATCACCCTCCCAATCACAAGCAGGGGAGGGACATCTGTTGACAGGGAAACACAGTGCAGTGAAGCCTTACTTTATCTGCGGCAAAGCTTTGTTGGGGTGGATTCTTTGAGGGGTTCTGGGCAGTGGTGGTCTGGGGTGGTTGGTTTTCTGCGGCAGGTTTGGAGAACGGTTTGGCGATCACAGGCTGGCATTTCTTCCCAGGTTCCTCCATGGGTTCTTCCGCTGGTCGCTTCACACCAGCCATACCCCCGACTGCAGGAGCAGAGCACAAGGCGATATATTATAAAATATGGCAATGTGAGTGCACGTTTTTCCACAGTGAAATGATATTGGAAAACCACTTTTTGATTAACATTTAGATACATTTTATATTAATTTGACCAGAAGCAGCTTCCTGCTCTAAATACTTACACTGAAGTTGTTGTTCACTTAGGCAAAGAGGAAGAGCTACTGAAATATGCCCAATGATCAAAGTGTAGCACCTTCTATATTAGGAAATTCCTTCCAAGTCAGTCTTTGTCAGCCACCCTGGATATGTATAGTACTGATCAACAGCAGCTTGCCTGCATACAGGAAGTTTTTGCTGATAACAACTGCTGTGTCAGTTGTGTCAACAAGAGACGTCCAAACATGGTGAGGTCTATTGTTGACGTATGATTGCTAATCTGTAGCCTGCTAATTCCTCTCACTGGCCTTTGAGCCCTTCAGCAACTCCATAAACCAGAGACTGATAGACAAATTTTAAAATAATCATTACTAGTAGAAGACTGTAAACAAACCACTCCAACTTGTATTTAAGTAAAAGCTTAAGACGCGTGTTATTTTTTTTTTTTTACACACTTCAGGCAGTCTTCTTTGATTCCTTTTCAGAGGATCTTAAAGGCTGATAGGCAGGACATGGTTCAGGAAATCTTAAATGTAGCTACAATGGTGAGTCACATTTGATTGAATGCCAATTAGCAGTATGTGCCAACTGTAGAAGAGGTCTGACAGTCAGCACTTTGATATGTGAGTTTAAGACATGAAGGAACAAATGGGGTTTCTAAAGGATCTGGGCCTGAACTTCAGGGCATTGGTCCCAAATTCCAGAAAATGATTGGAGGGTCGCTGTTGCAGGGAGGGGCACATATGGCTGCTATGGTTGTTGTGTGTCACTGGTTGCACACAGCGGTTTCAGAGAGGGGACGACCCATTGGAAGATGAGTTCGCCTTTCACGCCCTCATCCAATACTGGTGGATGGGAGAAGGGGAGGGACTTCAACGTCCAAAAGCGATTGTAGAGCGTGAGCTCTGACCGCAACGAGACCAAGAAAAGGAAGATGCTCTTGCCCAGTTTTTCGAAAGCTGTGTTGTGAAAGTTTTGGTGCATGTTTCAGGTCCAAAATATCACATCTCACCAGTGCTGGGGAAGTTACAAAAGTAATGCGTTACAGACAGAGGTGGAAAGTTCAGGTCCAGACTGTACAAATCCAGACCAAGGTTTTGTTTCAACCAACCAGTTGAGTATAAAGAGTCACAGTCACAGAGCACTCAACTGGTTGGTTGAAACAAAACCTTGGTCTGGATTTGTACTCTCTGGACCTGATCTTTCCCCTTCTGTTTTTAATGGATTACTTTGGTGAGTAACTTCCCCAACACTGTGGCTCACCAACACCATTTTGTTTTGAACTTCCGTATTGCGACCAATTCCTTTGTCATGTGTGATCTGTATGATAGCAGTCGAGAGGGCAAAGGCTTGGACAGGTAAGCACGAGCTAAGGTAAGCTACCCCGCACATCATGTAGGTGACAACGGTCTAAACACCCCAGATAAGCGGTGGCTGCTATCCCCTGTATTTCAGGTAGAGAGGGAAGATCAGAGTAGCCAGCCGGTTTGGACCCTGCCACACCCTTTGTTTTTGCTTTAGTACAGCACAGGAGTGTATATCGAGAATAAGGAAGAACCTTCAGTTTTATTGTATTTCTTCCTTTGGCGCCACCTGAGTCCAGCCCAGTCATCTACCTAAAGCCCGACCGCATGCATGACCTGGAGGCATACAGAGAGGTATACATGTATGTATTGTGCATGTCATTGTACTTAAACACTTCACTCCCCTGGAAGAGAAACTTAAGTAGTATATTTCTGTTGCACGAACGCAGTGTCGCGTAGTTTATTTGTTCGGACTGAAAGCTTAACTAGAGCCTTTCACACGGGTATACATCCACTGGTCTCTGACCCTGAGTTACCCCTACAGGTATCCTGGGGTCGTAGCAGTCGCACACAGACACACTGCATCAGCAAAGAGGAGGTGGTAGCTAGCTGAAGCTCACCAATGGGGACAGGCAGAAACGTAAGAACTGCTGCAAAATCTTACAAGGGGACAGTGTGACGACCCAGCTCATCTAGATCAGGGGTGGCCAATCTCATCCGCAAAGGGCCGCTGTCTGTGTGGGTTTTTGCTGCAACTCCCTAATTAGATTACTAATTAGAGGACTGATTGGCTGAAGAGTCCTCATATCTGGGTTTGAACAGCTGACCTACAGGTTATCCCAAAAACCTGCATAGACACCGGCCCTTTGCGGATAAGATTGCCCCCCCCGATCTAGATGATGAAAAGAGCCATGGGGCAGAAGGCCTGGATGAGGAAATGGGGCGATTTCATTGGCAGTCTCTGGATATTTCATGCCACAAAACATTTAATAAAATTCTTGCTTCAAACTCATTAAGCAACAAGAATCAGTTCTCTCTCAACACACAAACTTGCCTTGTACTCATTAGATAACTGGGTATAGGTGTTTAGGGGAGTCTATCTTGCCATTCCGCTCTCAAAAATGGCCACAGAACTGAATCAGCACATTTGTGACCCAGTCAACAAAAAATGTGGCGAGCTTCACAAAGCTAGAATTTAAGGGTGAAACACCTCTTAGGAAAATGTGCAAAGATTGATTTACATTTCAAGAGACGTCACAATTCCTGTTATTCTGCATAGTTGAATAACACTTAGGGGATACAAGGCCCTGTCACAGGGCCAGGAAACCTAATGGTGCAGCCACTGCTGATGGGCTCATATTTCAAGGTGATATGGCCCCCATACACACTGTGAGACAAATTCAAGAGTGATGTCGTGCACATGAGGATGACATCAAACCCCTTCCATAATCTCCCCAAACAACAGACCTAAAGACCACTGAAACATCTGGGAAATCCTGGGGCAGATTGTGCAGAGATTTCTGCCTGCTTTGTCCCTCAAAGAACCAGAGTCTTTTCTATACAACATGGTCCAATGGCACACTATACATTCCAGGGCTGGTATGACAGAATTCCAAGGAGGACTAAAGTTCTTGTGAAGGACCTAATCTTCATTGGATTTGATATTAGGCATATCCTTACTCACACACAGAATAAGTTACAATCACATTAAAGTAGAATTCTACAGTTCATCATATTGAAAAATTTCAACTATATAAATGATTAAAAAATTGGATTAAAATAAAACATTGAGTCGGACAATACAAATATTCCACTAACGTACTAGTGAATGCAGTTGTTATTTATGCATGTTATATAAACCCTAAGACTGAAATAGCATCAAAGAATTACAAGTATATAAATTCAAAAGTACTTTAGGGAATTTTGCAATTTCTGATATAGTGCAAGTGTCTTATGGAGATGAAACTACTCATTTCATCTTCAATGAGTATTATACTGTTTATGAATTCATGAAAAATGAATACCTATTAGAAGGACTGAGAAATAATGCTTATTTGTGTTGTTTTTTGTTATATTGCATCGCATTTTGCATGCACTTATTGTACTTGAAGTTAAATTGGATATAAATGAACACTACATATAATTGTAATCATCACACCACGTGCAAGGAGACGTCCTTACTTGGCGAGCGACCGTGAAAGTAGTTGTAATACTGGGAGACGTAGGTGAGGATGCTGAGTCGATCTGGGACTTTAAGGTTCACCATGTCTTCTGCATCCAGCAGGGCAGGTATTCCTAGGCGCTCTTGAGCTACGGTGAAAGCCTGGGAGACCAACCATGACACATGGATCAAAACAAGACCATAGTGGGGACAATGACAGGTCAAGACCCATGGGCAATAATGAAACACCGATTCATCTGACCGCATGTTTATGGGCTGCAGCAGGACACTGGAGTACCCAGAGGAAACACACAGTAACCAGGGGAGAACGTGCGCGCGCGCGCACACACACACACACGCATGCATGCACACACACACGCGCGCGTGCACACACACACACACACACGCATGCATGCATGCATGCACGCACACACACACACACACGCGCGTGCACACACACACACACACGCGCGTGCACACACACACACACACACACACGCGCACGCGCACACACACAGCTGGGATTCCACGCCCCAGCCCTGAGGTTGTACCACCCATCATGCCTTCATGTTAACCTACAGCTCAATTTCCAGTCTTGTCAGTTTGTCTTTACGTGTTATTAGCTATTGTGGAAAGTAATCCAAATATCGAAATGATAAATATATAATCTACAAAACCGAATGCCTGATAACAGATCATTTTTCTACAGAAATATCAATATAGCAGCTGTAAAGACATTATTTTTATACCAGGTCCCTGAGACAGCCACACGGTCAGTCCGTGTTACCCAGAATGTCTGAATGAAGTCATGCTTTTTGCCATTACCAAAAACGATTAGTATCCAAGAGTACGGACAGCAAACCTCTTACATAACTAAAATCCCAATGGCTACATTGAACAATAGCTCAGTTCAAAGGTTTGCCTTCTCCACTTCAGAACAAACACCTGATTAAATTAATCACCAAAGTGCATTTTCTTTCCCGGTGATTAATGACTATGGGAAAACTCCTCTTTCCCTGCAGTTTTTTTGTTTTTTGTTTTTTTCTTTTTCAAAAGCACCCGGGAGATACACAATGCCCTACTGCCCCTCCTGACCCCAAAACAAAGGACTGAAACGTTTTAGAAGGGTCCCAGTCTAAAACAATGATCATGGAGCTTGGGAGTCAGGGAGTCCTTCTGTGACGGCGGCGTTGGGGGTTAGTGACTCCCTTATCTAAGGCGGACGCTCCCTATGTGCCATTGTAAAGCAGCCAACAGGCAGACTGTTCCTATGTAGCTAGTGGAAAAAAACAATTATAACCCCTCGCTATTATCAGCAGAGCTGACAAAGACCAACGCCTGTAATTTCAACCACACAACACATTCATGAAAATGAATACCCTGCATCTCCACAAAAAAAAGTGATTTAACTGTCTGCATTTCTGTTCCAATGGTACCTTATTTAGATACATACATTTATATATTTAGCAGGCATTTTTGTCCAAAGGGAGGAAAGCTTGGGCTCAGACAGCAGGGTCAGCCCGTATCCCTGGAGTGGCCGGAGCTAAGGGCCTTGCTCAGGGCCACAACTGTGACATCACTCTTCTGAAAGCCATGGGATTTGAACCCATAACCTTCTGGACAGATCAAATAAATTGAGATACACACTGTCCTGATTATTAATCTTGGTACCTTGTTTTTTTAACATAAGCTGTAACATCCATAAAAAGATGTGAATATTATAAATGCACAAAAAAATAAAACTTTCTGTATTCTGAACCAGGATTTTGTCCAAACCTAAGCACAATCTTTTTAAAGCAACTATTTGAGAAATTCAGCTCACCCTTTTAATCAGTGCAACATCACATTTTTATCCATCCGATACTCACATGGCTTAGACCCAATCTAGGAGGTGACTAGCTAGTCCAAGTTTATACATGTCCATGAGATCCCGAAAGGGAACGTCAGTACCAGCGAACAGGACCTTCTCAGTATGTTTCACCGTCGATTGAAAACAGATGCTTTCTGATTCACAGGAACAGCCAGCGCTGAGTAGTGGAAACTGCCATGCTGGAGATTTCCAACTGCTTAACACAAGGCTCTCCAAATCTGGCCCTCCATTCCAAATCCAGGCCTTGTTTTCAGTTCTCCCAGGTAGTCAGTTTAATAATTACTGATTCTGACTGACCTGAGGCTTCACACCTGGCTCACAGGTAAAGGCAGGCTGGAAAATCGGCAGCGCTCGGACCTTGGGGACCGTAATTTGAATAACCCTGGCTTAATATATTATTGTCTTAAACGTAACACACGCTCAAACCTCACAGAACCAATGCCAAACGTCGCCTGCAACAGCATGACCCACTGAGGATACAAGAGCACAAAAATACAGCCTTATTTTTGGCCAATTACACAGGTGAGTAGTGGAAAGGGCCAGGACACTCGCACCTATAAACACCGCAAGCTCAGATGGAAGCCGGCTCTTCACAGATGACTACACGTGTTCGTGCCCTCGACGCCGCGGTGAATCATGTCTTCCACTGTATTCCCTGAGGGTAAATGCTCCTCCGTGCGAATAACACATGTCTGACCTATGAATAAGTAGTGCAGAGTTTTGGGGAACAGCCTCAGATTTATAGTGACAAAACACAGCTGTCTCTGATTCACAGCCTTTAAAACAACATAAACCCACAGTAAATATTTCCTGAAGTAGGTTCATAGCTTTTGAATTCAGGGGTCATATCGGTCCCTGCTTTGGTCACATAAACATCCATTGAGAGTCGTGATGTACAACTAAATCCTGCTAACTATAATTGTGCATTTATGCATAGCTAAGGTGCTACAGCATGTTTGAAAGGGGGGGGGGGGGGGGGGGG
>JAODJU010000095.1:23626910-23657530 GCA_026776725.1 Gnathonemus echidnorhynchus | reverse complement strand
GGGGGGGGTTCAGCAGGAAAACATCATGAGTCATAACTCAGTATGTGCAGACACGCCCTCCTGAAAATCAGAAAGAGAAATCATCAGGTTTACACTTAATATGAAAATCCTAAATTTTATAGTCAGAAAGAGTGTATAAGGAATAGCAGTAACTTTTTTTGGCAAAACACACAGAAATGTGCAATGAGGTGTTTATGAAATGAGACATGGAGGAAAATGATGGTGAGGGCTGGTTACCGGGCCAGAAGATACCTGAACACTGTGCCTGGAAGGCAAGCCGACTGGCTGCAGACTGGCTGGAGGGCATGGGTACCCCCCTGGCCTTCATACGCAGATCTGCAATGGGTTGGGGGTAGGGGGGGGGGGTTCAGTCTACTGGGTCAAATTCAAGGGGGTCTGTAAATTGATGCAATAGCATAATTTTCATCCGGTTCACGCAACACGCATAATAAAGAGGATAGGGACACCCGCTTCTTGGTTCTTAGTTACTTATGTGATCACGCATTCGTGGTGGGGGGTCTATTTTAATTTAGGGGTTCGTGGTTCAAAAAAATTGTGCAGGGCATGACGTTTTTTTTCCCGTCAGCATGTTTATAGCTTTCGCATCTGATCCTACACACACACACACACAGATAACTAGCGGGGAAGATGAGGCGTTAGGTATTAATGTGGCGCCTTCGTTCGCGAATTACACATCAGCTGAAAAAAAATAAGTTAACATTTTCACAGAAAGGTGTCTTACAACAATTACGGGAGCAGAAACACGTCGAGGAAGCCGATCACGCCCCTAGCTGGAGCCGTAGGTGCGTAATCCCTCTCAGATCATTAGCGACGCTAAACAAACGCTAGGTGGTACAAGGGGCCCCTGGAACACAAGCACTAGATCCACTCACTAATCAGCCACGAAAAGAGGGAGATTGTCTATAGCTAATTAATTACCTCCTAATGAAAAAGGCTTCACGATGATTTATTCATTAGTGCTTTTGAGCTGCAGAGGACAAAGGTACGTGATCGTAGAAAACTCACGGTCTCCCTCATTTTCTCTGGCTTCTGTCTTATTTTTAAAGTGTCACTATAAAAAAACTACTGTCCGAATGACTGCTAATTGTATTTAATGATGTCGTATATTAGGCCTATGTGTGATTTTGTCAATATATAGTTTGATAATGTTTGATTTACATTTTTTCATAATGTTTGATTTATGTTTGTATCTTCACGCAAGTTTGGAGTTGCAGAACAAAGACATACGGTGTGACTCACTGATACCTCTAAATTGCCTGCATTTTACAGTTGTGTGTGACCCTAGTGAGAGATTTACATCCCATCTAAGACTGTACTCCTGCTTTGTGCTCTGTGCAGCCTGAAACAGCCCCCCCCCATAACCCAGAACAGGATAGGTCAGGATAGGAAGATGGGTGAACATTACAGTGTGTTATGACAAAGGGTTTTATTCATCCCCTTCAGGGTAGCAGGGGGTCCAGAGCCTATCCCGGAGGCTAAGGGTGCAAGGCAGGGAACAACCCAGGATGGGCGCCAACCCCGTTGCAGACAAAGGGTTTTAGTTATATGGAATTCTAGTGGTTCAGTCCCAGAATGAAGTTGCCATTAAATCATACAACATTATTTAAAAGAATACATCAATGCATCAAAAACAATTAGATAGGGCTTTAGTAAAAATGAAATACACGCCACACCAATTGCGTAATCTTTTATAAAGTAGTTCAAAAATAGAGGGTACAGTACCCTTTCGAAAATGAGGACGAGCACCACCTACTGGGCGTGAACTTATTCGCATTTGTCTGGCTTGGGGATGTCATTTTTTATTCATTATATTTATTTATTTTTCACTGCGGTCACGACGGGATCAGCGTCGCGGAAAACCGAAGGATTTCTTTCTATAATGGCCGTTTTAGAAAGAAGAGTGTCAGCCATTGTTAATTATAACATTCAAATAGCAACCCAGTAAATGTTAAAATGTTAAAGAATACAAGCAATCATTTTTCTATACAATTTCTAATCATGTGTTAAATATTCCAAATAGGTTTTTTTAACGATTTCAGGGGACTTGATAATTTTTTGACACGTATATAAATATTTAAGATGTCTAAAGTTTGAAAATATTTATTATATTTTACAAATTTTATTTTAATTGCATTTTAAAATTTGAAATGCCCCCCCACCCCCCTCCACCAACAATAACATTTGCTAGCAATTGGGAAAATGGCAAAGAAAATACACCAGGTTTCAGTTAAATTTAAATATGTTAATATTTCCTAATTGTTAAATTTCTATTCATTTTATTTCATTGGACAGAAAACTCGTAATAAAAACTCATGTATTGATTAAAAAAATAGTTTGCAATTTCATACCTGATTGATAAAGATATCCAAATTACTTTAGACCACAATCAAGTTATCCAGATAAGTATAACCTGCTTTGAATAAAAGCGCTCGCTAAATACTAAAATAACAGTAATAAAAATATTTATAATAATAGCAGCACTGGACATACATATATAAATCGGTACATATCAGTTGCATGCGCATGTCACAGTGTAAATGAATAAAAAAGTAATTCATGTTGACAAAGCACACATTTAATGTTGAAGTTGTAGTGTTCGTGTTTTCTGTCCATTCACGGACTTTCAGACGCAAGTCTTGAAAAGGGGCCAGTTTGGGAAAGTGGCGGTAGTAGAGTTGCCCTCAGCCCCTGTCCACGTCCGCCGGCGAGGCCTCTCTGTGTGGACGCCGCTCCGGCGCCGACTTAGCGGTGTAGCCATGGATCTCGGCTTCGTGTTCCCTGGCTTTGGCCCGGAGCTGTGCTATGCTGCAGGAGCGGAGCTTGTCGTTGCTGGGGTCCTTAGCCCCCTCCTCCGGCGCCGGGGTGTGGAACGGGGCGCTGGGGACGGACGGAGGCACCGAGGCCTGGGATGCAGTCTGGGGGCAGCTCCTTTTCCGCTTTTTCCTGTCCCCCGGCTCGCTGCTGGGACCCTTAGCATCCTGGTCTCCGTGGTCCCGCTTCTCTGTCGCTACTTCGCTTTCCTTCTCCGACGTCCGCTCCATCTCCCGCCCCACAACTTTCATCTGCCTCCTCATTTTGGCTCGCCGGTTCTGAAACCAGACCTGAACAAGCCCGGCATGGTGAGGTGTTACTGTTTGAGCATGAGAGAGCAGTCAGGACCACGGCCTCACGCAGACCGTTACAATCGCATCACATAACCATGGGTGTGTTTAGTAAATAAAGTAGCTGGGATTCAAGAAACGAAACACATTTTTTCACCATTACACATTTGGAAAACACCATGATCACCCCATAGCGGTGTGCAGCTCAGCAGGTTAAGAATCTGTGCTAATGGCCAGTTGGTTATGGGTTCAAATCCCATGGCCGGCAGAGTAATCATAGCACTGTTGTCCCCTTGAGAAAGGCCTTGGTGCTGGATTGTTGGCTAACTCTGCTCTCTTGACCCAAGCTTTCCTCACTTGTATGTAACTTTAGATAAAGTATCTGCTAAACAAACAAACAAACAATCTGTTGCATGAATCTGCTAATCTAAGTGTCAACGTCCTCTTCAGATGCAAAAAAAACCATTTATTCATTCCCATCATTAGCTTCTCAGTGGCAAAATGATCTCTGAGTGAGGGAAGCCAAATTTGACATGCGGAGTCACAGCTCCACACGGTATAATTGTTTAATTAAAGTTCCCGATATTACCATCTTGCAAATAAATAGTAATTCCTGTTTGCGCCATCTGGCTCATTTAATAATTCGCGATAAAACAAGAAGGAAAAAAAAATAAAATAATATAAACACAAGCATATATGTTCGTAGTGGCTTTAAAATTCTGACAACCTTCTGTCCACCTGCCTCGGTCACATGGATCTGGAACAGCCAGCGTCAAACCCAAAGTGGTCCCTTGGTATTTAAACACACGGACAGCGGGCAGGGCGGTGGGCTGAGTGCGGACTGGGGGCTACCTGCACTCTGGCCTCAATGAGGTCTAGCCGGAGGGCCAGCGCCTCCCTCATGAAAATGTCGGGGTAGTGAGTGGTCTCGAAGGTCTTCTCCAGCTCCTCCAGTTGCCAGCTGCTGTAGTTGGCCCGGGCTCTCCTCTGCTTCACTGGCCTCAGCTCTTCTGGAAATCGCGGAGACCCCCCCGGCAATTAGGCCCACGCCAGCCAGTGACGGGCGTCTAATTGCTCCAGATTGGATAATTAGCAGTGCTTTCATTAAGGCCAATTAACAAACGCCGGGAAACTGAAGCGGCAATCAATTGATACTCATGAGCTTTCCCGCTGTACGCCTGCGCCTCCATTGTCAGAGTCAAAAGGAGGGTGGTAATTTCACGCTAATCCTTTTCTCACACAAACAAGTCTGGAAATAATTTGCTGACCATATTTACAGGCATGGCACAATTTAATTATTTCTCCCGATTGGATTTAAACCACCAGTACCCAGAAAAAAATCATTATGTCTTGTCTAACATTCGTTACAGGTGCTATTTCCAGATCACGCCATCTTTCACACATATGCCAAACGTGTTTGTTATAAGTATGATAGCCTCAAACAAATTAGTGCTGATTCTGCAACAAAGATAGTCTTTAGAAGTCTGCTTCAAGTTCTTATGTCATTCTTTTGAGTTCTTTCTTTAGTAGTTTGAGTTCTTTGGTACACATGTTCCTTTTAACTGGCCCAACAAAAGCACCTGGTATCATTATTGCTAGTTTGTTACTGATTAAAATTTAAAAGCTATGTCCCTCAGTTGGATCGCCCCAGCTGACACCCACCTTTGTAATCTGTAATTCCCACAAGGCCGGCTGCTTGTGTCGCCAGGAGAAGAGCCTGCTTGCAGGGTTCAGGCTGCAGGTAGTTCTGGAGGATCTCATAGCTGACCAAAGGCGCTGGGATGACCAGGCTGGAGATGTGCGGAGAGCCCAGTCTGGTAGGGAAGGCTGGGTAGAAGTGAGCCGGGGACGAGTGAAAGACGGCAGGGGTTAGAGCTGACACCAGCTGCCCTGGGCTGAACATCTCCGGAAGGCTCCGGAAGCTTCACTGGGGATCGAAGGCCCGAGGTAAGAAGGAGTGCGCGGCAGACTCAGGACGAGACGATTAATGAGGACGTCGCACATGCAGATTGTGAATGCAGATTAGACACTGATACAGAGCGGGGTAATACAATACAGACACAGGATCAAATCAAGTGGCGTGTGCAGGGAGGCTCTTCAGCAGATAGGCTCTTATTGCACAGCCCGGTTCAAGAGAAACACGCAGAACGGCTCTAATATAAGCTAAAGGTGCCCCATTGCTCAGAAAAGCTTCAGGTCTGCATGTAGACAAAGTAATGCAATAAAAAATAAGTGTAAATCCATGAAAAACAAGTGGAATTTTTTTAGTGGGAAGTCCTTTTAGCAGATAGGCAGTAGGTAACACTGACCGCTGCCTTGCTTAGAGGGGTGTGAGACACGGTCCTCCTTACCTGCTCCTTCCAGTCCAGGTACCGCCCCTCCTGTGGTCACATGACCTCACCGGTGTCTACAAACTGAGGACAGGTGAGGAAGAAAAAAAAAGCTTCAAAGACAACTCCTCCATCAACTAAGACGTATAAATACAATCAGGGAGCAGAGATAGAATTTCTGAGCAAATATTCGCACCAATTCATCATTCTCTGTGACCCGATTAACACTTTGGTTTTAGTGCTGCGGTTCCCCCCCCACCCCCACCCCCACCCCAGAAAAGGTGGAAACACAAAGAATGGATGTAATAAGAGTGAAATCTTTGGGCACTTATGTGAAAGACTGGCTGTCTCCCTAATAGAAACAAAGCAAGAGCATTTTTTTTCAATATCCAATTGGAGAAGGCATGTCTCCTTAATGTTTACATTTGGCAAGTTCAGTCCCATTTGTTTTGTTTTTTTTCCTCCAGTTAATATTAGGTAGCAGATGTCCAAACTAAAGTGGGAAGGGCATATTTTTTCACCAGACTTATTTGTATGGTTTCATCATAATCTGTTATATACTTAGATAGATAGTCTTACTAATAAATATGCATAGTGTCAAATATGGAGAAGACATATCAGCCTCGGGAGATACTTTTATCCTTGTTTATTGTGTGCAGTTTGTTCAAATGTAAACACGTTTACTGGATATGTCGAAAAACACAATAGCTCTACATAAAATATAGAAAAGTAAATTATTTTTTTTCAACAGCATGACGCCTCCCTTGTTTTTCCCCCCACATCAATATAATATTGGAGCCAAGAGATAACAGATTATTAAAAGTAATCTGAGCTTTATTTCTGTTCCTGGATGAGGAGAACTCCGTGGTGGAAAACAATCAGACAGGAAGCAGTAATAAGATAATTAGAAAGGCAAACTAATTTGACTTTATTGCCCAAAGAGGTTTCCTATCTTAATGACAGGGATCCGCTTGGGTGAAACTCACACTAGTTATATCAGGACTCCGATGCTGCGAGGACGAGATTCTACGTGTAAATACCACCTCAGTGCCAGCCAGCCAGACGAGGCAGCAAACGGGGCTTCTTTTTCCAATGCGGCAAAAAAGGATACCATTTAATCAGCCGCGGAAAACACTTATGATAAAAAATCGCCCAATAATACATGAGAATGCAGCAATAAAACGCCACGTGACATGAGTAAGACGTGCATTCTTTCCCAAAACAATACATCTTGGTTTCCAAATGTTGCTCGTTAGTAAAATTATTATTATTATTAGAATCAGTCAAATTGGACTTTCTCACTTCTTCCAAAAAAGAAAGTATCCAATTACTTTGTTTTTAAGATACATCAAGTTACAGCCCTGATGAATGAAGAGATACGGTGCTTAATTAGAATCCTAATTAGAGTTAAATGTGTTGTGATCATTTGAAACATTTGCAAATCGGTTATAATAAAACAATCAGTAGATACTTGGTGTTTCATAGCCTATAAGATGTAAGCCACCTGTGAAAACTGTCACATTTCACAAAATGCAGCTTTGATAGCGCGGTCTGTGAGGGGTGCCGGCGAAGAGTGATGGAAAGCGGGCTGTCTCACATGCATGAGTGTTCATGAGTGACGGTCCAAAAGGCAGCACCGGTGTGTCGATTAGACCGCATCAGCCAGTGAAACACGCCCCGGTGCTTAATCGGATCAGACAGCACGCTGTTGTCACTGCTGTCACTACTAACCGACAGGCCAAGCTGGCTTTGATCACTTCGCGTTGCACAGGCAGCTGGACTGAGTCGAGCCGCAGACATGTGCGGTATTGGACCCCCATCCCAGCCTAATGCACTGATTCATCGTACCTGCAAGCAACAGCCTCTCAAATACAAAAACAAAAAAAAAAAAAAACACTCATCGTACCTGGAAACCGCACTGGGATAATTCTGAGCTGGTTTTAGAAACGTGGCTATATCTGATCGAGCTCAAGAAACGAAATACATAGGAAGACGTCATTGAGGCTGAAATTGGCGCGATTAAGCTCTCCGTTAAGGTGTTTGAAAATCGAAATCAGATTAGGTTTGACGAACATGTATGGTCTGTTGATTACAGAAGTAATTAATTCTTCCGCGGAAAGTTTTTCTCCAACAGTAATGACAGTTTTTGCTTCCAGCAATTGCGCATTTAAAAAAAAGAAAGAAAAAAAAATAACAATTAGGAACATAAAGGATATACTTCTGCATTTCAGGTACCATGGGAACTATAATACCAAACCAAGCAAAACACTATCATTATAGAATTAATCACAAAGATAAACACTGCAGGAATGTAACGCTGCAGAAGATATACTAATGTGACATTATATAATAAGCAGCTTTTTTTCCCTCTAGAAGATCCTTGCAAAATATTACCGTAAACCTCCTAAAGTGAAGGTTGCAGGGTTAGGTCCCAAAAGAGGATGTCATGTTTCTGAACATGATACTTAACCTGTATTGCTCTGGAAGGTTGTAATTAGGATTAAAAAAAAAAGTCACTTTGAATAAATGCATAACCTATGCTTTAAAAGAATATGCTGACGGTTTAGTTATACACGTTAAATAAGCATCGTGTAGACGCTTCGGTAGGCTTTAATCTGGATGTATATATACCAACAGCACGTAAAAGAACTTGGAAATCACCGATAAATTCCAGGTATAAATTTAATGAGGTGCCGAAGCGATGCAGCAAGGAACTTGTCGACATTTATCAGTTTTACAGATATCCATTTCTAACCCCCATTAAGGCTTAACTATCAATGTAATATCGATGGTAATGATCTGAACACCACTGTAATACTACGGTTTTTACTACGGTCTTTACCCGAACATGTCGACTTTTATTCGGGAAAATGCGATTTATTCGAATGAATTTAATTTAGGTTTTGCCTTGTTTAATATTAGGGGCCTGTGCTGCCTGGATAGACTCCAGGCTCGCAACCTTAAAGACGATAAGCAGTTCAGAAGATGGATGGATGGATGGAAAATAAGGATAAAATTGACCATTTTCAGCACAAGTTAGATGGTTATTGTTGTTGGAATACAGTGGATAGCTGGATGGGAATGCGATTTTTCCCTTGGTTCCCACAGCTGCCTGATGGAGGTTGGAAAAGCAGCTATATCTTCTGGTCAACATGCAAATCTCCATAAAGTGAAAATTGTAAGGAATAAATGACTTCACTGCCTTGTAATTCATGTGGAGTTGAGGGAGAATAAGACAGGCATCCTCGCTGTTAAATTGGGCATGCGCCATTAGCTCTTAGAGAGACTGCTACAGTATGCAGCTACGGTAGCTTTGTGTTCGCAGCCTCTGTCGAACATCTCTAATGCTCTGCTGCTTTTAAACAATGCAGCCTTTTTCCCGTGATGCGAGGGGCAGCTGAAATTGCACGCTTGGTTTCAACCCATTTCTGACACTGTGTCATAATTTAGCGGGTCTAATTGCTTTCAGCGCCAGAAAGAAATGATTTATGCAGTGCAGCATTGTAACACTGGTGATACAGGCATAGGTCTAGGCCAGGCCAAGGATTTGACACAAGGCCTAATTCTTTTTGAGAACCATTCTCAGAGCACCATGTTACGTGGCTAAGCGAAGGGTGCCTGTCTTGTGCGTTTTGGAATAAACGCGTGAAAGACAAGCATTAAAAAACTGACTTGGTTTCACAAACTCACCAAGTAGCTGAGTGTCGCCATTCTGTGGTCTTCAAGGAAGCAGTGAAATTAGCGTCAGGGGCTGTAGGGTAGCTGTCGAATCTTCCGCAGTGCGGACACACCCCAGCAGAAATGACAAAGAGTTGTGACATAGCACCCCCCCCACCCCCGATGCCTTCACCACCTTTCTTTCATTCTTGTAACTATATCTGCCAGTCAGCAGGTTGATTGGTTTAGCCCTGGATCACTGGCAATGAGCTAAACTTGAGAGCACAGGCTGCTTTTTCATGTCAGGGCCTTCGACAGAAACCGGCAGCGGCCCAAAAACAATCACACTTCAGACTTCAAAGGTGGAAAATGCACGGAGAAAAAGGCCGTTTACATTTTTTCACGCTAGCCAAGTTCAACTCATGCGTGGAAGCAAAAGGAACTGAGGTGATATAAGTGGAAAGTGGCAGTGAGTGGAGACGGCGGCGTGAGCAGGTGTGTCTGGGCAGGTCGTGACATATCCCAGTACAGTCTGACCCCGAGAGTGCCATAGTCACCAGTCAGCCCATCTGCTGGTCCTGCCCATGTTTAAGTCAAGCTGCGCTAACGGTGTACTGCCGTCCGCAACGCAGAAATATTGAATATCCCGATGGCTTAACGGCAAGTTTCGTCTTCTGGCATCCATTTGGGTCATTCTTGAACAGCTAGTTAGGTGGCATCTTGTAAAAATAAATAAATAAATAAATAAATAAATCTCACTGATTGTGGGAGCTTAATAGGTTTCATTTAGAATAGTTGCTATTGGATAAATATTCTTCTTCATGTCTAGTTGACAGCCACGTAAAGAGAGTGAAGAACCATTTGTTGCCCAACCAATGATCAACAGTTCATTCTTTTTTACAACACCTGGCTGTGATGAAGTCTTATGTCTTAGTTTAGGAAATGGGGGGTCACTAAATTTTGTAGCTCTCTTGAAACTGAGTATTTTGATAAGCATTATGTTTAGGCTACGTTTATTGTATTTTTGGAAAAAATACGTACGTGTTTCCAGGATTCTTCATTACTAAAGACTTGAATGAGGCCACTTGTTTCCACCTGTTTTTCTCTTTCATGGATTTACACATTGTTTTATGTTTTACTACACTACTTTGTCTACACAAACATACGAGTAGGAAATAAATATGTCCATTCATGAATCCACAGGAATATATGTAAATTTTCTGCCAAAGCCTCTTCCGCTTGTGTAAAGCTATACAGGCAGCTAAAGGAAGTACAGTCCAGTTCCTCGTCGTTGTGTCGAGGGGGGCTCACGCCCAGTGTGTGCTTCCTACCAAAGCAAAAAAAAAAAAAAAACGCAAAAAAACTCTTGGTCCATTCCAAGGCAGAAAAGCATGTGCATATGGAGACACTGAGAGAGGAGCAGCATGTTATGACCAAGCGAAAGGGAGAGAGAGACGTAGAGAGCCGACAAGGTGATAAAAGAGACAGGGCCTGTCAGCGTGTCACTGCCCCATCAGGCTGCTCCAAGCGACCCCGACGGAGGAGAGCTTCTCACAAGCTGTCACTCGGCCCTGTTCCGCCCCACTGCTAACCAGCCAATCGGTCGCTGGCTCCGTGCCCGGAGCGCAGACACAGGATGTATCTGTTGCAGGCTGTTGAAAAAGGAAGAAAAAAAAAAAGAATTAAAAATGTAGCATGTTGTGTAACACCAAAAGGTGCCAGGAACAGTAATAGGACACATCAACCACTAAGCAAATGATGGCATCAACGTACTGATCAGGCTAATCATCATGTCCCTCGCTGAAGGGAGGGATCTTGTCTCTCTTCTTTTCAAGCCAGATGACGAAGAATGTCTGCTTTGAAAACATGTACTAACTAGTCTTAAAATTAGTCTGGAAATATTGTCTGCTAAGACAGTCTAAGGTGAAAAGGCAACACAAAGCTAAATAGTGCTAAATAATGTCCACATTGTGTATTGAAAGGCATGAGAGTCGTGAAGATTATTGATCGATTTATACAGAAATTTGTAGGAACTGCTTAGTGTTTCATTTTAGCTGCTATTGTTTTATTACGACATAGAGGATCTGAGGGGGGCAGGGAGTGACCGATCCATGAAATTCCAGTTATCAGTTACGGCATTTGGGAAGCGGAGTATCGAGATGGATTAGTGCGGCGGCTGGGCCTCTCATCGGGGCCTAATGTCTCAGCTGTCTGGATGTCCCGTCAACCGGAGCGGGTCACGACCCGGGGGGGGCCCCCCCCCCCCCCCCCCCCCGCTACCCTCAGTGTGGGTACACCTCACCCCGGATAATATTAATCCTCACTCGGAATAACAAGAGGCTCGACTCTGCGTCCCGTACCGAAAGCTGATCCCAGCAGAAGAAGTGAAAGATTGGCTCCACCTCCTGCATCAGGGAGACTCATTTGTGTCTTTTAACAATTAGCGACGCAGCTAATGCCCCCGCATGCCTTTTCCGGCCGATGGCAGAAAACACCTTGAGATTTTACGGCAAATTGCTCGGGACTGCAGTATCCGCTCACCTCTGGGGGGGGGGACAGGTGAACGCGCCGTGACAGGAATTTCCCCTTACATCAGCGGCCATGACTGCACCCTGGGTTGCCAGATCAATTCAAAGTTCTTCAGATAAGTAAGGACATTGTATGATATATACGATTATAATTCCTGGCATTGCATACAGGGTGACCCCTACCTTGTGCCCTGTGCTTCCTGGGATAGATTCTAGGCTCACCATCTCACCATGACCCTTTCCTGGTAGGAAATAGATGGATAGTAATCATAATTATAATTATATACCACTAAAGGATATTGTGCTGTATAGACTGAAACAGGAAACATATTGGTATTTGATCTTAATCTTTCCAGTCAGATGTGCTCATACACACTGAGCAGTCTTTATCAGATTTTTGTGGTTTGCCAAGTGAAAAGTGCTGTTAATTTCACGCATACGTCAGATGCGGGACTACACTGTTCCGTCTACTACCAATAAAACCGCTCTCACCTTAGATTGTAAATCTTCAGTGCACACACACACGCACACACTTTGTGACATATTGAACTTGGGGATGGTGTGTGACTCAGGGGGTTAGGATGCTCAGTAGGTTGCTGGGTTGAATCCCATGGTCTGCAGAGTGATTTCACCATTAGGCCCTAACCCCAGTTGGTCCAGGGAGTGACTGACCCAGCTTTCTCAAATGTACATTTCTTTGGACAAAAGCACATGTTAAATAAATCTAAGTTTAACAAGTCACTGACATTCAGATATTAGTTAGTGGATCATCACCAACTCCACAATAAAGCGCTTTCATTTCGATAAGCACAGGAAGTAAGCGGTGGATCTGAAGGGGGGAAGCCATGTCTGGACAGACACACAAGCAGCGGCCTGAGTTACGTCCGCTATGCGGTCAGTGTCCGCTGCGTTTCCGACAAGACAACAACTGAATCAAAGACAAGCTCCGCCTACAACAGTCACATAATATAACGCAATATCTCTCAACATTAAGGAGGGGCACCCCCCCACCCCACCCCCCATTCACTCCGCAGGACTGAATAAGCAGACAGATGGTGAATTTAATATAAAATAAGATCACAATCATGTGTAGAAACCATGGTATTATGTTCACATTCCTCATAAGCACAAGTTACTTTGTGTACTTTTCCAGTTCCATACATGGAGGTTTTATCTGTTATAATAATTTTTAGTCCTATATTGAACTCCTTAGTCTGCTCTTACAGTGATGACATTCATAACAGTATGCAGACAGCTATAGAACCTGCAGCCTTTTAGAAGTTTCATGGGCACTGCTGCAAGTTAAAGCCCTTTCTTTGTGGGACATTAGATGCATTACAGATGAGTAAAAGTGGGGAGGAGCCTGTTGGATTCTATGAGTAGATCTGCAGGGGCCTGATGGAGATACGTTTTAGGCACTTAAGAAGTTCGGATTCCTTTGGCGAGTAAACAAAGGTTGCGGAGATAATACTGTGATTGTGTAACTAGAGGCAGATTTCTGGATGAAGTGTGTAGCATCAGAGACAAGGGAGCAGGCAGGCGGAAAAGCGCCTGCTGAATTTCTCAGGCAACAGGCATAGCAGAAGCGGAAACAGACCGCAGAGCTTAGAGAGCATGTTAGCGGGATTCGTGCCGCGTATGACGTCTCGCGCAAGGAAAGTGAAACCTCCGCCTAATTAACGTTCAGTGGGGCCCTACTGACAGCTTGACACTTTCACTTAAGCGACGTCCTGGACTTCCATCAGAAACACCTCTAATCTCACTGAGATGGAATTCCACACTGCTCGAGCTCTCGGGGAATCTTATCGAGCCCTTCGAATGTCAACATCATTTTAATTCAGTAAAAATATTGCACACATAAGATATTTTTTTATGATTGGGTTATGTTTTGCCACACTGCAAGTGAAAACTGCATATCTCTCTATGGTAGGTATGAGGCTAGTAACTACTCATATGCAGATAAGCTATTAGGATAGAGTTTTTGACTATGTTTATTTGTGTAATTAGGGATATGCAGTTTCATATAAATAATATATATCTCAGAGTGAGTGCAGGCTCAATGGACTGTGTTGCTTTCCAAACCCAGGGGATAAGGAGACCAGGCAGGACAGAGTACAACATCGCCCCCTTGTGTTCAATGACCACATCTGAGCCAGAAACTACATCTGGGGGAAAAGTACAAGGCTTCAGCTAGCATATTGGTGTTTAGGTGAGGATGGAGAATTTTATAAATAATATTTTACCATAACATAAGATCATATTCCTCCTTGTCTCTTGGTTGGTGGCCCAATCAAGATGTACCCCAGCCTTTCATTGCCTGGAAGAGGCTCCAACATCCCCCTCCCCCAAACCACAATCCTGAGTGGAGGGACGGATTGCGTTGCTGTATATACATTGTCTAATAACAATAATCTGCATTTATAACATTATATAGTAAAATGTTGTGTATCTTATGTGATAAAAATGCATCCATTAGACTAGTGTTTCACAGGGGCATGCGCTTTATGAATAAAAAGAGATATACATTTAAACATGTTTATTTTTGTTTTAGATACAAGTATGCAGAGAATGACCTTGAGGAGCCGCAAGGATATGTTAAGCACCAGACGTCGATGTCTAATGCGTATCACAATGTGAGTTACACTAACCCACTGACTCCATGGTGATCGGACCAGGACCACAGCACAATGGCGCCACAATGAAAGCCGCTCATCTCAGCGAGAAAATTTAAGGCTTAACGTAACACTACTTTATTCCCCTCGGCTCGTGTGCCCTCCATGTAGCCGACACCGGCTAATCCAAGAGCCAGACTTGCACGTTGAACAAGAGCTCCGTATGACGAGAGACGCATTCATCCCATACTGAGCTACCATTAATGTTTTTTTGCGAGTTGGTTTAATCTGGCTATGCATTCACTGGGCAACTGCCTCGGAACAGAGTTCAGCGTTTCTCAGAATATTGTAATTATTGCGCTAATGTTACTTGACCTTGACCAAAGTTTCCCCATAAAATCGTGGTTTAAATACCAAAGACAGATTAATGAAGTGAGTTATGCTTCCTCAAAGAGCCGTGCTTCAAGTCTATCTTCCGCGGTTAATTTGGACGTAGCAATTCACAGCGAGGCCAAGCACAGAACTTCTGCCTTAATCCTCCTGCCTTTATTAAGCGACACTCAGCTATTAACGAGATCACAGCTACAGCCAGGAAGATAGGGCAAATTCTGCAAGTTTTAATTTCATACCAACAGACATAATTGGAGTGAAGCACTTTCTTGGCCCTAGTGACTGGCCCCTCCACCCTTCTGGGAGCAAGTTGGATTCAATACTGTTCATGTCTGTGGCGACTGGTCACCTGACCATTATTTACCAACATCAAATACCAATTTGTCCACGTCCTCCATTAGAGAAAATGCATGAATATTGCTTTTCCATGCCTCTATAAAAACTGCAGCTGTTTTTTTTTTTGTATGATAAAAACACATCACAAAAGAATGATAATGTGGATTCATATGTATATATTCATATATGTTTCAATTATATCATTTGTGACATTGTACAAAAGATTTTTAGTAGCATGTATTCCTCAGACTGTCCATTAATAGTACATGGAACAGTATCAGTAAGCAGGAACATCACAGAGTAAAGAATGCAGGAACAGTAACAGTAAGCAGGAACATCACAGAGTAAAGAATGCAGGAACAGTAACAGTAAGCAGGAACATCACAGAGTAAAGAATGCAGGAACAGTAAGTAACAGAGCAAATGAATAACACAAAACAACAGATCATTCAAAAGTAGCCTCTATTTCTGAACCATCAAAGAGACAAAATAAACGAGCAATAAGTGTCACAGATAAAAGTTAGATGTGGCTTTCTGGACAGGATGTTGAACAAAACCACAAGACAGATGGATAAGAGGAATATAATTATGAAATTATCACAAAATCATGACAAAACGAATGAACGATAAACTCTAAAAAAACCCCAGTGTCCCTGCAGACAGAAGGTCAAGAGGTCTTCAGGATTTAATAATTGACGTCCTCCTCCACAGGTAAATCCACAGCTACAATGAGAGGCAGCTATGTTATGTTGTTGCTGTTATGTCAGAGTACACAATACATCGATCCAAACCAGAAAAGCAAGAGTATGCCAAGCCTAGCTGCAATATGACAGAAATTGTCATAAGATTTGGTCTAAACAAAGAATCAGGAAAATCACACAACCCTCGCTACCTCAGAGAAAAGCCTGAGAAGAAGCTAATAACTATTAACAATTTACACTGAAATAAAAACACTTACTATTACAGAGGATAAAAATAATAGAAATCATACTTGTGAAGAGTATGTGGTCAAAAAAGCATTAAAATGACACATTTTACTGCCCAGTAATAATGCTGAATGGATGGAGGGATGGACAGATGGATGGAAGTTTTCATCAATCAAATACGAATAGAAAAAGAATACATTCAATGCATGCAAAATATTTCCTGAAATACATTTTTTGTATAGAGTGCCAAAAGCATTGTTGAGAATGGGCCATTTATTCTGTGTAATACCAATTGTACAAGGCAATATGCTCTGTTAAACAATATGGTAACCACAGCCAATAAAAAAGTCAAGAAATTAATTACCTGGCAACTGCTTATACTAAGATAATAGTGCATAGTGTTCGGTTATTCTAAATCATGTTATTTCATTTTTATCCAGTACCACTGTGCCATATCTTTCCATACATTCCCACAACTTAATCATAATTAAAATTATAATTATATAGAAGTCATTAGGAAAAACATGGCTTGAGAACTAATATGGCTGTGCCACAGTAGCCAAGCAGACTGAGAACCTGCCATAACAAAAATCATCAAAATATTACAGGTGTTTTAATAACTGGTACATTGTGCATAGCGTTAGCAAATCTTGGTCAGTTTGCATTAAACCGGTCACTACATGTATTTCACTGAATTGTTAATTTTCTAAAACAATAACATTGTTGTATTCTCAATTTTCATTTATTTGAAATCGTTGAGCCTGCCAATTTTCTCAATACACACACACACACACAGTTGTGTAATCATATCTTTTTGGGGACCGCTCATTCATTTCTATGGGAAAAATGCTAATGCTAATTATGAGAACCTTAACCCCTACCCAGCCCTAACCATGACCATAAGTAACCAAACAAAATACAAGAGTTCCCATAAAGTAAAAAAAAAAAGGGTATTCATCACGTTGTGGGGACATATATATGCTGTTAAAGGTCACTGACAATGTATCACATAAATACTAGCACACTGATATATGCTACGTCATTAATGGCCGTTGGATTGAGACACAATGCATCATTAAAGCTAACAGGCATGTTCTGGCAGAGGCTAGCGTTACTTCGATAGCATTACCTGGACGACAACACGCTGTGGCTACAGTCTGACTTTCTTGTAGTACACGTACCCCTGGTGGCGGGAGCAGGGAAGGTCACCTTTTTCTGTGCTTAAAGGAGCCTTTGCTGCTGCTTCAGACAAACAGGTCAGTCTAGGGCAAAGCAGCTTCTGTCATTATACTCGCATACCTGCATTTGTCATTCTGAAGATAACACCCAATTAAGGAATGAAAACTGGACTCTTTTGTTTGAATAAATATGCTGCAAACAGACGTATGTATTACGTGTATAGTTTAATGATAGATAATTAGTGCAAACTGAAGACATGTCGACGTACATTTTTGGATTAATAAGACACAAGTAGCTAAGGCAATCATTAAGTTAAAAGTAATAACGTATGTAGCTGTCATTTTAAATATTTTTAGTTACGTGTTTTACTTACGTCGTTTTAAAATGCATTCATTTTGAGATAAGAAGCTTGAGACAGGAGAAAATATAAATTTAATGATGTAGTTTAAATATACGAGTTTTTTTTTTTTTAAAGAAAGAGCAAAAGAAACCACTTTGATTTTATTATCATACATTCTGTTTCCTCGCAGACAAGCAGGGTTTACACATGGTGTCACTAGGCGAGCAGCGCTGCTGCTTAATATACTTACACGCATAGTTTACGTCAATCTGGAGAATTAAAAATTATGTCCACCAGGGGGCAGCGTCAGAAAGCCTTCTCGGTCCGCTCCTTTCGTTTCCGGTCTCACTTTTTGCATGAGGTTGTGGCTTGGAATCTGTCCACAGGGAGTTGTTCATTTTGTAATGCTGCTGCAGCCGTCTTTGTATTCTACCTGCTGCTCTACATTGCACTGGTACTTTGCCCTGCCACACGTTACTACCTCATTTTGAATGTTGCATTATATGTTGTTAGATATCTCGTAGTAGTTTTTCGTACTTAGCATTACAGCTGCACGATATTGGAAAAACAAACCAAAAAAAATTTCGATGAATATTGTAATATTTTAAAGCAAAAATGAGTTAAGTCAATTTCTCACAAACATGTCCAAAGTTGTTCTTGAGGCTGATCTTCTGATTAGCTGTGAACCATCTAGTCTCACTGAGATTGCACGGGTGGTGAACCAGTTGAGGATAGGAAAGGCTGCAGGGATCTATGGTATCTGTGGTGAGATTCTCCACCAGAAGGCTGTCCTTCTGGCATTGCAAGCAATGTTTGCTTCCATTTGGGAGACGGGCATCATCCCAACTGACTGGAAAACAGGACTTATTGTGTTTATCTGGAAAAGGAAGGGTGATCGCCTGGATTGCAGTAACTACAGGGGGATATAACTGCTCTCAGTGCTGGGTACGGTCCTTGCTAAGGTCATCCTCAGTAGACCCCATGATGACTTGCTCTCCTACCAGTGACCAGTCTGGTTTTTCACTTATATTAGGATTTGGTGTGTATTGTTTTATAGACCAAAATTTCAGCATCTCTTCACTTCAGTACAGTATATCGTAAACAATGCTTTTCTATTTCAAATTCTTTAAAATGTTATAAAGTAATAAATAAATATAAAACATGCATTGCTGTCTATCAGATAACTTCAACGTTACCAAACAGATGCAAAATAAAAGATTAATTTCCACCTGGCACTAATCATGTCTTCCTTTACAATACTAAGTCTTAGAAAGGTCCCTAATGAAACCAATGTATTCCCACACCAGAGACTCCAATCTCAAAATGTACAAGAAATTTATAAATGAGAGGAGGCAATTCGGCCCATCAGATTATATTTCTGTAGCCTTCAAATTTTTATATTGCGTGAGACTAAAAAGTTGTGAAATTTCAAGAGATGCAGGTAGTTTTTCCTCAAAAAAAATTAAGGATCAAGGCTGTGTCAGCATTTACACATTAAATTATGACGAGTAGCCCAGAATGTCCTGAAAAAAACAAAAAGCACATGTGGCTAACTAATGTACATACTCATGTACTGCAATAAGCCTAAAATTAAAGGGATAGAAAAACGCTCAAAAATAAATAGGGTTCAAAGGGTTAAAAAAAATCACATTACTTATTGTATGTTATCCTAACTGTACTGTATATAAATAGCTCAGTGACAAATGGTGACAGAGTGGGAGTGGTTTCCTGAGGCCACCAGAATTGCAGACCAGCATAGGAAACAGCCTGGTGGTCAGCAACAGGTCCCCAACAAGCTGCAGAAGAAGAAGGGCCAAGGCCAGGGGGAGCCGCACCCCCAGAGCCCGCTGGACACCCAGCGGCCACTAGCAGCCCAGCTGCTCAGCGTGTCCACTGTCCCTGGAGAGGGAGCGCCAGTGGCCTACACCAGTTGCTTGCCGACTTGCTGGAGGACATGGTGGAGGACTGGTTTTGGCGGTCACAGGGGTGGTCAGTCTCTGGGAAGGGGGCAGTGTAGCACTGGCTAGATTGTTCCATGTAGTGAAGCCCAGTAAGTGCAATGAACATGCTGGGAAAATGTAACTGGCCCTGCTATGCCTCCCTTAGGTCATAAGGGGAAATGACAGAGGAGCAGTAACAATGCACTGGTAATACATATCACGAGTGGAAGGTGATCAATGTGCTGTTTATTTTACAGTGATTTAATGTAAACACAAAGAGGTGTGGAAAGGAATGAGAGTGGTGCCATAGAAATGAACAAAAGAAAACCAAACAACTCTTCCCGAAAGTGATGCCTAAATGCAAACTGAAACAAAAAGAAAAAAACTACCTAAACATAACAATAGGAATGGTAGTCGTCCGTATCCTAGTGTGTCTATGCAAAAAATGACCACCTCTGTTACTTTCACGCACTCTAACCTATCTTTTTCCCCAAAAGACAAGATTAACGGCAACAAAAACCAACACGAGTACATTAACCATCACACAATTACACAAAAAACCACATCAGTCAGCTCTCTTTTCCAAGTCTCTTGGGTCCTCAGGTCGGCTGCCTCTTAAGCTGACGGTCTTCGTGCTCGTTGGCCGCCGCAGGAGACAGACCGTTTGACAGACTGGAGACACAGCTAAAGGGACGGTGGACACTGTTCCAGGTCTTCTTCATGGCAGGAGACAGGGGAGACAGACAATGAGGAGACTACACAGTGTGATGGAACTCCGACACCAACGAGGACACGATACCCCTTGTGTTTGTGTTACTGCTAATTCTTATTCTGTTCCCGATTGTTGCCCTTGTCTTTGTCATATTTGAACCCTGCCTGATCCTCACATGTCTTTAGCCGTTGTATAAATTACCCATCGTCTGTGTCACACCTCCTTGTATTTTGGTGTCGTGCGGTTCAGTAATTGTTTGCTGCCTATGTTAGTCCTTTTTTAAGGGCTTAATAAAAGGGTATTGTTTTTCTCTGCAAGCAAGCCGCCTCATTTTTTGCTGCCGTCGCAATGCCTTGTTCCACCACACGCTACAATATATTTTTTATTGAAATAGAACTAGGCTTCTCATATAGATGATTGATCCTGAAATAACTCTTTAAAACAGCTGTTTACCACAAGAGGGTTAGGGTAGCAATACAAATTAGTGGAGTTGCCCTGCATTCCTGTAATTGTGTTTCAAGCTAGCCTCAGGTCAGACTATTTTAAGTGGATACCTTGTTATCTGGTATTAATTTAAGCTGTCTGCGATATAGGGACTTATTCTCTGTTTTTTACTGATAACTAGAGGTTGAACTCCAAAGAGAGGAACGGTGTTAAGTGATAAGTAGGACAAAATATCAAGGTATATTTTGTATATTTTAGGAAAGCCTACATTCATTTCAAGATTCAAGAGTTTATTTGTGCAATAGCAATCTTACTCCACATGTCCTTCTGCTAAACACGAATTAACACAACACACATCAAAAGTACAGATTCCTTAAGGTGCTACTACAAGTTAAGTTGCATGTACACTAACACATATCCAATTATAATCATGTCACAATAAATATGTAGACACAGTGCAAAGTAAGAGGTGTTTGGTGAGGAGAACCTTTGAAGTAAAGCTGTTTCATGTTTGGAGCGAGAGGAGTCAGCTGACGTGGTTTGGGCACCTGGATGGCACTCAAGTTAGCTGTTCTGGGAATGTACCTCTGGGCATAGACCTCAAGAAAGGCCCAGAACATGCTTTGGGGGATTATATCTCCTAGCTAGCTTGGGATCCCCTGGAGGGAGGTCAAGCCTTTGGCCATGGAGAGAGAGGTTTGGTCTGACCTGCTAAGCACCCTTAGTGTGGCTGTCAGGTGGCTGATCCGAGTATCATAACCCTTTTTCTTACAGACACCAGTAACTCTGATCTGTGTGACTCTGAGCTATGACTCTGTGACCAGAAGGTCACTGGTTCAAATCCTGTGGTCAGTAGAGCAATTTTACCATTGGGCCCTTAACCTCCTTTGCTCCAGAAAAGCTGTCTGACTCTGCTTCCTTACTTGTGTTCTGTTATGTATGAAAGTGTCTGTTAAATAAATAAATATAAATCAGACAGAAAAAAAGTCTCACCAGAATGGGTCTAGCTTCTCCATGACGGTACAAGCACTATTTTCTCTAGGTGACTGATGAGACAGAGGCTTTTTTAATGAAGTAAAATCCCAACTACACAAGAGAGATTTGGTCTGCAGTACCCAGAGTGAATTAAGATTTATCTTCTAGAAATGCAGCTACTAATTAAGCAGAGTTACAATGGCATATAATTTTACTGAGCGTGTATCCTTTTGACCCCGGCTAATCCTGTGAACCCCCCAAGCTAGCTTGCTTACTGTTTGTCATGCATATTTCAGACAAGATTCACTATTGTGATGCGCTGATATTTTCCACTGGTAGTCTGGCTCCATTATAATTCTGTTCTGGTTAAGGAAGGCAGAATGTGTTTGGTTGAGCAGAAGCTGGTCTCCTCATAACCACCTCCTGACTTGTTGCAACTTGATGACATCCTGACATTACTGCGATATCTTTACCATACATATATAGTTCATGTTGAATTACATTTTTTTTTTTGTCGTTTTATTGTATAAATGATCACAAAAGTTTCTTCTTGTTTCCTTTATGTTACAGAAATGTCAACACATCTGTGGCTCTGCCATGTGTTAATAGTGCACCATAAATCTCCAGCGGAAACTGGAGAAAGCCAGCGGAAAAGGGGGAACATTATCAAGGTCATTATTTTAAACCTGAAGACATCTTTCAACACATCCATGCATCAGGTGAGCTTTGGTCTGACAGGCACAATATGCATTATGCATATGACTATTTTTTGGTATCGAATGTAACACCATATAAGCATGTCGACATCTCATAAGAAAATGATGGAAGCACTGCTCTGTTGGTGAGGGGGGGTAGTGTTGCCATTTTAATAGCACCACACCTTACAGGGCGGCAACACTCAGAGCTTTAGAAGAAAGTCAAATGGCAGGAATGTTGTCTAAAGACTGTGCGGCTGCATCAACGCCCACACAAGGAATGTATGTAATGACCTTTGACATACATGTATGTAATGATCTTTCTTGCAAGCTGTTACCAGACAGCTGTCCTCTTCTATGTGGAAAGAAAGGAATGCAAACTGAAGTGTTTCTTGTAAGGCGATATGTGTGTATTGGTCTATGTTTATCTGTGTTTTGGTTTTTGTCTCTCTTTAGGTATGTACATATCAATGGAGGCTGATGGCATAATAAAATTGTGGGAATAAGAAAAAAATACAAGATTACAATGCCGAATTTCTCCAAAGAAGAGAAAAAAAATGTGTAATAAAATTGTAGTAAGTTATGTCAAAGTTGCTAATTTCATAATTTATTCTCCAAGCTAGAAAAGATGCTGTTTGAACAACAACAATGTACTCCCCAGACCGCCCGTTACCCACTGTCCCATCTACTCCCCGGACCGCCTGTTACCCACTGTCCCATCTACTCCCTGCTCCTCCCACACCCCAATCTCTACAATTTCTAGAATTACTGAATGGATCAACTGAAAAAGTAAAAGCCAATAAATGTGTTTTACCCCAATGCTCTGAGTTCTGGTCATGACACGTAACTCTGAAACTACACCTTTTCTTTTATTACATATTCTGTTTAAGTGCCAGTTTACGCAAGCTTTTCCTCACAATATGGTGGTTAACTGTAAAAATATTTCCAAATAAATTAAAATAGACAATTCCAGTTCAGGAATAAAGGGCAAACAGCAAAAGTAGTGTGATTAAACAAGTAATGCAGTTCAAGAAGAAACACTTGAGATATGATATAACAAATTCCTGTGCAGATTCACTTGGATATCAGTACAGTCAGACAAGATTTCAAGCTTTCTGCATTGATCCAGTGTGTCAATCTTGGCCAGGATTTTAACACCAGGATCAGCTTTAAACAAATAGCATCATTCAGCTGATCTGCTCAGGCACACTTTTCAAGTTTCACCACCAGCAACACCCCCCCCCCTCGCCTGGGATCTGAGTGCAGTTTTGGAGTGATCTGTATCAGGTCAATCGGGTAGGGGAATTTGTCTCAATCTTTACCCTTACAAATGTGTGTGCAAAGGATGAATAAGATCTGTCAAACACTTTATGAGTTATTACGCTAATGCTGGGTTCCCCAATTCCGGATAAAGTTTGCAGATTTCCCAGCTCATTTTTTCTGCTATCAGTTTGCCACACTGCTTTAATCTTGGGCTGATCGGTGTCATAATTTAACGATTTTTCAGCTTGTCATGGATAACATGCCTCTGCAAAGTTTGAAAAAGATCTGTTAAATACTTTTTGAGTTATCATCTTAAGGGGATCAAGTGTATAAAACCAGCCTTCCCTTTGCTATTACTATGCAGTGCTGCTTCACTTTTGGGGTGATCTGTCTCAAAATTTTATCAATTTCAGTTTTTGAAAAACATTTTTCAAACATTTTTCGAGTTAGCGTCTTAATAAGAAAGTGTCTGTGGCAGCTATGATGGTTTCCAGAAGCATCTGTATCTCCATCCAGGGAATACAAATAGAGGAGGTATCTGCTTTAAATGACTAATGCTGCATTACAAACAATAGCATCATTTGGGTTGGGTTGGATTGGCTCTCTGGCATTTTCCCAGTGGGCTAATGGGGTTGTGGGCTGGCAAAATTAAGATCTACCCCCACCGCTCCCCCCTTGACTGGCAAAATTCATCACTGGGGATCCCCCATATCATAGGTATGCATGTGTGCTAGGCCTGTATGGCCAAAAGCCGAGGGCTGATTTTTAACACCAGTCCAACGCTGCATCTTACTGTTGTGGGAACCATTTCTCAAGTCTTCACTGGGTATTGGTCAAGGTGTCACCTGTCAGAAAGATCTCAGTGCTTCTATCCCTGAACCACAGTACAGAACCTGACACATCTGACCACAATGAATGCCTGTATTTGCATTTTTGAGTTAAGATCGTACCAAAGAAACAGTTTAATTGAGATGTTATTCATACTGACCTCGTTTTTCATAATCTGATTTTTTTTTTTTTGTTCCTATAGAAGAAGCTGTCTGGCTCAGGATAATCTTGGTGTCACACACCTTACTATTATTATTCATTCTGATGTGTCTTCTGATGCTCACTTTATCACACATATCAAAATACGGAGCCGGGAGACAATGGGAAGCGCTGAGCTCAGCACCTGAATCCAGCAGCAGGCATTGACCTGGCCCCATAATGAAAGGAAGGGCTAGGAAGGGCTGTACCAAACCTTACTGCTTTACCAGATACACGGTCTTATAAATAGATAAAAACTTTTGTTTAAAGGATGACCTAAAACTGTTTAAACCAAAAGGGTACAGCTTCCTCCTAAAGACATTAAGATAGTGGGAGTCTCAGAGGTTTAGGACTTGTGGTCGGAAGGTCGCTGGTTCAAATCCTGGGGCTGGCAGACTGATATCACTGTTGGGCCCTTCAGCAAGGCCCTTACCCCCCAGCTCCAGGGGCGCCGCATGCTGGCTGACCCTGTTTTATATACCTTTTAACTAAAGAAGCAATTTAGTTACCTTTCCTCCTTGATGGAAATCATTTTAGGAAAAGTAACCCAGTATTAGATGGTGACACACTTTTGCCGACCTTAGTGCAATTGACTTGCTTCATAGAAACAGCCAACAACACTACATTATAACATTTTGTAGCAGGTAACTAAGTCCTACAATTTTCACTCTATCCCTAGGAATATCATTATCAAAACTTTTAAACTGATAATAAAATACACAAAAACTAAATAGAAATATAATGCATCTTTAAAATAAAACTAATGAAAACAAATTAAAATCACACTGACTAAAACTAAGCAGAATTTCAAATAATGAATGCAAAGAATATGTATAAAGATAAACTAAATTTAAAAAGTAAAACTATAATAAAACCATGCCATGGTGGACAGGCTTCCCATTCAGAGCGGACTCTGCTTGGTGCCATATGCTGCCTGGGACCAGCCGTGGGCCCCATCAAGCTCGATATTGGATGCACATGGATAGGTATCGAATAAATAAACAAGGAGCGGAAGCTAGGATAAGCTGAGAATGTTTCTAAACTACTCAAGAAATCTTAAGAGTTTCAGCTTCTGGATTTGATTGAGTAACTCAAGGAGAAAAAAACAAGCAGACACACCTCTTGCTCTGACTTACCAGCTCGTTACACACATTCACTGCATTACTGCTCCTGAGATACTCCAGGCTTAGGGTGGACCTGCTCTGGCTCACTAGCTAAGTAAGCTTCTTATTCTTATGGACCACGATGAGCAGCCTTGCTGTCAGCTCCCAGCACTGGCTGAAGCAGAGACCCATTAACATGGTCACAGGGTTCTGGGCTTCAGCCTGGTTAAGCCCGTGCCTCGCTGGTGGGGGGGGGGACCCAAGACCTCCCATTCGAGTAGAGTGGACCCAAGATATTGAATTTAGAATTTGGTGATCAGTGGTCATTGTTGACACTCCACAGCACACAGTGCACAACGACAAAATGTGTCCTCTGCATTTAACCCATATGTGACAAGGTGACATAGCAGGGGGCAGCTAGTTCAGTACCCGGGAGCAGTGCTTGGGGGGGTACATTGCTCAGGGTACCTCAGTGGTGCCTTGTTGGTTGGGGATTCGAACCAGCAATCTTTCAATTACAAAGATTCCCTAATCATTCTTGATTATTTATTATTATTATATTATTATATTATTTAATATTATTATTATTAAAACTAATGGCTGTGTTTCTGTACAAAATCACCTGCTATATGCTTAAAACAATTGAGACAGCGACATTTCCAAAAGAATCGTGAAACTTTGTTTTCAAATTTATTTTTTGTATATTTTGATGAAGATTATTAACTGCACACTTTTCAAAAACAGTTGATTGTTCTAACAATAAATTATTCACAAGTAAATACAATGCAGAGATTGCAGTAAGGCAGTAAATGATTTAAAGCCTTAATTTCTGGAAATACCTTCCACTTCCAATACTTCTTCAATTTTTGTTTTTGGACAATGCAGAGGGGTTGCCATAGAAATGCGACTACTGCAACAGTGACTCCCATCTGTAAGATGGCACTCCCTCGGAATAAGATAAAGAAAAACAAATGCTATCATCTAGTTTGCCTTTATTTTCCACACTCGTGTGTCCATCCCTCCACCTGCTAATGGTTTATCCTGCTCAGGATTGTCTGGTGGGAGAGCATTAAGCTGGGGTGAACCCAGGAGGGGATGCCAGGGCATCGCAGATTTTCCACATTTGTTAAAATACTATCAGTCACCAACTTACAGTGTGTTACGGTGGAACATTGTTGGGTGTTCACACCTACAGACATTTAGGCTCTCAGGCAAGAGTCATGATTCAGCATTAATCATAACGAATGTGTACTTGATGACTGTTTCCTTAGATACCATGTCTGCTGTAGAGTTTTGCCAGGAAATACACAATTAGTGTGTATTTACCAACTTGGCCTCAAGAATACATCAATGGCACAAACTGAAATGAAATTAATTAGTAGAGAAGTGATCCCTTGACTCACTGTGACCAGACTCAATGTCTGGGACTCCAGAAAGGCCATTGAACTCCAGTTCCTTATTCTGAGGTTTTAGGTGATAGATAAATTCTTTTAAAAAGTGTCTCTAGTTTAAAGTCAATGATGATGTGCGTCTGTTTTTAAAATAACCCATTTTACATGTCAACAAGCAACTAAGTAGAGAAATTACAACACACACATTATTTGTAATTGTTTCATTTCAAATGGGAACGGGTAATTTAGTTTTTTTTAACTGCATAATTACAGTTTTGTCTTTATGAATATTTTACATTTACATGCAATTTCAGGAACTAAAGATAAACACAAACATTTAATAACCATCTCACTAATTACGGGTGATTGTTTCTTTGGAGCCTCGGAAAAAGCCTGTGATCCTTTGCGGGTAGGAATGAATACGCAAGATGAAGAACTGGTGCCCTCTAGCGGTGCTGTGCTAAAACTGTCACTTCACTGGCTAAGGGAAACGCGCGTGCCAGTCCTCTGGTGAGCTGTATCTCCCGATTCGGTTGTACAAACAGATCAATAAGCTTCCCGAGCTTATCGACCTGAGGAATCAGGTCTTCTGTTTAGTAGGCTAATTTTATTTGCCTAATGGATAAATTTGGGGTACTGATCCTGAATAATGGAATAATGAGTCAAAGTCCAGATAAATAAGTATCCCCTCTGGACCCCAAGGACTGCTGTGTGCCAGGCTTAATCCCATGATAGAAGTGCACTGGATTAGGGTCACACAGTGGAAATACAGGGCTCTGTGCTGTTCCTTTCAGGTTGTTACCTTAACGTAAGCATTTCACCTCCCCTGAATACCAAGAAAACAGTTAATATTTCAGATGGGGCCAGTGGAGACCTTATTAACCTATTTCACCACATATGGTCATATGGATTCTGGATTCTCCAAAGCTTCTGCAACTCATTTAAATAATGACAATAAATGTACCTCTAATCATAGTAATTGGTCAAAGTGAATGCTCTAAGCAAGGAAATGACAACAAACAAACTCTAAAGGGATTATTTATGCATTTACTTTAGGAGATAATGTGTATTATTTAAGGATAATCGGCAGTATTTTGTTTAAAAGAAACACTGAACTGTGCCATTTGATATATTTAAAACTGGCACTGCAAGTGTGTGAAACTTTGTAATTTTAGAGTCCAAATTTTTTTTCTCTTTAAACATCCAGCACATATTCAAATTATTTCTCTCTGAGTAAGAAAACTCAAGTAAAATGCAACAAAAGCTGACACCACGATAGTGACAAAAGCACGAGGACTCCAGTAAAACTGTACAGATTTAATGAACACTGCATTATGCCATTTGATTAAAAAGGACATTAAATTAAAAAGGACAAGCTTGAAATTTTATTTTATTGCTGGTCTAACAAACAAAACATTTCAATTTAAAAATTCAACTCAAAACAGGTTTAGTGCAATGGAGCATCAAATGCTTTGTTATTTGCTCAATTTATACTTCAGTACAGTTCAATTCTCATGCATGAAAAGAGAGCAGCACACAACAGATAAACAGGGTGACTGATGGCTGACACTAATTGGCTTTGTGTGTTCACAGCCTGCCGTGTACTTCTTGGAAAACCCGTCCAGAGCATATATATCACACAACCACACACATACACACACACACACACACACACACACATAAGTTACATTAGTTAATACATTCTTATTAAGCTGTCCCGTCGATTTCCGAAGTGTCACTTTGCCAGTGGGACTATTGTTCACTACGTGATGAACTCCCAGCAGGAGAGATTTAAGGCACAATGTAACTACTGCAATTCTGAGACATGGGGCTGTGTTACCTAACACCTAATTTTGCATCTTGTTCCTATATGAACAATTTCACAACAAAAGCAAAAAGAAGCAAACACAAGAATGGAACTTTTTACGTAAAACATTTCACAGTCGTTGGTTTTACCCCTTTACACCCATACAGTGTACATTTAGTGGTCCTTAATAGTGCAATAAAGCTCAGATAGCACAAGCATAAAAATCAACAGACCAAATATATATATATAATTACTATTATAATTCCATGAACGTTACCAGGTGATTTTCACACAGAGCACAAGTTTGGTAATCAGAGCAGATCCAGCAGCACAGGATATTATTACTTGGTTACGGCCAACAGCCACCTAAGCCCAGCTGATGGTGAAGTTCTGACTGAGGTTGAGACCAAGATCTCTCACGGTTAACACCTGGACACAAAAAAAAATGGTGGGGGTTTAATGAATTATGACCGTTGCTGGTTGAATGTACAGAGGCGCTTCCTCAGCCCCCAGGCCTTCGCTGCCACCTACCTGATTCGCCTTGTATGTAAAAGGGACGTCCTGGGAATTCACAGTCACATTGGTTGGTTCCTTTTTCACTCCAAAAAAGGACACCGTCTCCAAAGTGATGTAGGTGGCTTCCGTATTCTCATGGAGCACTTGTGAAGTCATCACATTCTGGCGAAGAAAAAAAAAAAGGAAATTGCACATTACTGCACATTACATAACCTGTCTTTGTAGCTGAATTTCTCAACGTGCAGGAAGTACAATCAATCTTCACCAGAGTCAGGCAGAGTTTAATTTCTGTCCTGCTAAAAATATATCGAGTTTCCAAAAACACAACAGCGTTGAAAAATAGGCCTCTACGGTGAAGGCTGTGCCATTTCTAGCTAGTTGTGTGTTTTTCCCTGTTTTTGTTTTAAAGATATTTCAGTGAAGTCAGCACATTCCTTAAACGATACTTAAAATATAAATTCTCTTGTTACATGGTGGGTCTGGAGGTTTGAAAAACAGCATCTGAGAAACACTGATATTTCCAAGACACAGGTCACTGACACGCCAACTTTAACAAGCAGGTTAAAAATATATAACTATAATTACACAGTAATTCTGAAGATATAAATAGTCTCTAGATGAAAATGATATTTTTAAGTGCAGAGATTTGGAACATGGTTATGCGCAAAAGCCTTAGTTCAGCCAAGTTTTGGTGATTGAGTGCTGTTGTTACATATATAACAACAAACATATAAAAACAGCATCTACGTCTTGGAACTAAACCTACAAATTTACTCCAGTCTTATTTATATTCGGGTGTTTGTACATTTTTTATCACTAATGCTGCCTTTCACATACATATATACATACCTAAATATTTAACATTGTGTGTTAGGGTAAGTAACTGCTACATGGATCTACTTTGTTAAAATGACAAACTACGAGTATAATGACTGACTGATTCTGTTGCCTTGTTGTTGTGATGGGGCAGCTTCAGGCTTCAGCTAACCTCGGTAATGTGACTGACCCTGTCCCATGAGGCTTCAGCTAACCTTGGTAATGTGACCCTGTCCCATGAGGCTTCAGCTAACCTCGGTCATGTGACTGACCATGTCCCACGAGGTTTCAGCTAACCTCGGTCATGTGACTGACCCTGTCCCATGAGGTTTCAGCTAACCTCGGTCATTTGACTGACCCTGTCCCATGAGGTTTCAGCTAACCTCGGTCATGTGACTGACCCTGTCCCATGAGGTTTCAGCTAACCTCGGTCATGTGACTGACCCTGTCCCATGAGGTTTCAGCTAACCTCGGTCATGTGACTGACCCTGTCCCATGAGGTTTCAGCTAACC
>JAODJU010000095.1:23570165-23582728 GCA_026776725.1 Gnathonemus echidnorhynchus | reverse complement strand
TATATGTGTGTGTGTGTGTATGTGAAGTTTGCATGTTTTCCCTGTGATGAGCAGATAAAATGGTGTCCCTAAATTGCTGGTGGTGTCATTGTATGTGTGATGTATGCTCATGTGTACTCTGTGATGTGCACTATGTGATGTGCACTCTATGATGTGTACTCTGTGATGTGCACTCTGTGATGTGCACTCTGTGATGTGCCCTGGGTGTTACCTGCCATTTGCCCTGTGCCTGCAAAGGACACACTCCTGGCTTCCCTTGACCCTGCACTGGATAAGTGGCTGCGAGTTGCATGGATGGATGTTTCCTCTGGAAATACTCAAAAATTCATTGCCAGTTATCAGAATGAAGGAAACCAGAGAATTCTCTGTAGGTGGCAGATAACAGTTTATCAACCTCTATAGACCAGGAGATGGCTTCACGAATTAATGAAACATTTATTGTTGTGTCAATCAGTAGAAAACCTCACTGCACGTTTACTGACAGCCTAGAATTGGGCTGCATACTCTAAAGAAGCCTGATCTTTGTACCTCCAACAGAGGATGATGACAGCTAAGTGACAGACTGAAGAAGCCAACTGACTGTCACACATGCCTCAGCCAGAGACACAGCACCGGGAACAACACACACAGTGGTTCAACTACCAGTGGGTTTGACGTCATATATACTTACATCATTGTGTATTCTGTCCAGTGACTTGACCACTAGCTCAGTGTATGATGTACAATGTGATGAGGCACATCTCTTATTAATTTGCCATTCAAAGTGGGACACAGAATTGATGACAAGCAGAATAAGATGAAGTGGCAACAATGATTTAGTCAGGAAAAGGTCAGGGAGTGACCTTATCCTATTAAAAACTCTCAGCATTCCTTATAGACAAGAAGTGCTGGCACTTTAGTGACTCACATGGCTGATGCAATAGTTGAAGAAATGCCAAGTTCTCTCATGCCCCCTTAAGGTCAACAGGTTCACAAGGAGGGTTTTCAGTGGAGATGATAAAGTCTTTTCACAATCTTGTGTTGGGGAGAAGATGACAGGTTGACAAGCTCCCTTGACAAGGTGCTTTATAATGTAACCTGGATTTAACATGGGAATCCTGACAAGCCACCTCTAAGCATTTCTGATGATGTCACCCAAGAAAGACCTTTTGTAGAGGTGAGAGGATGATGAATCTTCCTGCTGGGATACCTGATGCCATGGCAGAGAAATATCACCCCTGAAGACCACTATTGCCTTTGGGTTCAGGAGCATCCCAGTGAAATGTGCTACCTGTGAAAGGATTTAATGGAGAGGAGTGTGGCTGTTCCTTGGGGCTGAGACCCAAAAGAGCTTAAAAACCCAAAATCTTGAAGAAACAAAACATATAATGGGGGAAAAGGTCCATTTAAGAAAATGTACAACATAAAACAGTGAAAAAAACAGACATGAACAACCAGAAACCCATTGGCTGAAAGAGAGTCTTTTCACAAATAGGCCTTTTAGGGGACACCCTGCACAAGCACTAGTGTCCCAGGGCAGGGCTATAATTCTCTCGTTTATTGCCCAGTGGCTGTGAAGAAGGTTAGTGTTTACACGTTCCCAGCCCTGCCTTCCTTCATTACACTGACAGCTGGTGGCACTTCTCTTACTTATCTTGTTGACAGAAACATCTGTCACCATGGCAATGTGAGAGAATGGCAGTTGATTGGTGGCCCTTTCTCACTGTAGCAACGTATGTACAGTCTTCTGAGGAGTTTTCAGGGTCCTCAAGCTGGTCAGATTCACTATTTTTATTTTGCTTTTTCATGGTTAACAAATGCATGAATGTATTAATATTATGATTGTCAATGCTGCGCTGTATTCAAGGGTTATTAAGGAAACGGGAATTTATTTGATCCAGATATCTGAGTGCATCTAAAAAGTCAAAATCTGTAATGGGCTTGCACTTGCGATTACATTCAGTGCATTTAGTGTTTTGGAGCCAATTTCAGGTCAGTGATTTTAGAGAGGCTTTCACATTTCATCAGTGACTTTATCCAAAGGTCTTACCAAAACCGTTTATACACTGGAAATAACATATTACACCATAACAGACCTAATGTGAAAGCATGAAAAGTATATTACAGTCATAAAACAAAGCCTTGGAATTACTAGTCCTTACAAGTTTTCTCTTTCTGCTGTGGGTCTTTCAAAGCAAATTACTTGTTTATTTGTAAATAAATTGAGTCATACAGCACAAGTGATTAAAATAATTAGCTCACTCGTGGAAAAAAAAAAAAGTGAGATGATGAACATGAAACTAAGTTGGATTCTTCACATGAGCAGCTCTTCCCATCAAGTCGTGAAAATGATTTCCAAATAGTCTGTTTGTTACAGCAGAGGACTTACAAAACTGCTAATTGCCCTGCAGTTGAACAACCCTCCGGTTATTTGCATTAAAAATTGGCTGCCATTTCATTTAAAACATAAAATACTGGACCTGGCTAAACATCAGTTTTATTGGTCAGTAATGACACTGATTTAATGAACATGTGCAGCAATAAAGGAAAAAATGAATTATTGATGAAATTAGTGAAGCAATAGCAACGGTCCGACCCTGTTTTACCACTGATTAAAATATAAAGGCTACAGATAAGTGCTGCAAACAGATTAATGTTGGCCTTTATAAAGCTTGGATTGATGTGTAATCTGACTATTGAATACGTAGAGACCTCAGGCTGGTGGAGGCCTGGGCCACAAATTTTTCTCCCATGGCCTCCAGTGCCAGCAGTGGGGCTGTGTCAGGAGAGAGGGGGCTGTGTCAGGAGAGAGGGGGCTGTGTCAGGAGAGAGGGGGCTGTGTCAGGAGAGAGGGGAGAGCTGCCTCTGTCTCGCCTCTCGGGCTCCGGTGGGCCCTTCTCCTCCGGCTCATCCTCAAGGACAAGCTGCGTGGAGGTTAATAGGAGTTACTCTGGGTCACTCGTCTGCTAGATTACATTGTTGAGTCATCGATTGTAGCATCCCTGAGGTTTTCCATTCCGGGCTGGATAACAGCTTGGCAATGACACGTATAATTCCTATTGGACGAAAGCTTTCGGAGTAGTTGTGCAGGGAATGAAAATACTTAGGTGTTCTACTCACAATTGAGACATTACCTGAAAATAACAGTGTTTGGGAGCCTCCCGTGACCCGAGTCGCTGTAGGTGTTAAAGGGCACCAGCATCAATAGACTCTCTCAAAATGACAAAAACCTTTGAATGAAACAGAAATCCCTAAGCACTGAGTGGGTTCTTTCAAATATCTGCAGAGAGTAGGGTAAGTATGCTAAATTATACAATCTTCCCATCAGGGATGTACCTGAATATAAGCACAATATCAAATAAATTGCCCAGAAATTGAATTCCACTGGAGAAATCAATTCGTTAAAAGTTCTAAAACCTTTTTAACACAATAAAACTGCATTGATTCTAATGCTTGGATTTTTGGATTAGTTTTTAATAAGCACTTAAAATGTTGTTTCCTTTATTATATTTAACAGAAGCACTAATGATAATTTATACAATACACACCTACTGTAAATAGCATTAGTTATTACAATGAGCTGCTTATGTCGATTCAATCTTGGATCCTTTCTGAGAATCAGTGCATCCTCAGGTTTAATGAGTAGCTCAGAGTATTTTAATGTATGAGTTCCCCTTGTCACCACTAGAGTGCTGTGGTGCCTTACAGATTTCAGCAGTGTCTAATTAACTATTTTCAGCTGATTTTTCAACGTTTTGAGCAAAGCTCACTGCACTGTGACTGTAGAACTATGAGTATAGCTTTATCGGTATAGGTGTACTTTAGGTTTCATCTCATGCAGTATGTATGTATGGAGTAAAAATGTATCTCATATTACTGACCCTGAAATTCACCCAGTTGGTCCTGGGTCACTAACTTAATGAGTCCACACTGCTCAGCTGGATTTCATTGACTCAAATGGTTGGGGCTGGGAGGGGGGGGAAGAGGTTGGGGACCAAACACCACTAAAATGAGAGAAATGACCCAAGACCGGCCATTATTCTGTACTGTCACTCTGCCTTCAAGGGTGCATCTTTTACTGAGTCATTTTAAAATTTACATTTTTTAATGGAATAGCAATGCAAGACCCTCCATTCTAATGTAACATGTTTCAATTTTCTGCATTCTGTACACTTAAACTGTAAAATAATAATTTAAAAAATGTCCATTAACAACTTGATGATAAGCAAGCATTTTTCTACCTGTTACATAGTTTCTTATGCATTGCTTAAATTATCATCCCGGAGAATCTACTACATTGTACAATTATGCAAAGAATTACCTAATCAGTGAAGCATTAGTGATTTCCTGCCATTTATAAGGTTAAATTGATCAAACAGATCAACCTAAAGTGGAAAATGAGATTAAAAGTCAATCTATTATGGTACAAGAAACAATTTGACAAATTAGAATGACTCACTAGAAAGGATCGTATTAGCTGCTGTTGTTCTTTTGTCGTTAAAATATGTTGACGTTTATGCTCCATATTGACATTCGGGCTGTAAACTTTCTATACCATTTAAGTTTAATGCTAACGCCCCAAGAATCTGTCAGCTAAAGTCATCACTGGCTTCAGGTGGCCCTGCTTCTTAACCATGAAGACGTGTCCTGATATTCAGGCCCAGGCAGGAAGCTGACGAGACCCAGATATCCTGGCACAGCGAGCCGAAGAGCGGCACGAATATAAAGCCAAATCACCTCTGTTGTGCTGGGCTGGCATCTTCTGGGAATGCAGACATCCTGATAGGCTTATCCCTGCACGGTGTTGGCCCCTGCTCATACAAACCACAGGGGCCTTGAGGTTTGTCATGCTAAAAGGGCGCGAGCTCAGCAGCATTGTTTGTCTTGTAACTAAAGTGCAGAACAAATCCATCCATGCATATAGTACATTTACAAAGCACAATCAGCAGAATCATGCACTGTGATTTACTTAAATCCTTCCTGCAACAGTATTTGGATTTGCACCATGTGTTCAGCACCTACATGAATATTATAGTACCTGTGCATTATTTTGGCTCCACTCTGTGAGTTCCTTAACTAATCATAAGGCCTTTGGGAAAAAAGCGCAAACTCACGTTTGTCCATTTACTGAGTTTAAATTGCATCTTAAATTATTCCTTGTTCGTTAAAAAATGATACATGATAATTTAAGTACTACTTTGAGTTTTGTTGCATTTATGAAGCTTGCAAAAGTAAAGATTTGTGAAATACTGACCTTCGGGTTTTAATATTACTTTATTGTGCATTAGACACAAATCATATCTATATAATTTAGTCATTCTGAATGTGAAACAACTTGGAATATGTTGAGAAATAAAGTGTAAATAGTTCTTCATGGAAGATCCTCTACGATCTTAGTGGAAACTTTGCAAAATAGCCCAGAGGAACGATCCCAAGGAAGGATTAGCTTCACAATACTCTACACTGCTTTCAGAGCATTGTGAATTATAGGCCATCAAAAGAATGATAGCCATCATTGTGTTTTACCCACAATATCATAAGTAAAGAACTGTAGATATACATGGAAAATGCCGGAATTTATTCCAAGACATCCTGTACTTGATTTATAGGGTTTGGATTCTGTGAATATGAATGACGCTGATATAAAATACAGACTTTTGTGGCTTGGGATGGTGTTGCTGAAAGAGATATGTGGTAAAAATGATCTGGAACCATTAACCTACCATTAGTGTGAACTTACCATTGTTTGGATGTGTATCCAAACTAGCGGACCCCATATCATCAGAGGTGGACATTTCATGTCCAGAAAGTATAAATCCAGATGAAGATATTGTTTCTACCAACCAGTTGAGTGCTCTGTGACTGTGACTTTTATGCTCAACTGGTTAGTTGAATCAAAATCTGGGTCTGAATTTGTGTTTTCTGGACCTAAAATGTCAATCTCTGCATATTATTATGAAGAAATGTGTACTGGGTACTTCAGTAAACTACAATAAAATTCCAGGAGAATGTAAACATGGCAACAACTTGAACACTGGTACTGTATAATGAGTTCTCCGGAAATCAAATGTGGTTTTGTATATTCTAAGTAGTATTGATTAAAGTGATAAAATTAAATTTTGCTTCTGATTTCAGATACTTTCTTTTCTCAAAAGAAAAGTTATGTAACTTACTGTGTGCTTCTTGTTGAACGTTCAGTTTTAGGAGAAAATATGATAGCGTTCAAAAATATGCAAATATGAGATGGGGGGGCAAATAGATTTTCATGGTACTGTATGTTGGGCAGAGCAGCCCATAATAGTCCTCCCTTTTATAGATTCACTTACACCTATACATCACCTGTCTCTTGTCACCACAGCAGGGATGTCAGATTCTTACTGATGCCATTCCGTGTAGCAAACAGAGTAAACTGAGAAGTTACATCCTTGTTCACTTAAGGTTATTGAACATACTTGCAGCCACATAGAAAGGGTTCTGTGTTGTTCTTCATTTACCTATATTATTCAAGGAGAATATAGGGTGTCAAAAGGGGTCTTCAAAGTATTTCACTGCATTTCTGTTCACAGTTACAGATCTCTAACCTTCCTGGCATCAACAGAACTCAACTGTTGCTCACGCCTGCCTTAGTGAGTTGGAGAATAGCAGGAAAGTGAATAATCTGTAAGACATTAATTGGCTGCTAATAATGAATGCACTCTGCTGGAAACTGGGAACTTGTTGCAGGTAAATTAAATGCCAGTAGGACAGCTGTAATTCCCCAATTGCTGTATTTTTTTTATTTTCAAGTATTACAGTGCTTTACAAATGGGGTCAGTGTGTCACACTGTTGCATCACTCCATCAGCATTAGGGTTTTGAATGCATGTTTGTTTGCATGTTCGTTTGCATGTTCATTCCGTGCTGTGTGACTTTCCTCTGGTTCTCTCGTTATCTTCCACAATCCAAGGAATGTTACATCGATTGGGATCTCTAAACTGGCCATAATGTGTGTTTGTGTGTGTGCGATGTGATGGCCTGGCATCCCGTCCAAGGTAAACCCCATCCTTGTGCCCTGTGCTGCCCCGAAAGGGCTCCGGCTTTCCATATGACCGTAGACATAAAGATGGACGCTTTCATAAGCAAATCAGGGAAGGTCCCAGACTAGCACATGCTACACTGTGTCAGCAATGAGGAATTCTTTTCCTGATTTTCCATTGTAATGATGGTGGTTGATTGTGAACAAGAGGTTTATAGTTCCAGAAGCGCAGGGACCACTGTCAGCATGAGAAGAAGCAGCTGAGATATCAAGGCTTCTGTTAGTGTTTAATCCAACTCCTTATAGGAGGATCAAGATACCCTTCAAACATTGTTTTAAAGACAAAATTTCTAAATGTCCAATAAAGTTTTTAAAATCTCATTTGATATTATTTTGTAGCAAATGATAAAAAGGAAAACAAACTGCCAAATACTTTATAACAGTTTCAATTTATGAATAATATGCATATTTTATCATTTTTTACACTTTTAGACTTTAATTACCTTAATCTTAGTTGTTATGCATTATTATCATTCCCCTAACTCCTATCAATAATTGTCACTTAGCTAATGCCTTTATACAAAATGACTTGTAATTTTATCCATTTATTTATCAGGATGTTTTATGGGAAAAATGAAGGAGCTGATTAGTCTGGGAATAAAAGAAACGCCCAGGAACAAACTGCTAACTAAACGCCAAAACTGCTGATTTTCAGTCATCAACAATCTGCAGGTTTCCTGGGACAAAAGTAACCAGATCGCTTGAGAATGAGGGAAAGGAACTGAATAAATCAGAATCAGAGCAGTCTTTTATTGGCCAGTACTTGCCAAGTAGTGGGATTCACTTTGGTACATTTGGTACCAACCCACAAGTGCAAAAGTGCCATTAACATTAAGGACAGGAACACCATGTCAGGGTGGCACAAAGGACGGCAGGGCTGCCTTATGCCTCCTGGGCTGGGGGTTCAGATTCCTCCCAGCTTTGTGCCTGTGGAGTTTGCATATCTCCTTGGTTCACAGAGGTTTCCTGCCACAGCCCAAACACACTCAGTCACGCTTAGTGGTGTCTCCGACTTGCCCACAGAGTACGTGTATATGCCCTGGGATGGACTGGCATCCTGTCCGTGGTGTGGCCAAGCCTTGTGCCCAAGTGCTGTCTGGGATAGGCCCTGACAAAGATGAAAGTTAGAACCGTATGGAAGGTGTGCCGTGAAACAATGGGGACACATCACATGAACATATGAATACGGCACATTTACATTTTACAGAACTGCAAACATACAAACAACTTACATTATAGTCTGTGCGAAAAAAGTTTTGCACAAGGTGTTGAACTAAGCAGTAATTAACTTTATTTACAGTAAAAATGAACCTTCATTTGTGTAAGTAAATAGTAATGTGCTTGTTCTCACATATTCCATCCCCTTTTTTAAAGGCATGAGTATGTAGAGGGGACAGCAAAGCTTGGGGTTAGAGTACAGGGTCAGCTGTTCATCCAGCACCCCTGAATCATTTTAAGTTCCATGCCCAGGGGTTTTATGGAAATATGGCTACTCAGGCAAGCTTGGGATTCGAACCAGTGACCTTGGGGTTAGATCAAGGGTCTCCACCTCCAGTCCTGGAGAGCTACTATCCAATAGGCTTGCTGTTCTACCTGGTATTTAACTGTGGCTCATCAGAAGCCAGGTAGACTAGACTAGACCGGACAGTAGCTGTCCAAGACCGGAGTTGGAGACCCCTGGGTTAGAGGCGCAGTCCTCATGGTGGCGCTGGTTTTGATTCCGCAAAAACATTTTCTAATGGGAAGCTCTTGAAATACGTGATGAGCAGAGTGGGGGGCACCTGCAGTGATCTTGGTGGTCCTGCTCACGTGCTCATTGACCCTAATTCCTCTGGTCATCTGGCTGTCTCTCTTGTTGTCACAGCACCTCTCTCAACGGTACAATTTCTATAAAACAGAAGCCTGTGCCCTTGACTGCTAGTGGGTTATTAATCTATTCTGTATGAATTTCCCTCAGCGATCTGTATCAGCGCCTGTGTTCCTTCTGTTTGCTTAACACAGTTTGGAGCAAAATTATTCGGAAATCAGTAGGGTGTCTTCATATTCTCTCTGAGATGCCACAATACAGAAAACAATACTAAATGATATTTAGCCATATAAAATTGTGTTGACAACCAATATTAACAGGACAATATTCTGCTTAATTCTGACTCTATGCAATAAACAATTGTAATTGAAAACATCATATTATGGACAGTAAATGTAAATAAGAAAAAATACTGGACAACAATGCAATGTTCATTACACCTTCAGGTTCAAATCCGTTAAATAGGTTCAGTATAGCATGGAAAGGTAAGCTATATTATATGTTTATATGGCCTAGAATTGCTTACATTCATGAAAAGTTGAGAGTAAAAATCTTTTGGGATGCTTGCTCTTTTCCAGACTGACCAGATGAATCCAGGTGCAAGTTCTGATTTTTCTTGTTAAGTCCACTTCAATAATTGTACACAAAGGTGATGAAACTGGTCAAAGAATGATTTTAAGGCTTAAGACAACTGATACATAGATTGTGCATGAGAGTGCGAATGGGAAATGCAATGCCATTGGGTTTTTCAAAAGAAACAAAGGACATAAGTATCTTGAGTGGTTAGTAGCAGGTCAGTGGTTGCGAATGTCTATTTGGTGAAAAATAGTGGTTCACAGAGATAACCATTCAGATTGTAGAGGAGGTGGGCTCAAGCCCATTCCTCTACAGTCTGATTGGTTATCTCTTTGAACCAATCATTTTTCGTTCTGCCCTCACATTTGTGTGTAAGTAACACGAGTGCATAAACTTGGCCGATTACACGATGGTTTACAGTGGGGTAAACTGACAATGATGATACATTGGTGCTAAAAGAGCCTCAAAAGAATTCACAGCACCTTGAAATTATAGTCAATGACAGCACTGAGTTACCCTTCTGTCAGCAAAAAAAAAGAAAAGGTTTGAGGAGGCTAAGGAAGAATAGCAGTGGATTGCAGAGGACTGGAAAAAGGTGCCTGTTGTGATGAATTCTGTTTCCTGCTGCTGAATTCTGATGGGAACACTAGGGTATAAAGAACACTAGGGTATAAAGAACACTAGGGTATAAAGAACACTAGAAAACTGCGTACATCCATCCTGCTGTGTGTCAACACTCCCAGCTGGTGGTATTGGTGTGATGCTAGAGGGTGAATTTTAATGGTAAATATTGGGTCCTTTGGTAAAAATGGAGCAGCATTTGAATGCCACAGGATATCCGAACATCATCATCAATCAGGTGCATCCTCTCATGACAGCAGTGGATCCATTTGCAAATGGATTTTTTTCAGCTGGATAATGACTCATGCCTCAAGGCTAAGAATGTCTAGAAATGGTCCCACGGTCATGACAATTAATTCAGCTTAGTGCGGTGACCTACCCAGTCAACAGATCTCAATTTTGACTGAACATCTGTGGGATGAAATGGAACAAGCTATTTGGATTAGATAACCATTACCAGCCAAAGCCTCACAAGTGTGGGAGGCGTTCGAGTTAGCAGCCATCTTGATGGGCGTCTTATTGAGTCCATGCGCTGCTGAACCAAGCCTTTATGAAGAAGGCATTGTAAAAATGGAATAAAATATGACATGTCGTTATCATTTTATAGGCGTGGGAAGTTCAGCTTATTGCTTTATGAAAATTGTTCTCAAAATATTACTGGATAATCTATGACTAAAGGTCAGGTTTTATTATATAAATTACACAAAAAATGCATTTTAAATATGTAGCTATTGATCGTACATAAAAGCCCAAATGTTAGCTATTTCACCTTGCCTCTATATATTTTTTGTGCAACATGTACAATAGTGAGGGTTAACTGCAGTAAAACAAAAGGCCCACGGACCCACACATAGACTATTATGAAGTCATGGGTGAGGATTAAACCACCTGTGCTCCTCTATGAAGACAAACAATAGATGTGCAGAATGAGTGTGTGAGATAAGAAACAGCATCAGACACCTGTTCAGCAGTTTATGACAACTTGTTTGTAGGGATCCATTGAAGTGAATGAAATGAGACTCACCTCACATCTTCCACTCATTAGTCCCACAGATGGCTCTTAGACCTTGTTAGAAAGCTGGCAATTAATTAGAAAGACATTCTCAATCATTTAGCATTTCGTTCATTTAACCAATACCCCTATCTAGTGGGGTGCACTCTGGAAAGCAAAAAAAGAAAAAAAAACCACACAATTATAGTATACTGTAATACACTGTGTGAATTAATGACTCACTCTAGAGAAAAATTAATAGTATTTATGCTAAATAACATAGAATTGTGAAGTTAACTAACATTTGTGTGTTAAGTGTTAGCACTGGGTTATGAAAAACATCAAGGGGTACATTTTGATTTTGATATTTAAGGGGACAGTGCGAAGAGTTGCTCTTTTATTGGGCATTGACACAAACAATAATACCGGCAGCTCTTGCGGCTGCAAAGCCAGATCCATCGCTGGGGGCAAAGGTTGAAAGTAAGCAGGCTTTGGAAGGGCAGAACGAGAGGGCAGGGGCTTCGAAATGCACAGGGGCTTTGCTGAGCAGAGCAGTCTAGCAGGTGTGTCAGGACTGATGACGGGCTATCAATATTGGAGCACCAAGCAGTTTTGCTTTGCACCCTAGAACAGGGCTGTTGCGGGGAGATAGTGTGATCTAGTGGTGCTGAAAGATGATCAGGGTTTAAAATAGGACCTTAATCCTTAGCTTTAAACTTGTTTTATAGTTTTTGTTTTTTTAATTTTTGTTATAAATTTATGGGCTTATCTTGCACAATTAATTATATACAGGACTGTGAAAGCACGAAGGTCAACAGGAAAACTATTGCAAAATTATCCTTTTTCCTAAGTGTGAAGAATTATTTAGTGAATTATAGGACATTACTGGCACCTTGAACTGACAAGATTATAACTTTGTATTCCTCCTGGAGCTTCAAAGACACATGGACTCATGAGGTCAAAACACTTATTTAAATATATTTTATTTATTAATTTTTACATATTTAAAATGTTAAGACTTTTGTTTATCGCCTTCAAAATATTTACATGGATAGTTATAGTGACAGTGTGACAATGAGTGAACGGAAAAAAAAAAAAAGATTTATAACTGGTTTTAAAGTAGCTGAAAGACTATTGCAGTTACGATCAAAGTGAGGCATTTGTGACAGATATCTGCTGACTTAAGCCGTCCGCCTCAGGTGACAGCTATATTTCTGATGAGAGAAGAAATACAGTCTAGCCATTTAGAAAGTCAGCAAATTAAGAAAATTCAGAACAGCGTGAACTTCAAAAGCATGCAGAACTTAACTGCATGCGTATGGTATCTAGTGAGTTTGACTTGCCCATTCAAGAAAGGCCAAGGGGGTTGTGGATGTGCTGGGTGGCCATACAGTCTGGAACGCAAAACTAGCTTCACCACCCAGAAGGGAAGTAGGAAGTTATTTTTATATATTTGTACTCTCTCTCTCTCTCTCTCTCTCTCTCTCTCTCTCTCTCTATCTCGCTCTATATATA
>JAODJU010000095.1:23527076-23551332 GCA_026776725.1 Gnathonemus echidnorhynchus | reverse complement strand
CAGTCAGTAGATTCAGGTACTCAGCTGACTTCACTTTATTGCTGCATAACATTGCTGAGCTGTAATAATGATCCAGTCATTGGCTCTTAAGTATTTGCTGATGTAAATTCAAATGGCGACTTTTTTTTTGGACGGGCAGTGTATGTTGTAAAGTTTTCGCATACTTCCTGTGATCAGTAATATTCATTTTCAAGTTTAAAGCTTGTCTTTGGGGTTATGTGCTGATGCAGCAGTTAGCACTGCTGCCTCACACCTCTGGGATCAGGGTTTGAGTCTCTGCCATGGCTCTGTGTGTTTGGAGTTCTTCCACACACGTTATCCCTGTGACATCATGAGGTTTCTTCTGTGTTCTCTGGTTTTCCCCCCACAGTCCAAAAACATGCTGAGGTTAATGGGAGTTACCAAATTGCCCATAGATGTGTGTGTGAGTATGCCCCCTGATGAGGTGGTGCCCCCTCCTGGGTTACTCCTGCCTTGCACCCGTACCCCTGACCCTAAATAGGACATTCCTTGCATTTAAAAAAAAAAAAAGAAAGTCTTTGTTTTTCGTTGTCTGTGATGTCACCATCAAACGATAAGTCAAGGGGATGATTCTTAGCCAAGGAATGCATGAGGAAAGGCAGTAGAGTACATCAATATCTACTGAACTAGCTGTCTAATGTCAGCCTTCTCAATTTTCCATGGGTTGACACCACATGACATCATCAGTTAAAGTGAATTTTTCAAATACACATCTCTTAGCAGTTATTATGCTAAGAGCAATGTATTCACAAAATTATGATGTGTGCTTTTCGCTCCATTTGCTTTTGTCACAATAAATGTCTGTTTGCATCTACATTGTATCATTTTGTCAAGCATCCGTACGCCACATGACATTTCATCATTATCTGATTCTACTACTTTGGATGTAAGCATTATCAATGAAGCAGACGTTGTTTCGATATTGTATTATTTTGTAAAAAGGATGTTCAGTTATCCAGGTAGGATGAAAACACTACTACTCACCATCTTTGCAGGCGAGTTGTCAGTAACCTTGCCACTGCAGTAGAAAAACAAGGTTTGATACACGGAAGTAGTTGATTAACAATGGCAGAATCGATAAATGACGTGGTGAAGATTGCCGTAAAACAATTATTTTTTAAAATACAGTTTATCTCTGACAGTGCTGACTGACTTTAAGGCTTTGATTCTCATTTTTCCAGTGTTTGCTCATTCACTGAAATAGCAGCAGTCTCAGTAATTGTATAAAATGGAATCATTTTCTGTTTATCTTCTTATTTTACTGATATTTGAACACCAGTAACTTCATGTATTGCACTTCTATGTAAGAATGCCTGCGCCTCAGTAATATGTATCACATATAGCTATTTAACTGACATTTAATGCAGTTTGAAAGCTATGAATTGAAAGTATCAGAGATTAACAGAAACAATGTGCAAGTTATAATTACGACATGTATTAGCTACTATTATTCTGAAAGAAAGGGAAAAAGTTTTTTGTTTTGTTAAGACAATTCTGATTCACTTTTACGTCCTAACGTTTCTTAATTGGCTGTTTTACCACCATAGGCCACCAGAACAGTTGTAGTACACATATCTGGAACCCAAGATCATTTACTAGAAAGCCCATCATGTTTTATCGATGGTGGTGGGAAACCCCAGTCTCAGGACCTACTCCCCAGCCACTTCTTTACTTTCCCTTTCTCATTCTCTTTATTGATATCTCGTGGGGGGGTCAGCCATAACATACCGCTTACATGATTCATTCTCAACAAGCATTCTGTGAGCACTGTAATCTGTGGATGGGGGCATTTTTCTGCTGGAAGGTTCTGGACTTAGGATCAAAAAACCTTCACCAAATGATGAACGCGATGACTGGATTTGTATTTATTAGCAGTTACTGTGATCTATCTGGAGCTCAGCTGACCTCCACTATGCTGGGAAAGATCTACCTCCTCACTGGGGAAATGGAGCACATTTCTCTCAGGCTCCTTCTGCCACGGTCCCTGCTTGCACTCCTCGAGTACTGTCAAGAACACAGAGAAAGATCTGAACATAAGGTCTTCTTCCACATACAGGCCAGCAGCACCTGTACTCTGTGCTCTTGGTTTTTTAGTATAGTAAGTGGTTTATGTGCTGCAGCAAGTCCAAAGTACCATGTGTACAGACTATGCTTGATGAAACTGCCAACTCACCCCTTAGACTGAAATTTGCAATCAACAGATTCAGAGATGCTTTTCAATTTTGTCTTTACTCTGAAACCAGAGCTACCTCTTTAGCCACTGTTCCTCATGAAACATCAACATGCTTTCATCTCTTTCAAAAGATGAGATTTTTTCTTCAAGCTACGGTAATCAGAGCATCAGGCACCTGGGTCTTCTCAGTATTTTTTGCACACAGCGCTGAGCATGATGGGATGCTAATTGCTTAATTAATTAAAGGAACACACCTGTGCGAGGACCTACCATTGCTTTACTTTCCATATAAATGCAGTCCATTTACCATTGACCATTTTATTTTACTTAGTACTCTTCATTTGCCTTTACTTTGTCTTCTATCCATCTCTGTTTAAGGCCTTTTTATATATTACATACATTTTATCTGCCTTATCAAATGCCAAAGATTCTTTTCTATAACAACATTTGGTTTATGAAATGTGGGAATGCTTAAATGTTAGCATATAATGTAGGGTCATATGAAGAGTTACTTATTGTTCTTTTTTGGTTATTGTGGCCAGGAGCAGGCCCAGCCCTGTTCTTCATTTCCCCATCTGGCCAGCAGGTGTCAGGTGTTTTCTCTGTGTTCCCCTAGGTGTAGTTCCTGTCAGTCCCTGTTTTCCTTTGCTCTGTGAGCTGCTGTGCAGCTGAATGGGCTGAGTGCACAGGTGAGATCTAGGTATCATTGTGGGTTTGAGTCTGGCTATGTTGGGATATTTTAGTTATCAGTTGCTCTCATGTTTATGAGCTTATTTCTATATTGGTTCTAGTTTTTGTGCTTAGTTATCCCTGTTTCTATCTAGTTATGTTGCCCCCTGGTTCCTAGGATTGTGGCCCTAGTCCTTGCTTGACCTGCTACTCATCTAGCCCTTGTTATTAGTGTCTATACATGTTCCTGCCCTTGCCCAGTTCCTCATTGCAGGTGCTGTAAGTGTAAGCTGGGAGATAAGGGCCATGCCTGTGGGCCCACAGACATGTTACTGCTGAAGCTGGGCTCAAACCTTCTGATCACAGGCATTGAGGCTTAGCCCGTTCATGTTTTTTTTGGGGGGTGGGAATTATGATATAATGAAATGAAGGCAAGCCACATGAGTTCAGACCCGATGTTAGTTATTTCTATGTTATATAATAAACCATAATTGAAGGCCAGTTGTTCTGCTTTCTAATTGAAGCCTATTTAAATGCTGTGCTGTGTTTAGTTGTTTCAGTATAGTTCTATCCTCAACATACATTTTTAGTTGATGGCCATGAGCTATAAAAGAGCATGTTAAAATCACTGATGGTTAATCCATACTTATTGACTATAAAAAGAAGAACCTCAATAACCTAATAGATGGCTAAATCAGTAACAGCTGATTTCAAGAGCAGTTACATGGAGAATCAGCAAAAGCCAGTTACCATTTTAATAATAATAACTGATACTTTATTGATCCCTGTGGGGAAATTGTCTTCATGCCTTGCTCAACTTGCTTTTTACACCACTGCATCCACCTGTTGGGGCAGCCAGGGAGTTGGGGGTTAAGGGCCTTGCTCAAGGGGCCACAAACATGCTGAGGCTGGGTTTGAACCAGCAACCTTGTGATTACAGGCACAAAGGCTTAACCCACTGAGCCACATGCTGCCCACAATGTTGTCACCCACAATCCTTATAGCAGCAGAATGGTTATCTGTCTTTTATGAAGTACCTCCTTGATGATTATGCTGATTTTGTCAATGCATACCACTGAGTGGCCTTTGGTGAGACTGGCTCAGGTTGGATTCTGTTCCTTCACTGCAGTCTTGTCCCATCGTCAGGTCTCTCACCAGAGTTCTGAGTCACCTGTGTCTCACTCCTGTTGCTGATTTTCTCTTAATTGCCTAGCATACTTAACTGGTCTAACTGGTTCCTTCAGTGCAAGGAATTGTTGTCTGAATGCACAATTGCTGAGCACGTGAGAGTCCCCCTTGATCCCAATCTCAGTGTGTCTCTCTGCTCTTCCTTGTCTGCATGTGCCTTATCCTATATCCCCAGGACTCATTCTTTCTGGCTTTCTGACCCCAGCTTGTTCTCTTGACTCTTGCCACTCGTCTTTGATATCTGGTTGCTTTGCTTTTGGATCCTTGGTTCCCAAGGTGTTCCTGTCAGAGTTCCTCACCAGCCATGGACCCAACAGAGCTCCACAGCACACCGAGCCACCTAGAACAGCACCTTGAGGACTTATCTGCTTCCCAATCTGTACCCCTGGTGCTGCCTCCTCAACCCATTGCAGCTACTGTCCAAGTCTCTGGCCCTGATTGTCTATTCCTGCTTCCAGAGCGGTATGATGGATCGCCTGAACACTGCAGAGGATTTCTAATGCAATGTGAATTGTTTATCCGGCATAATGGTGCCTTACTGGCCACCGACAGTGACAGGGTAAACTTTGTCATCTTGCTCCTCACTGGAAAAGCCAGAGAATGGGCTACGGCACTATACTACCAACACAGTGCAGTTCTCCGCTCCTTCACCACTTTTGCTGAGCTTCTTAAGGAGGTGTTTGACCAGCCCTCCCAGGGCAAAGATGTTGGAGACCAGCTGCTAGATCTCCGCCAGCAGACACGCCGTGCTGCGGAATTTGCAGTTGATTTCCGGATCCTGGCCATCACCAGTGGGTGTAATGAGCCAGCACTCCTTACTGTTTACCGGAGAGCGTTAAACGTCAGGCTGCAAAATGCAATGGCCTGCAGGGGAGAATACCTTGGACTAGAAGAATATATACAGCTCTCCATACGTCTGGATGACCGCCTCCGGCATAATCACCCTTTGCAGCCTGCTCAAAATGACCAACTGCGGTTCCCAATCGCACTTTTGACATCTGTCTCATCAGCCCCCAGAACCAAACCCATGCAGGTGTCGCGAGCGCCGCTCACTCCTGCTGAACGTCAACGGCGGATAAAGAACCAGCTCTGCATCTACTGTGGCCAAGCCGGCTATGTCATCTCCCAGTGCCCCTCCCGTCCTCCACGTCAGTCTAGGAATCCCCAGAGCCCTCAGGTAAGGTATCTAACCCTTATCAACATAACTCCCTTTACCTGTCATCTATTGTAACTCTGGTATATGTGTCTCCACAGCCCTGATTCTGGTGTAGCCGGGAACTTCACTGATGCCTCCCTGGCTGGTCACCTAAACCTAACCCTGCACCTCCCTGAACCCTCATTGTATAGGTCCCCGTTGGATGACCTTTGCATTACTTGTACACAAAGGTGGTATCTCAGCTCTCCCTTGTCTACATGTCTGCTTGCCTTACCGCATATCCCCAGGTCTCTGTCTAACCCTGGTTTATTCTCTTGAATCTGAATTTTGCCTCTTGTTTTTGATACCTGGATGATCTGCATTTGGATGCCCAGGTCAAGTTGTTGATCACATGTTGGAAGCTACTTTATCAGTGCTGCAGAACTCCAGTAGATGTTTTCATAAATTGCAAGCTGAACTGGTCAGAACCACACTGCGGTTGCAATAAACATGAGTACAGTATTTGTGGTTTTGTCACCCACCTGAGGGAACTGCTATTAAGTTCATACAAAAAATTTTATGAGGTAAGAAATTGTTCTAGACATACTAAAACACTTAAACACTTCTGTGTATCCCACAAGGCCAGCATAGTCTTGGCTGAAATAGGGCAGTTGAGTGTAGTGGACTTCGCCTCATAGAATTTACTCAGGTTATAACTTTAATGCTCCTGCCACTATGTAAGTCTATGAAGATACATTATACTGCCAGAAGTATTGGGACATCCCTCCAAATCATTGAATTCAGATGTTCCAATTGTTCTATAGCCACAGGTGTATAAAATCAAGCACCAAGGCCTTCATACTGCTGCTTCAAAAGTTTGTGAAAGAATGGGTCACTCTCAGGAGCTCAGTGAATTCAAGCGTGGTACCATGATAGGATGCCACCAGTGCAATAAGTCCATTTGTGAAATTTCCTCGCTACTAAATATTCCATGGCCAACGGTTAGTGGTGTTATAATAATGTAGAAGCAACTCAGCCACAAAGTGGTAGACCGTTTAACATCACAGGGCGGGGACAACGCATGCTGAGGTGCACAGTGTGCAGAAGTCACCAACTGTCTGCAGAGTCAATAGCTACAGACCTCCAAACCTTGTTTGGCCTTCAGATTTGCCAGGAACAGTGCATAGAGAACTTCTTGGAATGGGTTTCCACAGCCTGCAGCTGCATCCAAGCCTTACATCACCAAGTGCGATGCAAAGTCGATCGAGATGATCGAGAGCATCCTGAGCAGCTGTATCACTGTCTGGTATGGGAATTGCACTGTAACAGATCGCAAGACCCTACAACGGATAGTGAGAACGGCTGAGAAGATCATCGGCGTCTCTCTCCCCTCCATAACTGACATTCATCAAACACGCTGCATCTGCAAAGCCACCAGCATTCTGGATGACCCCACGCACCCCTCACACAAACTCTTCACCCTCCTGCCATCTGGTAAGAAGTACCAAAGCATTCGGGCCCTCACTACCAGACACTGCAACAGCTTCTACCCTCAAGCCATCAGGCTTTTAAACACACAGAGACTGGACTGAGACACACACACACACACTCTTGCACTTGTCTCGTGTTTGTTTACCTGCTGTTTTTGCACGTCTGCACATGTGCACTTTACCTGACATACGTGCAATTTACGTTTTTTGTATTGTCCCAGTCCTTATGTAGCACCATGGTCCTGGGGAACGTTATTTCATTTCACTTTGTACTGTACCACATATATTGTTGAAATGACAATAAAAGCAACCTTGAACCTTCAAGTGTCGAATGCAGTGGTGTAAAGCACGCCGCCACTGGACTCTAGAGCAGTGCAAGACGTGTTCTCTGGAGTGACAAATCACGCTTCTCTGTCTGGCAACCTGATGCACGAGTCTTGGTTTGGCGGTTTCCAGGAGAACGGTCCTTTTGCCTGACTGCATTGTATAAAGTTTGGTGGAGGGGGGATTATGGTGTGGGGTTGTTTTTCAGGGGTTGGGCTTGGCCCCTTAGTTCTAGTGAAAGGAACTCTTAATGCTGCAGCATTTAAAGCCATTTTGGGCAATTTCATGCTCCCAACTTTGTGGGAACAGTTATATCTTGCAGGAATGGCAGTAGTTAGATGAACATATACAATACTCCAGTGTATTCATCCTTATACTACACAGTAGTGCCGCTGGCCTATTTGATTTATGCTAAATTAACAGCACTCTAGAATGGCCCTTCAGAAATATCAATTGCTGTTTTGGCAACAAATCAATTTCAATGAAAATTGTATTAGGTGTGGTTTTCTGCAGGTTATGGGAGTTAAAATCAATGGAAATAGTCAAATTAGCAAACCAACCTTGCTGATTAACTGCTACTAAACTGAAACCAACCTCCCTGATTAAATGTAACTGAACTACAAACCAACCACGAGATCCAGTCTCCCATCTCCCACTTGTATCTTATCTTCTGAACAACATGATCTTTACAGATATAATGATGTGGAATCTTGCTTTTTTGAGACAAGGAAAAAGTGATACTCAGTTAAGATCGCCATAAATATACTTCTGTTAGTTCTATTACTGGATATAGGACAGACTTTAATAAGAAGAAATGTACTGTATAGTCAGAACATTATACTGTACACATAAGCACGATATTTAATAAATAAAAAAGACTTCTAGTATATGATGTTTGGCCCAGTGTTGTTTCATTTAATGGCATCGTTTAATGTCTGCTCCAATATGGATCCCCCAACAGTTTAAAGATTTTCAGTTCAGGTGAAATTAAATTTCCTGAACGTATAACTTGGTGAGTAAATCTCCTGGGCTTCCCAGGATAGGCTCTGGACATCCACTGCCATGCCTGGATTAGCATTTATCCAAAACGCATGGATGGAAAATTGCTTAGAAAAGTCTTCATGAAGTTTATATCGATATGCCTTGGGTTAAGAAGGACTGTCATTAAATATTAAACCATCCTCTAATTCCATTTTGTTGGGGGGCAATTGAAAAATAGTCTAATTGCAAAGTTATACTGTCTTTTCCTGTGTAAAGGACTGCAAATAGATTACTTTGGTCCTATAATCTGTTTAAATGTTTCCACATACATTTTTTGGTCAATGATTTATATTGACTAAAACAGAAAAATATATGTACATGTCATCTCTGACTTCAACTTTCTCTGCAAAAGATCTGTTTCTGCCAAGCAAATTTAATTTCCATTTATACTATTGAGTGTCTGTATTTCTCCAAATAAGCCCTCTAAATTGTGCACAGCACACAGCCAAATAAAACTAGTTAGAGTGGCATATTGCATTATTGTTTGTCCTTGTAATGTTGTTTTTAGGTTTTGTGGTGCTGGTGACTATCCTTTGCCTCAGGGCTGTATTATGATTAGTGAGTTTGAAAGAAAGACAGGACCGTTCAATACTGCCTGGTTAATGATGAGAGCGGGCAGAGGGGAATATTGCCAACCTGTGGGAGTGAGGAGAGTGGGGTCGCGGCGGGGAGAGTGCCGTCGCGGAGGGGAGAGTGCCGTCGCGGCGGGGAGAGTGCCGTCGCGGAGGGGAGAGTGCCGTCGCGGAGGGGAGAGTGCCGTCGCGGAGGGGAGAGTGCCGTTGCAGTGCTCAGACTGACATTCATTCCGGAAAGTGACAAACCTCATTCAGTCTCTTCAGGTGAAGCCTGCTGACCGTGTATTTTTGCTCCACTACTTGTATTGTATTGTTACTGAAGTTACTGAAGCCCTTGGTCATCAGGACAGGGAAAAATGAGAATGTAGCTTGATTCTGATACTGGGTTTTGGATTGAAAAAAAATCCAATCATTGACAACTTCCCTTGACATTTTTTGCCTGTATGTTTGTTCAGCTATGAACAAACCAGAAAGAATTTATTGTATTTTAATAATCTTTGTTATATTTTTATTTATGCAATGTGGCCCTTGACTGTCGCCTCATATACTGCTCTGGAAAACATAAAGAAACACAGCAACATTTTTCGTCCCACATATTTCTCAGTTTATGGGAATGCTGGACGAATTTAGAGATGTAACAACATTTTGGTCTCACATCTTTTTCAGTTTATGGGAATGCATCTGTGTAAAATATTTTTTTTGCAAACTGGAGTCTGGCTCTTTCCTGCTTCTCATTGATGCAGGGCTTCTTCCTTGCTTTATGGGTCTTCAGTCCCGCTTCTAGGAGCCTGTTATGAATTGGCCTAGCAGTGCACGTCATCACTTAACGTTACCCATGCTTTTTGAAGGTCACTTGAGGTCATCCTCCAGTTTATGAGGCACTGCCAGATAAGTTGACAGTCATCTCTGGCATTGGAAAGTTGCTTCTGCCCTTCACCTGCCTGGTTTCTGGTCATTCTCAGCGTCTCCTGCTTCACCTTGTTCTTGTGTACTGCTGTCTTAGAACCTTTGAGCCTGGAAGCAGCCTGCCACAGTTTAACCTTCTGCCAGCAGAACCAGGATAAAACCAGGATTTAAAAATACAGATTTTTTAAAAAATAGCAGTCTCTTAACTTGTTAGTAAAATATGTAGGCATATGATGGTAATTAGTTAAATCCAATGTTCTTGAAAATTCTACCTAGTGGACGTTTAAAAATAAATCTCTCAGTTTCTGCTCCTTCTGTCCTATTAAACATTCCTTATGTTGCATTATTTATTTTGTATAAAATGTTGACTCAATATCATAAAACCCCCATGGTGATTTTAATTATAAATGCTGGTTTAGTCTTTCAAAGCGTTTTTTGTTCATCCTAGAGACACTGATAGAATGGACAGAATGATAGATTTGGGGTATTAGTGCTATAGTTTTAGGCTACTAGGAAACTATGGAAAAGTTACTTCATACTATGCTTAATACATTAGACGCAAGTTCTAACTCTGGGTCAGTATTACAGTGATTCCCATCAACTAGGGAAGTCCAGGATTGTATAAATCAAATCCCTGTCCAAGAGTCTGGAGGCTGTAGGGTTGACAGGACTGGAGAAGGTCACGGTACTGTAAGGTTTCAGTGGATATTTGGAATGATGGAATCATTTTTGCATGAACTGAACCATTTGGACTGTTCACCTTTGGCACTCTCTACCTGAGGCTTATGGACCTGGGGTCGAGGAAGTCCAAGGATCACTCAGTTCAAAAACTGAATGTGACCATATGGAATATCCCTATTGATCCAGGTGGCAAATGGTCTCAATAACCAAAGTCATACCTAAAGGTCTCCCATCTGTGCCTCAAATGGACATCGTCATGCCTCAATCTTTCAAATGATTCGTCAGTGAAATATACTGCAGACCCAGAATCTATTAGAGCTTCTGTTAGGGATCTCAGTCCCATTTCTACTGAGGCATGTTACAGGAGGCACAGAACTACAGGAAGCAGCTTCTTAGGGGTACTGCTTCACATGCCTGATAAACATTGTCCCCTTGCAAACTCTGGTGTTGTGGCTGAACAGGGTGGCAGAAATTTCTAGAGAAAAGCCCCTCCATCAGCAAAATTAGAGCGCCTTCCCAGAGCCCTTCGCCTTGACATTCCAACTCTCCTTTGGACTTGTCACGTAGCCCTTGATAATGTGCAGTGATGGGCTGAGCTTGGATACAAAACTCAATGGGCTTAGCAGAAACAGGGATACTATACTAGCATCAGCTGTGAGAACCGGCAACTTCTGCTGACACCAAGTGATCAAACGACACTGTAAAATATGACAGGAAGGTGTGCATGTCATCACTTTCCAAGCTGTGCTGGCTCTCACACAGTGGTCGCCTATACTAAGGCACATCCTGCTAGTGAGGATGTGACATAACAAACCCTAGTTTTAGAAGTGAAATCCTGGGGCAGCCTGCAGTCAGAAAAAAAAACACAACACCAATCTGGATCCTATCATAAGTATTAGAGACAGGCATAGGGGGCGCCAGTGCTCACCCCCTCATATCCCCCTGACATCATGCTGCTGTCGCCTTTGTCTGTCCACCTCTGCATGCAACCTGTGAGTCGGGTGACAGATTCAGTAACTGGTCATACTGGGAAGGGAGCACTGGGATCTCTGTAGGTCTTCCAAGATATTTAAACTCTCCAGAGTCCATGTCTGGCTCAGCCCTCTGTCAGAACCATTGAACAGAATTTCAAAAACAGAACTTTATAAAAGTTCAAAGAAGGGTATACTCACACCAACAAATGGAAATGCTGCCTGGTCTTTTTCCTGTCAGGCTTTCTGCTCTGAAAGGTTCATCTCCAGGTGCATCAGTCTTGCTTCATACTACACCTTGTTCAGTTGCTAGTCTCTGTATAATCTTGTAGGTCTCATTAGATATTGTATTTGCACTGGTTATTGAATAAACCATAATGATGAGGAATAGTATAAGTGTAATTGGTTGTTATTATGGGCTGTTGTTGGAATAACCAGACACATTTCATGTTTATAGCCGCATTTATGCACGATAAGTATCAGACAGCGTTGTCTAAATGTGGAGCCACACTAAATGACTTCAAAACAGTTTAAAATATCATCTTCACTTAAAAATTGGCATTGGGAACTTTTCAGCAACAAACTGTTACAGTTTTTTTTTTTAAATTTCGCAAGAAATAAAGACAAAATGTTGCAATACTGTGCTTAGGAGAGCAGTTGATGATATTCCGTGTCTTTGCAGTCCTTTTCCTTCTGAAATCATGGTGGAGTCCTTTGGCAATCAATCTTTCTTAAAACAATAAAAAACAAAGCTGTTACACAGGGTGGTTGATTTGTTCGGGTCACAGAATTGGTCCTACTTTTCATGTTATTTTAGAATCCTGTCCCTGGCTGATCAGCACTCACACTAACTCTTAGCAGAGGGATGCATGACATTAAGTTATTCCAAACATGACAGGCCTCTTATCGTCCCTGTGCAGGTTTTTTAAAAAATGAACGGATCTTCTGCCAGGTCTGACCCCATCCTTCAAGTCAGTGTATTGTATTCCTGACAACGACACCTGTAAGCTGTTCCCCGAGTTAAAATACATAGAGTTTTGAGGATTATCTGTAACCGAATCTGCAATCAGTCCCATTTCCTGCACTGCGCAATATGGTTCTTGTCACGCAGATGGTGACTGATTGTTTCATTTCCCGCTAAGCAGTGTAGAGAGTCCACTTAATCCACACAGGCATCGCAGTGCATACTCTGCATGCCACACAGGTGCGGAACGACGAGCGGATGGTAGGATTTGATGAAGTGACTGTATGCACACAGCGGCGGCTTGCGTCAGCTTCACTGCGATATCGATAAACTGACAGAGCTGCAGCACACAGAGCGAGCGCGTTCGATAGCTTGGGCACGGGCATCTGGAATCCGTGCGCAGGCAGCTAACAGACGACGTTATTGACTGCCGTGCGGCAGCATATGGAGCTACCCAGCATCCCTTGCGGCTGCGTGTCTCCTGGTCGATTTCCGTTTTCAGTGGAAAACCCGAGAAACCGAAATCTCATAGCAACCATTGCGAGACAATTAAAGTCATATATTAATAGTTTCTCTTCACCTGTTTCTGTTGAAGAGATCCCGATGAAAGAGGACCATGCAGCAGAAAGAATAAAAGTCATCCTTCATTTATATGGGATTTTTGGACATTTATTGAAATATCTACAGTTGTTTTGATTAGTCATTCCTTTCATTACTCATGACGTGACTCAGAGTGGCACCAGCACTGTGTTCCCTCATTAGTGAGAGAAATGATTCAATATGGTTAAACTAGGCCTATCGGTAAATTCAGCCTGTCTAAATTTATCCCATAAATCTAGCATTATGTAAACTGTATCCATGCTGCTAATTGAAGCTGACCTGTTCCAGCTTCCTGTGCTTATCCCACACCTGCACACATGCAAATTTACTTAAATGTCTGCCTAACGATTAAATAGTTTATGTGTGCTTAACGACCACAATGTTAATAATTGGAAGTGTCTCTGGAAACTGGTTAAATAACACGGTGAAGGAGGGAGAGTCAGCTTGTAGTGACCTTAATGCCCGTCCTGAATCCATTACACTTTGCTCCATCTTAAACTGAAAGAACCCCCACGGCACTGTGCCCAGTCCCTAGAAAAGCCCCAAACTCCACCTTGGGGTCACATGGTATCTTTTCCCCATCTCTGCTAGAGTGATTATCCCAGATGCCTTATTTTGATGGCAATTACAGGACGCTTGCGGTTTTGAATGATCCACTTCGCATCATTTTTAAAAAGGTGTTTTCCATTTTAATCAGCGTTCCTGCTCTTCTAGGAAGTAGACAGAAAGAATAAGGAGCAGGTCACAGGCATGTGACAGAACGGACCCCAGGCATTAAATGCATGGGATCCTGTGACTGTATTAGAAACAACCATTTACATATTGATGAATAACTGTCTAATGGTCTGGTATGGGCTGTTTTAAGTGTATTTTGCCTTTGAAATGGATTGGGCTTTGTATTGCTGCCATATGGCTGCTGATGAGAGAGAACAATTTTGCATTGACCACATGGGCAGGAGGTATTGAGGGATTCTGCCGCAAACTCGTATCCCTCTGTTAATTCATCTCAACACGCTCACCCGCCGGCCCCACCAAGACTCCCTGCGGCGGTGGAAGATACACGCATTGCTGCTGAGCATCGAAAAACGGGTTAGGAAGGAGAGAACCGACTGGAAAACAAAAACATCTGTATGCGAATCCTTGGCGACCCACATTTACATATTCAATTCTCATACATCAGTCATTTATTCCTGTTCATTATGATGAGTGCAGTCTGTTCAAAGCAAATATAACCATTCAAATTTTATCTTCAGCCCTGACAAGGGCCCGAGAGGTGATTGATTTACTTTACCATTATGTGGAGAAGTAACAATAATCTCAGTTAATTTAAAATATGTGTTCAGTCTGACAGATATTTTTCCATAGTAAGACCATACTTATCCTTTGAGTCTGGAGTATATGTTAGTATCAAAATACTGAGTACAATGTAGTGTGTGGCTTTCATACATGTTGTCTCTTTTTATTGTTTTATTTACTTGAGTAAAAATAAAGGCATAGGACAGCATTTGATTTGGGGGGTGAATGAAACCAAATTAATAACCTTAAGGATACTTTCTGTTAGAAGTAGTGACTCATTTCAGTGTTCAATCGGTGCTCCTGCGTAAAGTGGCCCAATGACACACTCTGAGCAAATACCTTTTAAAGGGTTACTGCCCTGGGCAACTGAGATCTAAACTCCACACCTACGATGTCGACATAAAGGAGAGAAAGAAGATAAAAAGAGAGGCAATCTGCTAAGCGTGACCTTGCATGAAATAAGATGGAATACTGTTGTAATGCTGTAATATTAAATGTAACACCTGAGATGGAGACTGTTCTTGTGTGATCCATGAGGGTGTACAAAGATGACTGAAGAGGGCTGTGATGCTGAATGCAGACCCCACCCCTTCTCTGGCAAGAGACTGAAGGAAAGAATTACTGATCAGCCCAATTCTCATTTCATTACAGATGTCTTCCGACACATCTAGCAGGATGCAACAGACTGAAATGCAGAGGTAGAGATTTCAGGTCCAGAGAGTACAAATCCAGACCAAGATTTTATTTCAACCAACCAGTTGAACATAAGGAGTCACAGTCACAGAGCACTCAACTGATTGGTTGAAACAAAATCTTGGTCTGGATTTGTACTGTCTGGACCTGAAATCTCTACCTCAGCTCAAATGTTAGTCCCTAAATTTGGAGAAGGTGGATATCCAGATATTCAGATTTTTGTGACATGATTTTCTATACCCAAACAACATTTTCCTTTACTTTCATGACCGGACCTTTTCACATTCAGCAGCAGTGAAAAGTTTGGGCACACCTACCCATAGAAATGTTTATTTGTTCTATATTTTACATTGTAGAATAATCATAGAATAATCAAGACATCAAAACTATAATACAACATAAATGAAATTATACACTAAGTGAAAATATACTGAAAATAATTACTTTGTTGGGGGGGGGTTCTAATCCCTGGCTTGGCAGAGTGATACCACATGGGTCCTTGAGCACAAGGCCACTAACTTGCTCCAGGCTGACCCTACGGTCTCCCCTATGCCAGTTCCATGAGATGGCCTCCTGAGATGCTTTTCCAGCTGCCCTGAAGGAGCTCCCTCATATCATGAGCTCTTACTGGCCGATTTGCCTTCACTCTCTGGTCAAACTGCACCAAAACCATCTCTCCTGGGTTTAAGTCATGTGGCCAGGTCATGTGATGTGACACTCTATCGCTCTCCTTTGTAGGCGGCTTGGTATGTCCAGACTTTTCGCTGCTGCTGCATATTTCTTTATCACACTCTTTTGTCCAAAGTGATGTACAAGTGTGGAAAGCATAGGATCAGAGAACACCCAACACCAGCACCATTGCAGAGACTGGGGTTGTGGGCCTTGCTCGTGGGCCCAACAGAGATGTGATTAATGACGAGAATTCAAACCTATGACTTTCTTGACACAGAAGCCAAACCAATTAAGCTAGACCCAGCCAAATCTTTTGATAAACTAACTGGCATTTTAGTATACTAACTATCATATTAAGTTACACCCAGCCTGAGCATTTGAGGGCTGTGAGTGGCTCAGTGAGCTATGTCTCTGTGTCTGTGATCAGAAGATTGCTGATTCAAGCCCCAGCATCAGCAGAACAGTCACATGTTTGTGGGCCTTTGAGCCAGGTCCTTAACTCCCAGCTCCAGGGGTGCTGCATGTTGGCTGACCCTGTGTTAGGACACCCAAGCTCCGGAGAGCACGATGGGGCTGGCAAAAAAGAAGCATTCCAGTGAACTTGTGCAGGTGACAAATAAAGCATGTTTGTTTGTTGTTTTTGTTTGTTTTGTTGATTAACTGGCATTTTAGTATGCTAACTATTGGTTTCTTTAGAAGTGTGTTCCAAATCAGGTTCCAGTTGACAAGGTGATGTTGCATATAGTTTGTTTTTTTTTTTAATAAGTGCATTTATTCTTCAATTGGTTGGTGCCCCATCCTGGGCTATTCCTTGCCTTGTGCCCATAGCTTCCAGGATAGGGTCCGGACCCATGTAATGTACAAGTGGGTATAGAAAATGGATTAAGGGATGGATGGATGAATGTACATTTAATCCAGTTTAATATATAAAAGCCACTAATGCAGATTGATGACCAAACAACTTCACCTATAGATCATATTTAGCCATCTTCAGTTATTGAGAAGGAATTTTTGTTTCAATTTGTCTCACAACCCATGTCAAATTGCCAATTGTAAATTACAATGTTTGAGTTGATCCATAAAAAGGTGTTAAAGAATTTAAAATGACTTCTCCTGGACTCGGTTGCAGTCCAACCAGACCTCTTTATCCAAGTCCACAGAGTCCCATTCATTCTATGGAATCCATAGATGCTCCCCAGCCAGGTGGGAGATAAGTCCTTCTAGCATTCCATGGCTCATCCCTGGAGCCTCAGCCTGATCCACATTCAAACATAAATCTAGATGGACTGAGCATGGATGTGAGCATCTAGAGCTTCAGGAATAAGCCCACCAAAGGAAAATTTGAAAGCAGAAATGTAGCTGATTATAAGTCCTAAGTTTTTATTACCATATGCAGTCTTTCCCTTAAGTGATGGTCCTCAAGCAACAAAGAATGAATAGAAAAGCAACTAAAAAAACCACGGTAGGTCAAGAGAAATCAGTCGGGAGCTCAGGACCTGTGATATGCAATCTGCCACCTGTGGTCAGGTGGGGTGAGAACATCATAACACTGCATCAGAGGGAGCAATAAAGGATGTGAGACTCATCCTCTCTCGTAGCGTAATGTCTTGCCCTGAAGAGGACCTGTTCTTATAATCTAATCAATGAACCCATCCCTCATCATCCATCTGGAATGGAGGGATTGCAGTGTGCCCCCACCCTCGGGGAACTAGAGTTACTAAGATACTCGGGGGACGGGGGCAAAAATCCATCAAGTGTTTATCACATATTGCTGATCTCCCATTGTTTCTTATGGCTGTAACTATGATAATCAGCTTGTTCATTTAATAACATCTAATCATAAAAGCATCCCATGCATTTGGTTGGATGTCTCTGTTTGAAGCTCAGGTTTCAGGCATCCAAAATTAGGAAACTGATCCATGTTCCGTAGGAGACAGGGGACAGGAACACCCTGGACGAATGTTGGGTCATCCACACACCCACACTCATCACTCACTGTGGGCAATTTAGAGACTCAGATTTGCCTAATTTGCACATTTTTGGACTGGTGGCAAAAACCAGAGCACCCAGAGGCACACAGAGAGCCGGGGGCAGGCTTTGGACCCCCACCCTTGGAGGTGTGAAGACAGAGGGCTACACAGTGACTCCCCCCCCCCCCCCCATATCAGTATGAAATCCAGCATTCACATACAAAAAAGGCATTATGTCCGTTCATCATTTTTAGAAATAAAATCAAACAGCTGTTTGGTTTAGAAAAATCATGTTTTCTCTTTATGATTTAAAATGCATTACAAAAGAGTCTCCAGATTCCCCCCTCGGTGACTACGTGAAGCATCAGCATTCAGAGAGCGACGTCGAGTCTCGCAGGAAAACATACGGCACCTTCAGGCCATGCAGGGCAGCGCCAGGCTGAGCGAGCAGCGAGGGCGTTTGAAAGACAAATTAAAGTGGTATTTCACAATAGCTGCACACAATGACTCACATAAAGAGGTGCTGGGAAAATAAGAATAATGATTAGTGAAAGACAATCTCACCGTCAGCACTTCATCGTCCGAAATCTCCTTTTTGCAATTCTCCAATTTTATTTATTTCAAATCACAATGACATTCACATAGGCCCATTTTACAAATTAAACCATTCATCGCTTTGTTAATTTAGAAATAAATGACTTGTGTATAGAGAGCGAAGTGTGACTCCTAGAGTCAAAATGAAAACCTGCCGGCTGATATATTCATGCCCATAATATCAAACCCACCAGAAAAAAAAAATCAATAGTCAACCTGAAGCATGAGGAAACGATTCTCTTGAGAGCAAAGTAAGTTTGAGTCAACAGTATTGTTTGACTTTGGAATGTAACAACAAACACAGTTTGAGACTTGACATGAATCTTTCATGTTGCTTCCTGCCTGGGATATTACATTAGAGTATTGCAGAAAAAAAATTAGAAGGCATTTCTCCAGTGTGCCACATTCAGCAGTTTACGTGTCCAACTCACTGTGGCAACTCTCTGGAATATATTATTCATCGGGTTGTAAATCAGAGAGAGGCTTTGTTCATCAGCTCATCTTTTTTCCTGCCACCAAAAAAAATATTGGCTGATTTATTAACGTTACGAAGGAGGGAAATCGGGTCGTGATTAATGATACATTTATTTCCCTGGTGTAGACACATGCTGTCTCTGAGACATCCTTTCAAGAACAGATGCGGCCATTTTGACTGCTGGAAACAGCTTGCTCCTAATTGAGCTTTGTGGCTCTGTCTCCATGTGTAAGTGCTTTTGTTCCAGCCGAGCACTTAATCTATTAATTTGCTTCAATTGAGCTACTGTTTTAATATATCACATTACTCAAAACATATTAAATCATCTTTTGATTATCGAAAAAATTGAAACTTTTGCCTGTATGTATGTGTATCTGGTTACTTATGCAAATCAGAAGTCCTTGTTTTTTCATGGTTCTTTAAAGTTGGAGCTGTTTTGGGGTTTTCAAAACCTGTTTTCTTCTGGGGACCCAAGTGTCCTTCTCAAGACCAATGACCCGCTTACGGACACTTTGGTGTCTCTAATTTGCTTATTGTCTGTGTGAGGGTGCCTATGTGAATTTGTGTCCTGTGATGGAGTGCCATTCTGTCCAGGTTGTACCCCAGCCTTGTGCCCTGTAGTGACTGGGACAGGCTCCAGGATCTCCATGTCCCTGCACTGGAAATGTGGTTCGAAAGATGGATGGATGCTCAAAGAGGACACAGTTAAAAAGCTATTATTGTATATTGTACATTTTTAAGTGGCAGGAACAAATTATTTTCCATTTGATGCAGGCTGTTCTTCCTCATACAAAGACTGAATTTAAGCAATTATAGATTTAAGTGACAATCTAATCGCTACTAATGGCAATTAAGGCTAATTAGTTCAGAACGTATCTGGAACAAACAGGGATTAGAGGATCACCGAGAAACATAAGACAAGAAAAGAACAACAAATCCTTGAAAAAAAAAAAAAACTGCAGGATTATTTCTTGACACCTCTGCTTAAGGCCATTAATGATAATTCATGGAAACTTACTCATTACCAAACTTTGAGATTCTGAGTATTACACAGGACTAAATTTAAAAGTGAGCAATGCATAATTGATGCACAATCTGTGCACCATTATTCAGTAAATCTCTCAAAAAAATCAGTTACATTTTCCAGCCGGGTTATGCTTGACCACAATGAAAATGAAATGATGCATTTGCACATTGAGACAATGCTTCTTTCTGCATATCCTATCTTGCTCTCCTTTGTGACATAATAATAAATGATACATTATTGATCCCCATGGGGAAATTCTCTTTATACCGCCCCCTCTTGCTCTCTGCAGGTAAGTGCAAGCAGCCACCCATAGCACCACCCCGGGGGCTGGGGGTTAAGGGATTTGCTGTAGGACCTGCAGATCTGCGGAGGTCAGGCTCAAACTGGCAACCTTCTGATCACAGGCACAGACACTTAGCCCACTGCCCCCCCCCACACGCACGCAGTGAGAGCAATGCTTGGGGTCTGAATGCAGGGTCAGCCATTTTTTCTGGTGCCCCTGGTGCAAATGGGGGTTAAGGGCCTTTCTCAGGGGCCCAGTGGTGGCATCTGTCTGCTGGCCTCAGGATTTGACCCGATGGTCTTCTGATCATGGGTACAGAGTCCCAGCCCACTAAGCCACATACCCCCCCCCCCCTTTCCAGAGCTTTGGAAAGAGCATCATGGTGGGAGGATATTGCAAAACCCCCAGTGTAGCTTGTGGGTGGGCAGACCGCACAGATTATAGCACAGGTCTGTTTGTGCTCTAGGAAGAAGTTCTGATGCTTGGCTCCGTAAGCTTTAGGTATAGTAGGGAGAGAGTAGTGGAGAGAAACACAGCTCTGCTTTTAGGTATAGTAGGGAGAGAGTAGTGGAGAGAAACACAGCTCTGCTTTTAGGTATAGTAGGGAGAGAGTAGTGGAGAGAAACACAGCTCTGCTTTTAGGTATAGTAAGGAGAGAGTAGTGGAGAGAAACACAGCTCTGCTTTAAAGACAGCAGATTAATATCTCAACCTGAAGGAGTCGTGCAATTTTTTTTCCTGCAATGAGATTTTGCTTTGAGTCTTTGCCCCCTGTATCTAAATTCTGTGCCAAATGTCATTTTATCACTTAATATTTAATAGTTATTCCTTCTTTTCTGTGTTTACTAAGCAGAAGGAAAACAGACTTGTGCTCCAGTGCCGCCTGACCATTTCGCTGTGCATATGGGAGTGGCAGAAAGTCCTGCTGGGTCTGCCGCCTGGCAGGCAGTACTGCGGCTGACTGACATCCACTGCGCTGAAATGTCATAGAGAGGAACCGACGAACAGAAACTAAAGTCAGCTGACAGGTCTGCTATTACCTGCCTCAAAATCCCCTTCCAGAATACAGTAGCTGGAAGCCCTGGGGACTTGCCATCCAAAAGGGTAAGAGTTTCAGCCAGTCACCACGTCTGTCACTTCTTGGTGGCTTTCAAACATGCTCTAAAGTCGGAGGTTAAAGTGTAAAGTAAACACAGTCACAAAGACACTCTCGAGTGAACATGCATCCGACAAGCACACTGCTTGAAAATTGCACTCATCTGCAATTCTCTACTGATCAGAAGATATTTCCCATGAAAATAATCTTTGATATATAATTTAAACTCGCTTGAGTGCTTGTGTTATGCGTCTGCTACACATATACCACATTCTTTCTTAATATATAAGTACCTTGGATTAAGCAGAATGAACCTTTTGTGTAAACTGCCGTTTTTCTATCTTCTGTGAAGGACCTTCTATGGTTTTTTTTATCAGTTTGTAACATATTTCTTTATATTTATGCAGTGAGTTTTCATGAGCTTACAAAGAGGTTTACTCATCTTCTAACAACAAACGGCAAAATGACCTAATTCCATGTCTCAGAGTGCCTACCTTCTCCATTGTACGGACCGATGGAAAAATAATCTCCCTGGGAATATGCCATAGTGGCAATGCAGCCAAGGGTCTAATTCCGCTATTGTTCGGAATATAAAAGCCACGGATCCTGGCCATGTGGGTCAGAAGTGCCGGAACGCGTCCCTGAAACTCTCCCGCCACCTCACACCACGACCTTGAAGGGACAAAAAGACACAGCAAGTGCTGCATGGTGCTTTGAGAAGGTACGAGAAGGTACGTCTGAAACCAACCGCTTCTTTGGGAAATTCTGCCTGAAGAATCGCCGACTGTTGGATTGTAATCAAATCCACGGTATACAGTAAATTGCCCTTATTGTTCTCAGATATCAGTTTCAGAATGTAATAAGAAATAGATCTTTCCATGTGGTCATTTCATATAAACGATTTATTCATTGAATTTACAAAAAAATCTGCTGTATCATGATATTTGTCGTTATCAGGATATGAGATTTTGGTCGCAAAGGACTATGTGTGCGTTATTAAAACATCTGAGGATCGCCTCTTGCCATTTCCAGAGCCACGTTCCATAATGAATAAAATGGTGTTGTATATAGTACGAACTGTATCGCAATCAATCTCTACCAACCGGAAAAATAACACAATGCCCAAAGGTTTCACCTCGCTTTTATAAAAGTTTCTAAGAGCTGACAGTATGCAGAACCTCTGACGTCTACTCCCTGCTTTGAGTTGCTAGACTTGACTTTGACAAGAAAAGCTCAGAAATCTTGGTATTATCTGTCCCAATACTACTGTTCCCTGTTGTCATCCAATTAAAAAAAGACAGCTATGTAATTATAAAATGTAACGCAACGCTACTTACAAATGTAGTAGAGTAGGAAGTATCACACGCTTGGCAGACCAAGGCGTCACAGCGGCAGGAACCCGTCAGGTTTTCCATTCTACGGCTTAAAAAGACTAACACAAATATCTAGGTAAGGCACACACATGGTGGCTAGTCATACAGTAGCAAAAGACTCGCGGGGATTGGACTGGATTCATATGACGCAGGCAAGGACACACACAACAATTGGGAACACATCAAGTATTTACAAGAACACACACAAGGGGCTATTTACACACATCTCCCAGCATGCTCCATGCTGTTACTGGGCTTCACAATGCGGAGCCACTTTACAGGCACTACACTATAAATGTTTTAATTACACAACTAAATCAACTAAAGTACAGTACATATATGTGAAATATACACTAAAGTACCGTAATGATGTACCATAATGCTAGTTACTGCCGCTAAAACCCCATACATCTACCACATTAAGCGTAGAACGATTACTGTTTAGGCGAGTGTCCTGGTCAAGTAGCTCCTTGGGGTTCCCCTGACCTAGTGCATGTAGTGTAAGTAGGTGAACAACAACATGGCATGAACCAGAATTTTTGGAGGTGGAGCGTTTTGCAATCCACCCAGAAACATGCGGTGCATTCAGTGTCAGTTGGAGTACATCTAGACAAGGGTCTCGTCACAAGGACATGTAGGCAAATCAATTAGGCTAAACAAGTAGCGGATTAAAAAAATCATTTTTTCAATTGAAATGAGTAAAAACCAAGTTCAAAGCTAGTAGTGCGTCATCATCAGAGATGGACAGTATTTCAATTAAATCTATTTCAAATATGCATTTAGTTACTTTTGAGTATTTTGTAATTTGTATTTTGCTGGATGGAAAAATCAGATGCAATTTGTAACAAAATACTTTGAGAGATCGTATTTTATGTATTAAAAAAAATATTAAATTCTTACTAAAATATGTCATTTTACTTATTAATTTCCTGTCATTTTATGAACCTTCATCAGCAGATTTACAGACTTTAAAATATAGCTTATCACCATTTTTAGCTAAATACAAGTAAATTACATGACACATCCTGTTGGGCCCAGCTTACTCGTTGTGAAGTTTGTTTTCCTCTGACCAGCAATTCAGGGAAAGAAGATGTTTTGATGCAAGTATGTAGTGAAATATACTATCAGATATTACTCACTGAATGTCATTATAGGACAGAAAAATAGAGCAACTAGCAAACAGCAGTGCTGTGCTCTAGAACTTGTGAATTAACTTGCTAGCCTGCTAGCAGCATCCTAGTTAATGCAAACAGGCCTGTTCAGGCAGTGGCATCTTGAGGTTTGTCTCATATGGAAGCCTTCATTAGCGATAAATCAGGCTAGCTACTATTCCTAAGAATAAAATTTATTTCTATCAGTTAAACACAGGCGTTTTTATAGCCACTGAGCTTGTAAAAGGGAGAACTGACTGGTGAACTTGATCTTGCACATTATATGCAAGGTTCCGTTAATGTGTATCTAAAGAACAGTTTCTTCTTGCACCCTGCAGTAAGACAAAATTCACATATTATGATAATTAATTGTAGAAAGCGTTCAAAGTGCCAATTCTGTTTTGAGCCATTATGGGACGCAATTTGTCCTGTATACATGATGTCAGGGATGCCCAACTGAACTGCCTGACCAGGACACTTGCCTAACTCGTAACCATTCTTGACGTAATGGTGTAGATGTGTGGCAGTCATTAGCAATTGGTTTGGACTAATACATCGCAACCTTTGCTTTAGCATTAAAAGCTTGTTTGGATTATGCAGTTGATTGCATTATTATTTAATCAGCAACGCATTCTAAACTTTCAGTCCACGCTACTAATGATAATAACATTTACAGCATGTCTATTAGTTAAGCCTATTTGGTTAGGCAATTGTTCTGAATGAAGAAGGAAGAAGCCAGTATATGGAAAAGTGTATGGATTTGTTATTGAATACAATATAGGCCATTCTCATGAACTCATTGCCATGAGAATAGAGAACATAAGAACATAAGAAATTTACAAACGAGAGGAGGCCATTCGGCCCATCAAGCTCGTTTGGGGAGAACTTA
>JAODJU010000095.1:23489105-23526976 GCA_026776725.1 Gnathonemus echidnorhynchus | reverse complement strand
ATACTCTAACTACACGCTGTGTAAAGAAGTGCTTCCTCAAATTTGTTTTAAAATATTCTCCCGCTAATTTCCACTTAAGGCCACGAGTTCTAGTATTTAGACTAATATTGAAATAAAAGAGAGTTGTTACTTGGATGACAGACTCACATTATACAACTTCATTGTCCAAAGAGTCAAACAGTTGTGGAGTAAACAAATGACAATACAAAACAATTGAAGAAATGCATATACATAAGGTTATTAAGATTGTTATGGGTCACAAACAATAAACTTGAAATATTTATTTAATCTTAAAACTGCAACAGAAGTGGCTAGTTGGGAAAAATGGGTCATTAATTCAGAATTTGAAATGATAATTTTAATATACCTAATATGTTAAGATAATGTCAATTACTCTGCACACTATTTCACAGTAGCTGTGTCCCATTTCAGGGGCTGCATTGTTGTAAGGCTGAATGCATCAGAGTGGCATGACAAGGCAGTCCTGTTTGGAAGGCTCCTCCAAGTGCAGCCTTGAAATGCGTCCTTCTTTTCCCAGGCTGTGAAAAATCCACCCGAGGGATCCTACTTGGTCCAACCTATACCAAGACTCAGGAAGACTCGGCTTACAAAGGCCACGCCGAATGCCTCCTTCAAAGGATGCAGCCCCTGAATTGGGACACACACTGCAACATTTTCTTCTTGGAAAAGGATTCCAATTTTTGTGAGAATGGCCAAACATAAGCATAGTATGCTACCATCATGCTTCCATTTTCAAAATAAAAATGCTTCTGTGGATTTCAATTAGGTCCACAATGTAAATGCAATAGTCCATATTCCCTGTTTTGCTTGTTGCCAAAATCATTGAGTGTGTAGCACCCTTTCCTTACATGATGAATTAATCACACTTCTTGCATGGCTGATATGGACATTCTTAACTCCATTACTGTTCTCCCTTTCTTTGTTAACTTTCCAGGTCTTTTGTGGAAGCATTCTTCAGAGGCTGTGTGCACTTTACGGTCCTAGACTACTAAAGCATTGTGACAGTATACAGCTGTTTTTGGGCACACCTGGATGGTTTGTATAACATGCTACTTCGTATGCATCTCACCCTGTTCCAGTAATTCCTTGTGGCACTTCATGCCGCTTGCCATCAGATGTTTCCTGTCCACAGGCAGCAGTGTGTATGCATGCTAGTCTGGTTTAGTTATCAGGGACCCAATGGGTTTAGCAAATACAGCTACCTACGTAGTCTAATAATTAAAAAAAAGGTTTTATGCCTCAAAAAATATACAATCACACGTTTCATTGGTCTGCCTTTGTTGATCCTTTGTAGGTAAAGTGTTGGTTTGCAAATTACTGAACTATTTAAAAATTGTAAAGACCACAACCTCTAAACCTGTTCCTTCAGGTGCAAATAAAATGAAGGAAATTCTAGAGAGATTCAGCGAGATTATAGCATGAATGGAACTGCTTGTCAGTTAAATGTACAGGGATTCTTCAACATGCTTTGCAGACCAGTGGAAGAGCTAATTAATGGCCATTGGGAGAAGCTGACAGAAAAAGAGAATTGAAAGAACCACTGCAGAAAATCAAGGAAAGTGAAGAAGATATTTTACAGCTGGCAATGTAAGAGTGAGTATTAAAAAGTTTTGGAAAACTACTTTGGAACTTGTTATTCAGATCAGTGCAGACTATTATGTGAGTAGCAGACACTACTCATCCTTGCCTACAGAGGGCGCATGTTAGTTTTCTCCGTGGCTATACAAAAAGTTGAGTAAAACAAGAATGTGGAATATGTTGTCTTGAAAGAAAGCTAACTTGGTTATAGATTCTCTCACTGTACTGCCTCTGGTAGGAATTGACTCAGGTGGATTAAGGGCGTCAGGCTTGGAAACAGTGAGTAGCCTACATGTTCATCTTTGTTTATATATTTAACTGTTCCAGTGAATACAAGCAGATGCTCCACAACCAAAATAACTTCATAAAGCACAGAGAGGAATATGGAAAATTGTCTTGCAACAGACTGCCAACATGCACGTGTCACTGGGATTTGGTGACATCAAGCCAAAGCATGCAGCCCACACAAAATTCTTGCTGTTTGCGGTTTAGGTGTCCCAATGGTTTGTTGAGAACCTGTTGGCATGAAATGTTTTAATGTTCTGCTTGATAAATGTATACCATATATTGCATATATATCAGCAGGGATCTAATGTGGATTAGTGGTGTTGTGTGTGTTTCGATAAATGCAGTAAATGCTTCATTATATCTTAACTCAGGGGTCTCCAACTCCGCTCCTGGAGAGCTGCTGTCCAGGAGGTTTTCAATCCTGCCCAGCTTCTGATGAGCTCTCAGGTAAATACCAGGAACAGGTGTGGCTCATCGATCGCCTGGTATAGTAGAAAACCTCCTGGATAGTAGCTCTTCAGGAGCAGAGTTGCAGACGCCTATCTTACCTACTCTTGTTTTTAGCCACTAGTGGGATATATACTAACTACAGCAAATACCGACCATCTACTGTGTGTTTATATATCCTTGTACTCAGTATTTTGGATTGTATCATTCCTCCAAGCCTTGAAAAAGCTTAGCATTTCCCTAAAAGGGGAGTGAAAATTTGAACAGGTTTTTTTCTATGCATTTATGGCTTATTTAGTGCAAATCACAAACGCTCTCCTGGATTCAGGTCCAGAGGCTAATATTGTAATTTAGATTTCTGTGCTCAGCCAGCCATTTCTGAGGTGATAGCGTTGTGTTTCTGAGATCATTGTCTTGCTGGGAGGTCCATTTTCAGACATATATCAGCTTCTTGGCAACGAGAATGGGGCTTATGTCCAAAATATCGTGGTACTTTTTGGAGTTCATCATTTAATCTATCCTAACAAGGGCCCCAGGATGCAACCTAACAGTATGACCCGCAGCCGTATTACTCAGTAGGCGTGTGGTTCTTGTTAGCATACGTTTCATCCTTCAGGCACCAAATAACATGCTGATGCCAGAATTGCCTATAACTCATGGTTCCAATTGTACATGCAACGTAATTAGGTGAATCCAAGTCACTTTTATTTATTTATTTATTTATTTTTTGCTGAATGCCCTCAAAAACGCCTTCTTCCAAACAATGAATGCCGCCTTCATAGAACCTAAAATACCATGTGGGTTTAGACATATCCAGCTGTTCTCACTGAATATCCGGTTTCTCCTTGAACCCTCTGCCTGGGTGCGTATGCGTGAGAGATGATCTCCTGATCTGTAAACGTCAAGAAACTTCATTTTCAGAGTTCTCTGCCTTTCACTGCGCGGATGCCTGAATTTGGAAGTATATGACCTCCTTTTTCATATCCCCAGGAAGTAGGAAATCGGAAGAGACTGTCACACGGTTCCCCAACCTTGCTCTGAACTTAGCAAACATGTTGACTTACTTTAGCTGTATTTTGGAACTATATTTTATTTGAAAATCCTTCACGTTCTGAATTATTGTGAATCAGTTCAACCGAAATATACATGTTTGGTTATTGACTAAACGTAAAGAGATTAGGAATTTTTCATTGAGATTGCCTCAGGTAGGGATGGCAAGATTTGGCAGAAAAGCAATGTTTTTATTGGTAATTTTTTCCTTTTCAAGACTTTCAAGTTGGGGAGGGATGAGACAACCCTAAATAATGAAAGGCGGGGGGGGGGCACCAGTAACAACCGTAATTAAAAAAACATATTTTAGAATCCCAGAGGGGTAGTTCTGATTCTGGAAATTCAAACACAAAACTAATCCCTAAAGCATGAGCCTGATAAACAGGCCAAACACATACATATGCAAGCATACAGTAATGCAAATGAGCATAATGCAGCTAGCTAATGCCAGCTAGGCCTCGATAACAAATTGTGTTGCAGAATCCCAAAGCGGGCCGCCCACATTTAGTGTGGGTCTAGTGCGGGGAAGTTGTGTCCTGCCTGGGGGAAATACAAGGTAGATGTGAATTCTGTTTGGTCTTCCAGTGCTGAGAGGCGAGAGTGGGCGACCAAAATGGTCTCTTAACTGTGCAACCTAGAATCTGTTCTGAAACAGCCTGCATTTGAAAAACTATAAGTTAAAACACATATAAAGTTATACTCATATATGGATGCTTTTGTAATCAAAATGTATGAATATTTCTGATATCATTATAAACCAGCAAATTATCTAATATTGGGAAATGTGGTACTATTATAAATGATTTATTTGGGATCATATAGCTCAGGTAAGAAAAGAAAAAATTTAAATCTCCTTGTATTGCCAAAATTCTGCTGGGGTGGGGGGGTGGTATAAATATTACCTTGATGGATGTGTTGGAGGATTTCAGCGTTTTTCACAATTCCAGCAGATAAAAGTTCTTGTGCAGAATTTCCTGCATTTTATTTGACATGTATTATACATTATATTTAGTATTGCAATTAGTATCTTGGCATTTTTCTGACTGCTAGTATAAATAACGTTTAAACAGAGATTTTATTACTTTAAAATTGCCACGTAATCTGTCTGTGAGGGAGGGGCAGGTGCCACTGCAGGCTGGGAGAGTTCGGGGGCTGCTCTGGGCTATTTCCCTCCCACCTGTTTTTCTGGCCCCCCAGTCAGCCTGCTTCCTAGGGGAGAGGGCCAGTTCCTAGTTTCCATGCAGTGTGTGCAGTTTTCTTTTCCTTCCCTACAACATCTTTTCAGTTTGTTTTTCCCATTTTTATTGTGTACTTCACCTCCTGCTGCTCGTCTTCTCACCCTGAAAAGGGGAAGCGTATAATGAAGTTGAGACCTGTGTTTACACATTCCCTGTGTCACCTGGTTCTGTGCTCAAGCTGGGCTATAGCTTCCCCGCTGTAACACTGTTACTGCTGCTGCTGCTCTTTGTGCATTGAATCATGTGTCTCATGCATATTTATTCTAACAGGTTCTTTGGGTTTCTCATATAGGGGATTGTTAATGGCTAAGCATTATGGATGCACAGATGTTGCTTGTGTTTTTCTAAACACCTGGAAAATATATTTTCTTAATTACCCCTAGGGATTAATAGTCTGCCTGCCTGCCGATCATCCATCCATCCATCCATCCATTGTCTTTCTGCCTTTTCTAGTCAAGGTCAAGGGTGGGGGGCTGGAGCCTGGAATAGGCAACACAGGCCACAAGACTGGGGCACACCCTGGATGAGATGCTGTTTCTGCTTTCACCATTTAATAGCTGCGTTAGAAATAAATATGTTCAATTTATTCTAAAGTAGTGTGGGCTTTTAACAATTAAATCATGAAGGATGCGTTGCCACGAGAAGCCATTAGAGTTAACTCTTGTTAACCTCTGAGGCAGCCATTTTTAAATGTAATGAATGAGTATGTAAAATAGTCGCTCAAGACTTAACAGAGGCCTACAAAGCAATTTATGCCGTAATGATTTGTACTTATTCAGCCTGATCTGCTCACCAGGGAAATTGTATACACAGATTAATAGAGATATTGGATCTTGATTGAGGTTGGGCTTTAATCGGAGAGCCTCCCAACAGACTTCCATGCGGCAGAATCACCATTTTGGAGAGCTGGCTAAAAAAAAAACAACATAACCATTTGCTGATGTGTCAGTAACAAGGCTGAAGCTGCAAGATTGGTTTAACAGATTCTCTCTTCGACATTACTAGAGATCCTGGTCATTAAGGTACATAGCTTCATTCAAGATGTAAATTTAAAGAAAAAAAAATGAAAAAAAAAAAAAAAACATACAAATAAATAAATAAACAAATGTCCAGCTCATTACATCCAACAGCTGTTTCCCCTTTATCCTGCTGTGTTATTGAGACCCAGGAAGGGACAGAGGCAGAGACATACAAACAGAGCGAGACTAGAAAGTAAGATTACAGAGACATGAGTTTCCCAAATACTGCCCGCTACTGCCCATGGTGAATTACAGAGGTGAAAGGGAAGACAGACATGACAACACCGTGCATGTTTTTCCAGGGAACATTAGACAGCTTCCTTTTTGCTCCATGTAGATAGGTAGGAATTTCCCAGAAAGGACACCGGTTATTTTGTAAGTGTGTAATATGAGTCCATACCCACTGCGATTTGAGTCTGTTCAGCTCTTTAAACACTACAGAACCTGCTGCTTAACACATGGTGCATCATTAAACTGCGGCTACGCTCCAGAGAAACCCTCGGATAACGTGGCGTTGGGCGTTTGTGGGGACTGTCATCCTTAGCCGTGTCACCTGCTGGGTTGACTCGCTGAACCTTTGTCTTACGTGTCTCTGAGGACCTCGAGCGAAACGACACTCCCGTTTTGTATCACACGCGTTGCTCTGTGGCTCCATTCCAGCCGGATTACCCACATCGTCTCAGACTTTATCACTTCAGAAACATAATGGCTACTTGCATTTTTTAGCTGAGAATCCCCATTCGTTTTAACAGTCTGGTGTGTGTGACCACACAACATTCCCATTGATGTTTTGTCTACCTTATTCCGTAACAAAACAATGGCTGCCACTAAAGCAATTGGATTAATTAAAAGTTCTACGTTAATGAAAAGTAATATATCTAATGAAGACCATAAGCAAATTCTGAGCTGTAAATGCGAATAAGGATCAGCCCTAAACTCCTGGTGAAGGAAAGCTTTTTCTCTGGCGCCGATTTCGCTAATGCATTATGAACAAAAACTGGGTAAGTAATCGAAGATGGCAGGTACTTCTCCTGTCCGAGTTGCATCTGGGAGGGTTATTTATTTGTTTCTTGGCTCTGTAGGCTGGAAATCACCTTGGAACTGTTCTGTGGGTGGCTGCTTCTTGTAGTGCTGCGTCAGCACTGGTGCCAGGGGAACCTGCAGGAGCTTCTGGAGGTACTTGGTGGGCGTAGCTTGCGTGTCGCCGCGGCTCCGAGAGGCGGGAGGGGATGGGCCGTTCTGAGAGGGCTCTAGACAGATGGGTTTCTGAACAGGAAGCTGCTGAGAGAAGGGGCGTCGGTGCCAATTGCGCTGGGCGGAGCGCGGAGCCAAAGTGACTTCGCTTCACCCGTTCTCCAGACAGTAACTCCTCTTCTGGCTGGAACACGTTGGCTGCAGCATGTCTGAAGTCTTAACGGTGCCGTTCCGCATGAAATTTATGGATAAAATTGACACCGTGAGTTCCACTCATGTATGAAAATGGGCAAGAACATGTAGTGTACATTAGGCATGTCAGGTCCTGGTACAGTATATTTGTCAATTTTTTTGTGCCTGTTGGGACAAGTTACGCCAAACCTTTAAAAAAATGCCAGCTGGGCATGTCAGATATGTATAAAGTGTTGTAGTGAATCATCCCTCAAACATAACTGCAGTTATTAGAACTCAGGTAATTCCTTCCGCTCAGTTGTTTCTGTAAATAATTTGGCTGCTAATATGGATGCTAACAGGTGAGATGATTTGAACATATGTGCTGGCCTCGAGTCAGAACCCCCCCCTCAAGGTACAGGAAGCTCTTTGGCATTCGAGAGGGAAGATGCCCGCTTCCTGGTTACATACAGAAAACAAAACAATATTAAGTCCCCTTTTATCCAGCTAATCTGAGTTTAGGCAACGTCAGATTCATAAATTCTACAGTAACTGCTCCCTCTTTCTGTTTTCTTTGTAGGCTTGCATTTACACAGAAATTAAAAATTAGAGAGGATTGGAAGGACTCACAAGCTGCTAATTGATTAATGTCTTCACATCCTCGTCAGTAGCTCAGTTTTTCCATTTTCTCAGTGGTGTTTTTGCATAGATATATAAAAGAAACACTTTAACAAAGAATTTGCAAATGCAAGCGGTTTCCTTTCGAGTTCCTTTCAAGCTTCCGTCAGTCACATTTTAGACTTTGATTCAGTGAAAGTCTGAAACACAAAAGCGACATCCCTCAATAGCTGAAAGTGCAGCCTATCAAAAGTATTAGCTAATTTGCCAAGAAAGCTCTTTGCAGCTGGGAGAAATGAAACGCCTACTTAACCACATTTGTTGCACTGAAACGGTTTTAATTTCCGATGTCCTCTGTTTGAGTAACATATAAATGTGTCTCGAAGTCCAAATGATATACCACTCTGTCTCAAAGCAGTAGAATAAGGAGAAGTAGGTTAAAAAATAAAATGTATGTTTTATATTACAAATATACCTTCTCTCCTTTTGAAAGCTGAGGTAAAATGAAAGTGGAAAAGCTTGAAATATCCAATATGAAATGTTTTATTTATTACTTATCTGACACTTGTTGCAGGTCATAAATATTGGTGTATATTAAATCTATTGGCATGGCTACAGTGCCACGAACCTTAGCAGAAGTTAGAATGGGATGTAAGAGAAAGAGCATCAAAGACAACTTCACTGTGATGTCTTGGCACTCAGCGGGAATGCAAACATGGCGGCCTCACGCTGACTGTATAATGACCGCGCACAGGGGAGATTTAAACCAGAAACACCGATCCTCTACACAAAGGAAAACAACGAAACTTAAAAATGTACTGCTTTTTTTTCTATACCACTTGGACTTGAAGAAAAACTTTACCACTTTCCCTCCCATTTTGTATCATTCTAGGTCTGGGGACCAAAACTAAATAATTAATCCCAAATCTTATTTAAACTGAAAAAAATGATTTTATACCTTAAAAAATTGCCCCACTGATAAATCTCTTTACACATTTTTGCCTTGGGTAAAACAGGCTATATGACAGTAGCCCTGGCTATCAGGGGGGTTCATCGAATCAGTTGGAGCAGGAAATGAGGTTACTGGTGCAATTTAAGGTTAAATATTAGGAAAAGGCCCCCATTCCTTGACTTCTATCATCATTGTTTCACTTCATAATGGACATATTGCTGGGGGGGGGGGTGCCTGGCTGGCCACAGACAGAGGGACACAGGGGCAGCCAGGAGAAGGAGTGAAGAGTTTTAACCACATGCCGGGATAAGTTCACTTTACAGGCCATCATGGGTCGGGTGAAGGTGGTGATGTCACGGGACATGGGTGTCTGTAAGTGCTGGGGATGATTGCATCCGCAGGGCAGCAGGTGGTCTCGACCAGCCGAGGCTGTTTGAATAGGGTCACTCTGAGGCAAAGGAAGAGATCAGCCAGATCAGAGTCACTGTACTGTGCAAATGTCTTAGGCAGCCAAAGCAAACAATGTTTAAATGATCTTTATGTTGGTGTGAAATGATGGTCTTCTCCCTGTCAAAGTGTGTCAGCTTTACCATTTCAGAACCTCTGCTAAAATCACCCCAGTATTTGCAGGAACCATCCAATACACCCATGTATTTTTGGACCTGACCACAAGCACACCTTGTACAGCTAATCTCATTGACCATTTTAACTAATTTAATTAATTAATTAAGTGATCTGGTGGTGAAATGTAATAAACACACGGAACGGCTGAGGTGCCCCTGAGGAGAGGTTTGGGAACTGAAGCGGTGTTCATCTAGCCATCCAACGAGATATCAGTAACTTTTTTGGAGAACAGAAGAAATTCTTTTTAGTTTTTATTGTTACTCTTAATTTGCATATGTTCTAATGCTAAATTGTTGCTTTGTCCTGAGCCAAAGTGCACTTAGAGCAGCCATGTAAATAACACTCTTTTGACTGCCTAAGACTTTTGCACGGCACTGCATCTGCACAAGTTGCATGAGAGTGCAGAGTAGGCACCCAAGGAGACCTCCTCGTCTGTGCTGGGCCCCTCCCTGTGCCGAAGGCGCTCTCCCTGTGCTGGGTCTCAGGCGCTGTCCTGGGTGCTGAAACCTCCTTTGGTGCCTCTCAGTGAAAACTGTGGGAGGCGCTGGTGAGCAGGGCAAAGATCCCCATCTATTCTCTTACAGTGTGTCTGTGCCTGTACACTGCTTGTAAGCCAATAATCCGTCTTATTTAAAAAACAAAATCATGTAGCGATGAAACATCATTAATGTCACTTGCATTGTAAATAGGAGTTGATTCATTTCTAAACAAGCTTTTGTATGAATTTTGAGTTATAATTATACTGATTATTTGCATTACTATGGATTTCTTACATTCAAGCAATGTTTCCGTATATGTCTTCCCGTATTTTTTTAATCAATTAACTTTCTTTATATAAACTTCTAGTACTTAGAATTTTGAGTGTTCTTGCTGAAATAAACGTTTCTCTTGCATAGGCCTATATCATTGAATCATTAATGCCATTGATATTTTTAGTATATGAGGTGTAACTAGTTAACATTAGTATTAACAGGTGGAATCATGTTTTACTACCTAAGCAGGTTAAAGCCTCAAATAATCCTGGACGGTTAATGTTCATTTTTTAATATCAAGGAGAGGCACAGGCTAAGCCCATCTTTCACATCATATTTATCCCATGTGCAAATATCAGAAACCTATTTGACTGGATAAGTATGCGCATCTCTTTGCACAACACACCAAAACACATCTAGTGATTCAGTGATATTCTCTGCCTCACCACGAATCAGGCTCCAGTTTACATTGAATTACATATTCTTGGTTCTGTAACTGGGCATCTGATAGGCTGTTGCTAGTAAGGGGAGGGGACACCGGGTTGGGAGCTCTGGGCGTCCATGTGGGGAAGTCCCTCTGGAAGAAGCTCAGAGGCCCCCACCACCTGTACTCACTGGGGGTCTGCAGGGCTGTGGAGGAAACACAGGCGGGGGGGTTGGGGGAGGGGCTCTCCTAATATGGGCATGAGAGAGGAGACCATGTGAAGGGGAAGAATGCAGAAGAAATATAATGCTGGCGGAGAGCACCAGCCTGGGGGAGGAGAATGGGGCTTGGGCTGAGTTTAGCGGGATTCCCAGTGTCAAGGTGGACATTCAGGTGGTAACACCGAAGCCATTCCGGCCCAAAATCAGCAGGAGCCGCCTTTAGCCGCGGACTCACAGCGACCATGCCCTCAGACATAACAGTAAACTTCTGCAGTATCGTTGGATCTCATCATGATAGATCCAAGCAGCGAAGGAGAAGGTCATGAGCTGTGGGCTAGAACTTCCAGACAGAAGCTTTTTCGGTGAAATCTCGGAGTCTCCCACTGGTGCTGAAATATGAATACTGTCTTCTGTAGCTCTTCCGGGCTTCCTGTGAGGCATGGAGCTCTTTGTGCTGTGTATTTTCCAGAATCCAAAATGACTAAATGCCTGCTGTCCGCAACAATAGAAAAATGTATAATATTATCTCGTATGCTAGAGGAAATTGTGATTTGGCTACAACGATGGATTTCAGACCCCTAAATAGTACATTGATGGACTGATATTGTGATTTTTAATCATTGAAGAAATAATTTTGTTGTATAATTTGCATGAAGGAAAAGCGACGACCTCATCAACTCGGAGCAGCCAAGGAAGCGCATGTCTCTGCTCTGCGCGGGTGGAAGGCGCAGCATGCTTAAGCTGTGATTTTCGGGCCTCATGTATGCAATTCAAGCATGCCTTTCAAACAGCACGTTTGACATGCGACAAAGCAAATCTACCTATCGTCAGAACAATCAGACATGTAGGTGGCGTGCAAAGGCACTATTCCTAACTTCTGAAAGTACTTTAGTGGCCAAAATTGTAGAAACACTTCCCGTTTTTAGAGATTACAGAACTTTACTCAACTGTTGCTCCAGTTACTCATTTAATCATCTGGTGTATGATATTTGTAACATTCTCCAATTGTTCATAAACATTACCACCAGTATTCCTGTAGGGATTTTTAAAGCGTAATGCCAAAGATTTTAGGTTTTTCCTCAACTTTGGGCACTAGTAAATCTGTAGGAGCACCAGCTCTGAATGTTCATGCAAGGCTTTGAGGAGGGTCTGCAATACGGCTCACTTACAGAGCTTAACTATACTATAAATTAAAAAGAGCGTCTTTAAAAGCATCACGACCGGTGCCGTAATTGACCACTTCAACATAATGACTGCCAGAAGGGTTAGTTTTATGTTTCTGTCTGTAGCCCACAAATAAGGTATGACAAGAAATATACCGGTCTCAGTAATAGTGATCGTAAATTATAGGCCATATCCTTCTTGGAACTGTGTTTGTAGATGATTATTATGTGTGTCTGGTAGATTTGTTGCTGAAATAGTCATCTTACTAATAGTCGCCTTGCTGTGCAATCAGCACATTCTCTGTTGCGGACACTGTACATCTTTGTTATTTGTAAGTGGCGATTGTACATGTTGTGTTTCTTTATGTGTTGCACGGCTGAAGATTTTCTTTTTTCATCTTTCAAAATTGTTCATTTTACAGTAGACATTTTGGATCACTAAACATTTTTTAAAAACTGAATAATTATATGAATATTTTTCATTCAGTGGTTGGGAATTTAAGGGCAGAAATGGTATTAAAAAGGAATAAAAGGAAATAATACTTTCTGCAGGATTCTGCCACTGGGCACAAAGGCAAGAATCTAATTAGACCAGAGCTAATAGAGCAGACCTCACGTTGAAGGTACTGTTCCCTTTAAGCACAGCCATTGGTGGTTTGGCCAGACGACATGGCTGGAAGAGCGTTCCAGAAAGGGGCCTGCAGCCAGTCAGCTCTAATTGCTCATGGTTCCAGCCCCTGGCCTTGCAGTCTCCTTCCTTCACCTGCCGCGACTGAGCTTTCCCTTGTACACTGTCACCCAGCTAGACCTCCTTCTGTAGACCTCCTTCTTTCGGCAGCCGATGGTGGCTTACAGCCAGTGCCTCTTCCCATCCTTTAGGTAATGGTTGTAAATGACATTCATTGGTGAGGTGACCATACCGCTTCATAAACCTGACATTTCCTTGTAAATTTTCCAGTTTTGATAATTGAGAACCAAAAAATATGCTAATTTAAGGACATTTCATTTCTATTTTCATATCCCTGGCAATTATTGTTATTCTAAAGAACACTTTTACCTTATTTGTTTCTCTTACAACTCTTTTTCTTCTTGATATCACGTTGCATCAATTCACTAGAGAACATTCCAGCAGGTATTCAGTAAAACCATTATGTATATTTTGAGTTTTTTTACAGATTATAACTTTAAAAAAATCAACAAGACCAGTGTCAGCTGAACTAATCACATACACGTCACATTTAGTATGCGGTAAATGTAATGTATTTCACAGAAAGTGGAGAGCTGAGTAATATGTAAATGTATTATTGAAGTACGGAGCCTGGTACCTTGACACAGGCAGAAGGTCACATGCTGCTCTATGTACAGCTTCATGGATATGCTTTCTGCTTGTCACTCCTTTCCTCTACAGCTGGTGAGCCTCCAGGTACTCAGATCTAAGAGGACTGGGGTTACTGATCGCAAAGGTATGTAGGTGAGATGCTTAGCAGGAGATGCAGTGGGTATTACTGAGGATGGGGTTCTAGGACTAAACAAGATCAAGTGATCAGCAAACATGAACCAGAATGTCAGTTTACTATAATTCCTTAATTTATACAAGTTGCATTTTTTTGCTAACACTTCCTATGAATGCCATGTCTATGAACACATTCATAGCACATTATAATGGCATTCATAAAGCATTGAAACATGGCCATGGATATTTATAAAAAAAAATTACCCATTACGGCCATGTTTATGCATTATGAATGCTTTATAAAGCTCTCATCTATAATGCATTATAGATACCTTCATAAGGCAGTTCAAAGCATCCTTAATTCTTATACCAACCGTTAGAATACATTATGAAGCTATCTATAATGCAATATAGATGACAGTGTTACTGGTTTTTTTTTTTGTCTGGCAAAGTTGACAGTCATCACATCTCTGTCTTGCAAATGATTGTTTTGAAGACAGTTAAATTGAGTTCCTGATTTGTCACTGTAATATGTATATAAATAATTTGCAACATTAACAGAAGTAATATTTCACTGCATGACTTCCACAGCACATTCACCTCCATAAATCCCTGTGTAACGCAGCACAAAATGTGAAAGGTGCAATTAGATTGTTGCTTAAAGTACCACATGTAAAATTTGCCTTTAAATAGCACATAATACCATAAAGATTAAGTTCCAAGTATTGGAGATAAATATTTAGCTAGTGTGTACGTTATTTTCATATTTTGAAGTATACAATTTAAAGGCAACAACTTTATTTCATAAAATACAAGGGAAACAAGCCATCTGATGACTGTTTGTGCAATTCCATCTCTGTTCATCATTCATTCATCCGTTAAGTGTTTTGGTAGCTGCAGTGTAAGTGGCTGATGGGAATGTGGCCAGCAGTTAGAAATCAGAGAATCAGGCTGAATCACAGCTGGATGTGATGAAGCCCTTGATGACCCCCCCCCCCCCCCCCCCCAAACATGCACTGGATTGGTGGGAATGATTCTTAGACCCCCAGCCAGGACTGGATTGGTGGGAATAACTTTTACATGCCCAGCTATGGACTGGTGTGTTTAACCAATACGGCCCCAGCCCTTATTATAACTCGTACAGTGCCATTATCTCCAGTGAATATAGCTGGTTTGCTTCAACCCCAGTGTGTTTTTCATCATAGATTTAACATGCAGACTGATTCCGTTCCTTTCATCTTTTTTTCCCACAGCAACATATTCAGTATCATTAGCAGTCACTGTTCTTTACTTGTTATTTCTAAATGCATGTTAAGTCCCTCATGGCAGCCATTTTGGCAAAAGGACTTAGTATGAGTTCGAATGAAGTTAACAGTCTATAAAGAATTAGCCAAATTTGTTTGTTTGTTTGTTTGTTTGTCTGTTTGACCATACTTCGATGGATGTCTTCATAAATAGAATTTCATAAATATCAGATTATGTCAAGTTCTGGGAAAATTTATTGTAAAAATTCTGGTTAATTAGGAGCAAAAACCAACATAGAAGGGACCAGCACTATACAGAAGCAGCAGCTTGGATTAATGTTCATCCCAGACTAAAATGTAAACATTCAAAAACACCATATTTTAAAAGAAAGAGAAAACTGGACTGTCTACATTATACAACATATCACTAAATAAAAATGTAGCTGCAGTTTGTGGGGATTATGGATAGAAGCTTGTGGTCATTCAAAAAGAGTCCCTTTTTGATTATCCCATGTCCCTTTTCGATAGTTTTTATCTGTGCTATGGATGATGGAGGACAGTGGTGCCTGTCCACTCAATACCATCGATTTTTGTTGTTCCTTCTACCTTTATTTCATGTTTGATCCATTGGATTTTGATTCTTTTTTCTGTAGATTTTTACCTAGTCATTTATATTGCTGTCAACCTCAACCCCCACCTAGTTACAGCCCCCACAGGTACCAAATGCTGCAGTATATGTGGAAATAAGCTCTCCATTCCTGTCCTTGTATGGGAGACGTCCATGCGGCTTTGTATCTAAATTAATAATTTAAATGGATGTAAAAGTTTTGCTCAGTTTTTCTTTTGGTCATATTATTCAAGTGCTTTAAATGTGAGGAATGCATTTGCGTGTTGGTAGGGCTGTTTGAATATTTTGCTACTTTAATGATCAGAAAAGTGTTTCTGCATTGTTTTACTGTACCTACACAAGCAGCATGCTTGAATCTGTATTAGGTTTTCAATATGAATGCCATTCCATTCCCCAACTGTCTACCCAGTCCAGGCTTAACCTGGAGCATATCCCATGATGCACAGGGTATGAGACCACACACACTCACACACACACACACACACACAAACAATTAAAATGGACAGTATATATGCAATATGGACAGTAAGTTATTAGACTGCATACCACACCAGCTTAAAATTAAATATTACTGCAATGTAGTTTATAACTCTATTAATAGGATTATTAATATAATTATTAATGGGATTATTAATAGTGCCATGATGTTGACTGTTGCTTCTTCATGCTTCACAACTGTTCTAATTATTCTTAGAAAAGGGTGTCCTAAAATGTTTGATGATGACTAGGATTAATGACGGGGAATGCCAGTCATACTGTTAGGAATGACTGGCGGCTCTTCTGAATGTTTCAGAAAGCCTACAATATGTCAGTCATTGGGGAACATTTTTTATGCGTCATGGTTGTGTCACGCAGCTCTATATGTAAAAATGATCAAAACTGCTCAGCTTTCGCAGTGGGCAGCTGACAGTAATTGAACTTCAGGTCGTGTTCCTGCATTCAAATGCGGGAAATACTTTTCAAATCAGGCTTGGTTTCTATTACTTAGATAAAACACTGTAAGCAAAGGTGCACAAAAAAATAAAGCCTTATTGTTTACAAATTTGTTAAAAATTAAACTGTTATTCCACAAAGGGACATTTCACTTATTTGTTAGGAGGATACTAGCTAGGAGTTTTAATGCTTGCATGTAACTAGAGATTAAGGCACAGTGCTGGTCGATCTAACACCAAGAGTTAAATAGTAAAATGAAGGAAACAAGCACTTTAATTAATAAACTTAAAATGTATGCTGTCATCCATCCTTCCATTCCTTATCCAACATCTTAATTAGTACAGTGTCAGGGTTACCCTGCAATCTACCCCAGGAAGCAGAGCGCACAAGTCTCTGGACCAACTCAAGCGGGACACCCATCCATTGCGAGATACACAGAAAAATCATACCCAGTCTTACAATTTGATACAGGCTCCATTTGGTACAGATACCAGTAGGGAAGAAATGTGAGCATTTTGGGATGTTGGAGAGAGCAGCTTACTCTGAATAAGTTGGAGCAATTTAATGGGACTTGCCAGAAATCCAAGTATACATTAGCCTAGGTACACATTTGTGAGTTTACAAATTCACTTACAGTAATTCCAGTGGACCTTTCCAAAGAGTATTTTGTAGCAAATGCATTGCAGGAGGCCCACAAGAAATATCAGTGCCATGCATTGCAACCATAATGTTACCAGTAGAGAAAACACAGAAAATGTGCCATATTTTGCAGATGTGAAACACCAGAGACATAGACTAGCAAAGGCAGGTTTCCAGTGTTCCTGATGAGTAACTGCAAGACATTAGAGCATTTTAATAATAACAATTATACCCACTATATAACCATTGATGTCAAGAATTAGACTTAAATTCATCATTATTGCCATTACGATTTGATTATGTTCCTGGGACATTATTATATAATGTGTTTTTAAAAAGTACTAATGGGCAGGTTCTTAATTGCTTGTTTAGTCTGTACATTCAATCCCTCTAAACCAGGCATAGATTTCATGCTGAAAATCATCAAGAGGAACATTTATTCATAAACTGTATAATCATTTACAGGCATTATTTACATTTATTTATATGGCAGACTCTGTTGTCCAAAGCAATGTGAAACAGATAATTCGTAAATTATTGTAGATTAAAGATATGCGTTTTATGCAGACAGGGTCAGCTTGAAAAAACAGTATATTGTAAAAAGAACATTGGTATATTTATGTGCTGGAAATGATACATTATGTATGACTGGTATGTTAAGGTACAACAAACCCCTATTCAAATTTACTCGCAATATCCACTGAAGATCTACATGCACCACAAAGATCAGACCCATCTTCGGGGCTGTACTTTGGTCCACATGGCAACGATTTGAGTGGCTTATGTCCTCATGGCTGTGAAGTCCGCTGAAGTGTCATTTCCATTTCCAGTCCCAGTATGGATGCATGTAACTCACAAGGCATGTAACTCATAAGGCTGGGAAAACGTGAGCATTTCTGTGAAAGTGAGATAGGCTACGGCTTTTAATCTCAGCCAATGCTGTCTTTATTTTACAATTTTAAAGAAGAGTTTGTTCCCTTTTTATAATTAAGAAAGCAATGCGCTGTCTGTGAAGTTTTTGAGGCATTTGGCAACAACTGGCTAGGATAATCCAGACCAAAAGAAGCAGCTGCTTTTTGTACCTGATGCTTCCCTTTGCCACCCATTCCTAAGCTGTCAGCTCGTACCCGGCGATGGACTGGGGTCCCGACCAGGGAGCCCCCGCTCCGCGCTCACCGCTGCCGAACACTGATTACGGATCATGCCCACATACATAGATAATGTCCATCCCAATTTAACATCGACGGCATGGCTAATGGCGAGACAGTCCTCCAGTGCCCGCTGAAAATGTAATACAATTAAGTATAATTATTATATTACGAGGTTGTGGCTGTCTTCTCCCATTCTGAAGCGCTCAGCTGATAGAACTGCTGCAGTGAAACAGACCTCACAACAACCCAGCACATCTATGCTGACCAACTGGTGCAGGGATCTGCGTTGGTCTATGACCATTAACCAACATTAAACAGAAATGCCCGTTAAATCAACCTTAAAGGGGGAAAGTACAGTTAGGGGGATATTTAAAATATTGTAATGACCAGATTTAAGAAACAAGATCTCCGAGAGTTTGCTGCATAACGTGGATTTAATAACAGTAAGCGGCTGCGGATATGTCCACTGACAGCAACTCAAAACGGAACAAACACCAATCTCTACACCCCGAGACCGAATCAGCTCACCCCAGCTCCCAACCCCGAACTTACGTCCCACGTCACACGCAATTCCATAACCACACCCTCATAAGTACAGAACCTAAACTTAACAGAATAACGTGTAAAACATAATACCTGAAGGTATTACAATATAGATATTTACATATTTAAAATATAAATATTTTTATCCTTTTCTTTCCGCGGTGGCACGCTTCGTATCTACTGGAAACTTTTCACTATCCTTGAAACTTACTTCTGGTACGGTATATACGTACCCCGTCACCCGAATATTCGTATTGTTTAAAAAAAATATGGAGGTTAGTATGAGTAAGTAGGCCTGCATATTTTTGATCGAAGTTTGTTTTGAGCTGACTATTTTAAAGTTCAAGGGATCACAATATAACATCTAAGTTTATTTTTCCATTTTTCTCTATGTAGAAACTTTTTCGGAATTATACCGACTATCTCACGACATCAAAATCATCTTGAGAACTAGATCGCACGCAAGTTATTCTGGTCGTACTTTAAGTGACCTGATCTGTTTGTATCGTAATGGTGGGTTAATGTTGTAAATTAACGTGCACACAAACAGGTCCGCAACTGAATTCGAACGATCTGTAAATATATGACATTTAATGCTCGACTCGGTCACACCAGCTGGTTACGATATTTAACATGTCAGACCTAAATAGCGTTACCTTACAGTAAAGTTCTCTATTTATCACTGCAACAGAAAGACACGTTGGTTAACGATAAAACGGGCTTGCATCCCTATTACCGAATAAAGCAGCTTGGGGAACACCGATGTATATGGAGTGAACTGGAGTGAGAACAACTGGGCTCTCAACCAGGATTTTCCCTTGAATTAATCACATCCTATTTAATGGATCTTTGAGGTTTGCGCTTGACGCAGTGAGGGGCTGCACCTCTCAGCAATCTCACACTGACTGAAACCCTGGATTTCACATTGATATTTGTAGGTCTCCTTGAACATGTATTAGGGTTTGGAGTGACACAGAGTCTGGAAAGACATGGCAACTCCGATCACTTCACATTTAAAAAGGTAAGCCATGTAAAATTACGGTACTGGGTAGGCTATGTCATACTTGTTCTTCGGATTGCATATGAGCTACAGAAAAGGACAAGGGTGATGCATTAGTTCATTATTTCACCTAAATGATTCGGATGTAGAGCAGAATCTGTATGGGGTACATTCATGTGTGGTTCGTTTTAAGTCGAGATCACAGTTTTAGCTGATGTGTCACAGCTATTTAAAATATGCTTTATATTGACGAATAAGTTAAACATGCAGCACACTTCTGCAAAGCTAACCGGAAGTATGAAAACATTTTCTCCGTTACATGCGGCAAGATTGTATATAACGACGCGCTTATAATCGCCTGATTTAAAATGCAGTAAGAATAGTTTTATACGGTGGACGGGCGTTCCGTGTAACAGTTGAAATTAGCTAACAGTTTGCAATTTAAGTCTCCTAAAAGGAGAAACATTAGTTTTAAAATTGCTTGATGATTATCAATTTTTGCATTCATCTGGTAAGGCAATACCTCATATACTTACAAAGCTTTTATTTTCCAGTGAAATAATAATGCATTTCGCACAGAAATATAGCCGATTGCCTCTGTATAAGTATGCATGGTCTGTCGTTACAATGTTGGCACCATGACTAGCAGACAACTTCATTTGCCGCTAGAGTTCGCCTCCAACCATAAAATGTTTCTCTCCTATCACGTCACGTCTTTTGTATTTCTGAATTAAAGTGTATATCTGAATGTAACGTAGTGATAGGGGTTTCCCAGTGTATCTCAAAATGAGGTCGACTGATGATTGAATTATGTTCGTGGGAAAATACTAATAAACAATTTTCCACTGGCAAAATGTATGACTACTATGCAGTTTTGAGAAACAAGAGTCTAAATTCCTGATAAATCAGCAACTTCTGTAACTGCTTAAATATAGCATCATTCCGACTGACGACTCCTTTGGTAGAGGCATGTTTAGAAATAATCCTTTTAATATTAATTTTACAATTATTTAAAGATAGGCCTGCATGTATGCATCGCCATGGTGAAGAATGACTACATGCCATAGACGTGCACAAATAGAGGTATTGTCTCAAGAGTAATGAACACGTAGGCAACTTCCCTCCTATACTGATTTTGAGAAAGTGTTCAGACTTCACAGCAGGCAATACAGAGTATAACCTCTGGGAACCAACAATGCGTGTTCATATTCATTTGTTCATAAAGCAGCTCCTGTTAAATCCCATTACCAGGTAAATTATGTCACAGGACTGCCTCTTATGGCGCAGATTATTTCATTTAAGACCAAGGATGAACAGAGCTATGCCGTATTACCATAACCTTACAATACTCTGTTGTTGTTTCAGCAAAGACAAATTAGTAATGAATGTGTGTGCCTGGTAAATACCACCGTAAATGAATATTGTCTGCTCACTCACAGATTTCCAAGCCTTAAGCTGTGGTGTACAAACACACACACACACACACAGCTAGCCTTGTATCCCCTCTTCCCTAGTATTAAAGGGTCTACATTACAAAATGCAACTTAAGCAACAATACGCAGGACTGTTACCAGTGAAGATATTCCTAATCATTAAAGGAAGCATTTCCATACTTATCTTGAAAAATATGATCATAAGATGTTTCCTTAGTGGTATAACACAACCTGGTGTGATCCTGTCCTCTCAGAATACATAAACCAAAGAGATTGTTTCATCAATTCATTTCCTCCTATTGCCAAGAATGTTACATAGTACAAGGATTCCAATTGTAATTTAAAATATTATATATGCACTACTTAAATACTGTAAGTCTGGTGAAATATCCGATGAGATTTTATCCATGTCAATGCCTGTTGTCGCAAACAATAATTGCTTTTAGGAGCAGACTGATGGTTGAATAAGAAAGATTGTATACACTTTTATTTAACAACAGATTTTAGTGCTTCAGTCCATTCATCCATCCTTCCTTCCATCCATCCTTCTGTAACGGTTACAAAATAAGTCAGATTTTAATTTCCCATTTATTGGAATCCATCCATCCATCTCTTTATTTAATAATTTGGCACTTATGTTGCAAATGACGTGCATTGATGGTGAATTTACTGAAGCCGAATGCGTAACAGGCGGGGGAGAGTTGTTTCGAAGTTTAACGCGAACATATAATTCACGTGTATTGCAGTGAAAGATGTGTTACTGTAGCTGGTGTCTCATTGAAAAAAAACGTTCTTCGTATTGGTCAGACTTGTCTGTAATATTACATTGTAAAATTGAGTTCAGTGATGTTTTTTTAATGAATGCCGTGGTTGTAATTAACGCGCCAGTGTTATTACATGGGGAAAAAACATTTGGCTTTACGAGCCCCTTATTCGTCGCGAATGTTATAATACGTTTCTTGGCGTCCACGTATTCATTCATAAAATGTATATATACGTATGAATACTGATATTCATATTTGTATATTGTGATTTTATATATGATAAAGACCGGTGGTAAAATCTGGAGCGGATTTGTTTTCTTCTCTAATTACCAGCGGTTCACGGAGTGAATGAGGTATGAAAAAAGGTATCTTTCGGAGTACGCCGCTCCTAATCAGCTTGGTCCCGTCTTACATGTGCATTCCGGTTGCGGTCTCCGGCTTTCTTATCTAGATGTGTTGCTCTTGGATTGAGTCAGCTGTTTTGTATGCATGTTGTCTCTGATGCTTCGAGGAGAGCAAGATCGTGCCGTGGATACTGAAAGACGTTCAACCGCTATACATGAAACACTCAAAGAAGAACAAAACCCCCATTCGGATTCTATGTCACGTCGTTATGGGGAACGACGGATCCAAATAAGACACGTGTGATTTTTGTCACCATGCAGTCCTTGTCGTTTATCAGCCAGACCTTTTAGTGCTCAGATACATTAAATAGTCCATGCTGTTTTTGCATCATTCAGCTTCAATGGAACCAAACATTGGTTGCAGTGCACGCAGGGCTAAAATTAATATTAAATGGTTTCCTTCGCTGAGCAGAATTGCCTATGATTTCCTTATGAAGTAACATTGCAAGAGATGGGATGCCTCAGCGCGACGAAATCGGCCGTCTGGAAAGAAGGGAATCAGAATTATGAATTTAACATGGACTGGCAAGACCGAGCTTAAACCAATCAATAGGCACAAGCGGGAGGTTTTACGAAAAGGGGACGGGCGAATGGTGCCAATCAAATTGTGCTTCAGGAGAGTTAAGGATGGAAGGATCTTGTCATCTTCAGGACGCTAGGTTTAGGTGGTTTCCGAATATATTTTCCCAGTATGTTTTTTTTAGAAAACACGTGGATTTGAGCTGCCACGAGACTTCTTTCTTCACTTAGATGTTGCGCACTGGGCTTGTACTCGTATTGTTTAAAATTAATATCATCTATTAATGTGAACGACTTTTAATTCTACCAAGAAGGCTGTACTTGGATGAAGGTTATATTCTACAAAGAACTCTGACTTATTGTAACTTAAAAACACTAATTACAAAGAAAAGTCATCTATATGACATGCTATATGTGTTTCTGAAAAGGTAAGGATATTATTATTATTATTATTATTATTGTTGTTGTTGTTGTTATTATTATTTGTACTACGACTCCTAACCCCAGTGTCATTACTACGCTACCTTCGTTGACTTAATAACTAAGGGCTTTTGTCAACTCTTAGTTGGGCTGAATGATCCCGTGGCAGTAAGAATTAGGAAGATATGAGAAATGAAAGAATCCGGTTGTTTCCACTTTAAATTTTTTTCGAAAAAGGAGAAAAGATGTTCACCTCTTCTCTTGTATAAATGTATGGTGACAGGAACATTGCTGTTATCCAGAGAGCATAAAACGCCAGGCTGACAAACCCTTTCTGTCTAGGGAGCCCATAGTAATACGTATCCGTGCATTCCTTACTACGCAAGACTTTGGCGGATAAGTGTCGTATTAGAGAGGATACTTTGCTTTCCTGAGCATGTAAACGATGAAGAACCACATTATCTCTGTAAAATAATTAGTGTAATAGTCGGTATGACTATTAAAGGATTCAGTGTTATTTGATTATGAAAAAGGAACCAGATTATAAACTTTTACGGGTATTTGTGGGCGTCAGCCTAATCTTGGTCATTGATCTTAACTTGTGTCTCGCCAGTCAGAGGTACTACTTAATTTCTTCGCTAAAATGCCATTTAGTTCAATAGTATTTGATTCTCAGCAAAATGTCCTTTATAGTGTTAATGCATTGTTGTCGTAGTTTAATTTTTTTTAAGTATTAGAATGAAAACACCGGTACTGTACGTACCCTAATTGAAAATTGTAAATGACTTGTTTTTTCTTTTATCTAAGTATAGCAATAACATTTGTGCTGGGAGACTTTATGTGAGTATTATATAATATAAAATCTGAAGGCTGAGAGATTTCCAAAAGGTTCGCACAGTGCAACAATTGTCATTAACTATGATGTGCATGGTTTTTTAACGAAACCTGTGGGCAATCTGGGTAATGACTAAACACACACACACACACGTACACAGGCCTATATAGCCTATCTGTTTGTTATTTATCTGTGTATGTATGTTAGAAGTCCAAAACATACCTTACGTGCCCTACCAATAACGGAGGGTAATCGCTCTCAGAGCACCCGTTAGTCTTTATGTATATGGTATGCCAAATAGGCAATTAAAGTAACGGCAATGGTTCATGCAATAGATCGGCAATAGCTCCCGGGGGTGCACCTTGCCGGGAAGGCGGCACCGGTGGGAGTTGCCCGGCATTCCGAGCAGTACCAGGAAAATACCGCAGCAATAATAAACTTTAACTGCAATTATACATCTGTAACCCATACCACCATAATATTGATTTATAAATTATTACCTAACATAGAGATCGCAGTTAAAATGCATTCATAAACAAGTCTGTGAGAAGCTTGGGAAGTGAGTCATATATATGAATGCCAATTAGTAGTATGTGTCAGCTATAAAACAGATATGACAATCAGCATGTTTATATTTAAGTGACAGGGTTCCAAAGAGGCTAAATGATGCAAATGCAGGTGCACCTGTGACAAAAAAACTGTAAAATTATTCAATGTGTCAAGGGGAACAATGTCAGAAGTCATAGAGCAAACATGGCCATGGTGAAGAGGACAGGGATACCATGATAACCACAGGAGGACAGGGATAGCCACAAGAGGACAGGGATACCACGATAACCACAGGAGGACAGGGATAACCACAAGAGGACAGGGATAGCCACAGGAGGACAGGGATAGCCACAAGAGGACAGGGATAGCCACAGGAGGACAAGGATAGCCACAGGAGGACAGGGATAGCCACAAGAGGACAGGGATAGCCATATACCTGTTGCCAAATGGCACAAAAGTTACCACAGGACTCTGAGTCTCTGTGACCCAACCCAAAAAGGTGGAATTCATGGCAGGACCACCTTTCAGAAATTGCTTGCATCCAAGGCCAATGTACAAAGACTCATAACCTGGTGTTAGTAGCTCAAGACTTGCACCCATGAGTAATGGAAGAAGGTTAAAGGGCCCGAGGAGCCGTTGACTCCTCCTCCTACGTTTGGAGGGGTTTACCTCTGGAGAAAGCCGCTGGATGCCCCTTCCTGGGTCTCATTAGGTACCCTGATTTCTCTACATCATGATATAATGTCTGAGGAATATTAGGCCATTATTTTAGGACCAGATACAACCTGTGATATGAACACTGTTCCCTAATGACGTTCTCTTACTTCAAGGCGCTAAGACGCCGCCCCCCCCCCCCCCCCCACACACACACACACACATACTGCTATGCAAATTAAAGAGTAGTTTCATTCTCACCAGGTTGCAGTCACTTTCCATGACCTTCCCAATCATCATTTCTAAACATCTTTGAAACTTTATGCAAAGTTCTAGAGCACAGACTGCAGAGTAGACTTCAACCTTCTTTACCTCCCAAATAGAATTTAGTGATTAATTGTTGACACACCACAGCACACGACAACAAAACATGTCCTCTGCATTTAACCCAAATGTGACGACGTGACATAGGGGGGGCAGCTCATTCAGCACCGGCAGAGCAGTGCTTGGGGACGGTACCTTGCTGGTTGGGGATTCGAACCTGCAATCTTTCAATTGCAACTGCACATTCCTAACCATTAAGCCACCACTGCCAACAAAACTGGGAGAGCGAACTCCGCACAGAATGGACCCGGGACCAAAACCAGTACCTTCTTGCTGTGAGGCAGCAGTGCTAACCACTGCACTACCAAGCTGCCTATTTACTGGAAGAACGACTGGCCGATATGGCAAAAAATATCATCACGATATTTTTTTTCTATATTGATTAATATCAACATTTATCGCAATATATAATTTCAAAAATGCTGTCAGTTTGAAGAGTGTCCTGATAATGACTGAAGCCCGAAGAAAAAAGAGTGTTTAGAATAATGAAGTACATTCTAAAGTTCTGAAATTAAACAAAAATGCAATTACATAAATATTTTGTTTTAGAAGTAGAAATCTGAGTAAATCTGATTATGCAAAGAAATGTTTTAGAGATAGCAATCTCTATAAAAGTGCAAAATATAAACACTGTAATTTGGAATAACATAAGGCAAACATTTAACTGTGCAACATGATTAATTGTTGTTAGTACAGCCCCAGTAGTGCTATTAAAACTTGTGTATGGACTAACATGGGCCTGTATTTTGATACTGTCAGTGCGGTCACTGGTATGATACCTTTTCAGGTGATTGAAAAGGTTTGTTTTATTTCCCATCTTGGTTGGCATTGCCCGCCAACATATTTTTCATACTGTCTTAATCTGCACTTTGTCGCTTTTAAAATATCAATATCACTTCCATATAATTGACGTAGCGTTTTTTTTTTTGTCAACAATTTCCTCATCTATTGAGAATAATGCAGATTCACCTTCACCATTGCATTCGAGCTCCTCACCTCATTTTTATTTCCAGAGATCCTGTTACTCCTGCTCCAACAATACTTTGTTGTGGGAACTGATCATGTACTTAGATGTGCGACCCAAAAAACTGCAGGCTGACTGGCTCTTGTCACATTTATTTCCGCTGTGTGATCTGTTCTTATCCAGTAAAAATGTCAAAAGCTTATAATCGTTATCGACATACATTTTATTGCGATCCCTTTTTGAGATCATTTTATCGCCCAGCGTTAACTGGGCATTTTTCTTTGATGTAATAGGCTTTGTCTTTCCACAATGAATGTATTTATGAGATACTGAGAATGGATCTAGGATATTGGAGAATATTTTCAGTTTTGATGGACAGAATATATTTTTCCTGCTTGTAATCTTTATATTTACCAAAGTAACTTACAGTCCAAACTTGATATTAAGCACATTCCCTTTTTGGTGCCTGGCCTTTCTGAAAACCACAGCATGTTGATCGATTTTTGAGTAACACTTTACTTGAGGGGGCACAAATAATGTAATAGTACACTAATAGTTAATGTATTAACTAACAAGAAACTATTAAACCAGAAAAGTGTTATTTGCGTACTGATCCCATGTTCGTTCATCATTAGTCAATCATAACGATTCATTTATTTCATAGGTCAGGTCAGGTCAGGTGGGGGAGCATTCACTGGTACAGCTTGTTGCCACACCCACCACATGATGAAACACCTCAGGATCCCAGTTGGTGCCCCCCCAAGCCGACACACGGTCCAGTCCCACCTTCTGGAAATGGCCGTCTATCTGCCACAGCCAGGTGTTACGTGGGCGTCCCTCAGCCTGGTCCAGCCGCTCAGGTCCTAAGCACCGCGGATCCTGCGAACCGGATCACCCTCAGAGAAACGCACCACATGGCCATAGACCCGTAACTGACGCCCCCTCACAATGCAGGTAATATGCCTCATTCAGGACTCCCTGACCAACCGCTCATTCAATACAATATCAAACCAGTGGTACCCAAGGATTCTCCAAAGAGACACAGTATCGAAGGAGTCCAGTGTTCATCTCAGGTCACTGGATAGTATCCATGTCTCACAGCCATACAGCAAGACAGGGAGCACCAGGACTCTAAAGACTTGGACCTACATCCTCTTACAAAGATATCGGGAGTGTCACACCCCATTCCAGTGACCTCGTGACCCCCCCAGGGACTCTCAGTCCATCTACCGACTTCACCAGCAGAGTCACCATAGACACGAACGTCACAGCCAAGGTAAGTGAACCTTTCTATCTGGCTGACATCCTCTCCGCAGACAGACACTGCTGATGGCTGTGCCCAAGAGGTCATTAAAGAGCTGGATCTTGGTTTTTAATCCAGGGCACTCGTAAGCCCAGACTCGCAGACTCCTTGCTCAGTCTCTCAAGAGCCCATATCAGAATCTCCTTTCACTCCATGAAGATCACAGCATCATCAGCAAAGTTAAGATCAGACAATCTTTCTTCACCAGCAGATGCCTCACAGCCGCTGGACCCCACGACCCTGCCCAACTCCCAGTCCATACAAGCACTGAACAGAGTAGGAGCAAGAACACACCCCTGAAGAACTCCAGAATCAACTTGGAAGAACGCAGAAGTTCTGCATCCACTCTGCACAGCACTCATAGTACCAGAGTACAGGCCGGCCATGACGTTCAGCAACTTTAGAGGGGATTTCGCAAAGTCTCTGGATGTTCCACAGGGCAACTTGATCAATTGAGCCGAACACTTTACGAAAGTTGACAAAGGCTGTTAAGAAACTCTGTCAATATTTGCGTTTAGTGCTGAATGAGGCTCATGGTAGATTCTATTAGGCGTAAAACCAGACTGCTCTGGTTACTGGTACAGTAGGTGAGCAAATGATCATGGATCCTGTTGAGGATGCCCCCAACAAGGAACTGACCCGGCACATTTCATGCAGTTACTATATTTGTTCATGATTTGTACTTGAGTAGTAACCGAGTTACTAAGTTACTTGTGCCCTCTCAAGTAAAGTGTTACCAGTGTTGGTTTGTCAGTTTGAAATCAGGAAAAGTATTTCTCATTTCCAGTTAACATGTAATGTACTGAAAGCTCAAAGTTGAAGATAGACTATATTGAAATTGCTTAGTAATGTCCCCCAAAATATAATAGCATTTTTATGGTATTACTTGGTACTTAAATCGTGTGTTGCAAATGAATTGTTATTTTTGAAAGGTATTAATTCTGCTTGTAGCAAAATGTAGGGGGGGGGCGGGGTAGTAGTTTCTTTTCATAATCTTTCAGTCACATTTTCATTGTCAGCCTTGAAGGACTGTATTAAATCCTTGGTTTTGCCTTTGTAAAGGCTGTTTTCTTCCATCCTTCTAGATCCTTCTATTTCTTATTCCATTTCTATTTACAAGAAATGTTGGTATGCACATTTAAGAAGGATATTTCTCTCTAAAAACATATGATTTAGGTTTTGGGCCTATTTTAAATCCATTGTTTTATATATATATATCGGCTCACACACAACATTGATACATCATGATGTTTCAGTGATAGGAAGTACAACATCATTTCTTGGATATAGATTTAAATTTTTATGATGCCATGTTAAATGTAATTTACCCGAGGATATGATGTGTGCGATGTTAATGGAGGTCTGTCGCTGATGAAAGACGAGGCCGTCGTGTCTTTATTTTATTAGTGATGAGAAGGTCCTTGCAATTTCCTGACTGACTTTAGATGTTATATGAAATTTTCCATGAAAAGAAATCCAGTCATTATACAAATGTTAAAGGCAATGCAATGGATTGTAATTCAATTTACTAATCTACCTACTATCATAGTACTACTGTCATAGTTTCATTTTTTTTCTCAGTGACAAGGTCTGTAAATCACTTTACCAATAATAACATTGGTTACAACATAAGACCGAGTCAAAAATGTTATGATCTCGTCTATTCACTTAGAGGAATTGAAATGGTCATCCATGGTAACCTCATTCTCCATGAAGCAGTTTGGGGGACCATCTCCCCCAGATTTTGGTGCCGTGAGCCAATGGGAGCAATAAGCCTAATGATGTCCTTCTCCTCCTTCATCCTGTGTATTAAATCGCACTTGGTTTTGGAGATGATGTTCTGAAGCGCAGAGGGAGGTAGCTTGCAGATCATTAAAACCTGTATTGCTGCCAGTCGGCCGTCGTCTCCTTTTTGGCTTTTCATCGTGTTTCCGGGGAAGTGGGAGTGATCTAGACGCCAGGGGAATTTTAGCTTTTATGGAGTCCCGTGAGGCTCTTCTATTCTGTCACTTTGAAAAGCTGAAAAGCATTTTTTTGGGCCCTGGAAGACACCCCAAAGAGTAGGTTTGAGAAAAGGCAAAAGTGGTCTTCTTGGTGGGGGTGGATGGGAGAGGGGGGTGTCTTGTTCCCTTCTACCTCGTGTTGCACGAGTCCGTATTAGCTATAAAGATTAGTTTTAGTTTTCTTTTGCCTTTGGTAAATGTGAGCAGACCGCAGTGCTTGTGCTGACTCACATAATCCATTATTATTCTTCGAAGTCCATGCCGGAATATACGATGTGATGAGCCCCTGTTCTGTATCCCTACAAAGAGAACTTCTACACCCCGTTCCCACATCACCCTCCTCTGCTATGTCATCTCCTCTCCTGAGAGATTCTCACGGAAACAGCATTGTTTTCACAACAACGTGCATATTTTCAAACCTACAGCTTGGATTTGCACTTTTTACTCTCCCGTAGGTGTGAGCTCACCTTGGCTGTATGGCTTTACTCCTGATTGAAAATTGCAGCTGAAACAAACTTGCCAGTGTCCTTTGGTTCTGCCTTTGGGTAAAGAATATACACCTTTGAAAAGCAGGTTTTCTTCAGATTCGTATCCCGGTGGCGATGAGTTTGGCAGCACTGAGTATAGATTTCACAAGTAAGTAACACATTACTGGCCCTCCACTTTCCTGAGGGGGGGCTGGTGTCATATAGGACTAAAATGACCTCTGATATGAGTCGACCTTTGTGTTAATGCCATTCTGAATCAGTCTGCACTCACTGTGCTGAAAACCAATTATTTATTTATTCTCTTCTGTGTTCATAATACCAAATATCCATAACTTTCTCCTTCATCTCTGTTAAATGGTAGACTATGACCTTGTTATCGCTTGAATAAATGTTTATTTTCATGATAATGAATTCGTTGTGTGGATGCTTGCTGGGCAATCAGTTGGAAAAAGCTCCAGTGCTTAGAAAACATAGGGGACTTTTCCTGCTCTGTAGCCTAATTCGTACGCTGCTCCTATGTCTCACATACACGCTGGCTAGCTGAAGGTTTTGTTGCAAATACCTGATGTTCGCAAAGTTAAAGGAAACAGAGGTGAAAAAATGGGAATGTTAGGAAGATAAACACTAATTTAAGGTGTTTACTTTTTTTGTACAACGAAAGTAGCCAGTGAAAGTGAAAACTTTTTAGTGCGTTTAGAGTAGATACCTCTGCTGGAGACTGTAGCTATAAAAATTCAATATGTGAGTGTAATTTAGCAATAAAGCAAAAATTGCAAATAATATGTAATATCTCCAAAGCCACTTTACTTGGTCTTCTGCTCTTTATTTCATGGGTTTATTATGTGGCTCTGTGTGTCACTGGAGCTACACAATATGAAATCAGCAGGTCTGTCTGTCTCACCAACTTATGGCCATAGTTGAGATTGTTTCTGTATCCCCTGTGCAAGACCCAGTGTTCATCAAGTTTGCCCGTGCAGTTTTTCATTATTTGAAGGAGATGTGGAAGCACATGGAGGTGAGCCACACAGCACAACAAGCAACTGCGGCAAACATCTGAGAACAAAGCTATTGCAATCATCCATCCATCCTTCCATCCATCCATTCATCCATCCATTCACCCTCCATAATTCCTTGCCCAGTGCAGGGTTAAAGCAGGCCTGGAGCCAGAAAGCACTGGGTCCCAGGCAGAGGACACTTTGAATGGGAGGCTATTCTATCACAGGGCATTATTACAATCATAGCATCACTAAATACATTGGGTGACTGCCTGTATAGGCTATGGAAGTGTGCGTTCTTCGTGGAAATAGGCAAAAATGTTCTAAGAGACTTGGACAATGCTAACAAAGCTATGTACTCGAAGTACAGTCACAATACTATTTTATTTATTTTTCAGCTATGGTAATTTATTACCCTTTACATTTGATGGATGTATTTTAAAAGTTCACGCTAGATAGTGATTTTTGTCAGAGTATAATAGGATGTTATCTAAGAACTGGGATGCATAATTAATATTGGCCTTATGGTTGCCATTGCTGACCATACACTCATGAGGGTTATCTTGAAAACCAAAACTGCCTGTCACCTTGGATGTAAAAGATTGACAGATTATTACTCAGCTCTCAGACAGACATCTCTATAAATATTTGAACTTTTTACCATTAAAGGTCAAGGGAACCTTTCACTGGTGAGGGTAGGGTCACTAATAACAATTTTAAAACTCATAAATGTAATGTAGCTGTCCCGCTGGGTCTCATTTACTAAATGTCCTATCAAGGGGACTATTAGGGTCAATGCGGTTTGAATGTGAGTATGGTACTCCAAAAAGGCAACATGAAAATATATAACACCCATCCTTTGGGCTTTGTGAAGATGTATGACATTGAAATATACGGTGGCACAACTCTTTATAACACAGATCCCTTGAGCTTCAGTGCATGATGATTTCAGAACCGTCTGTTACTCCGCATAATGGAAACAACGCTGAAAAGCTGCAGCCATGTATAATATTTTCTACGTCAGAATCCATTACAGGTGGCAATGTACAGCATGTTCATTATTTCACATTACAGCCTTTTTTTCCCTTAGCAAATTATCAATGAGTCGCCACGTGATAACCACATTAATTGCCTTGTTCGTGTCTTGCAGAAATACATGCATATCTTGGGAAGAGTGGTCCTTTTCACTAATTTTGTCACTGAATAAAAATGTGTCGCCGAAGACCTTATCTATAGCACATTATTTTCATCAGATATTCAGGACAGGAACTGAAGAGGAATCATCAAAGGGTGTTACTGAAAAGAAGGAGGGTACATTGACTATATACTTCATAATATCTATAAGTTAAGTTAATAAGTTAAGCCATCATCATTATAGAAAGAATGTCTAATAACAATTTAAAGATATATGGGGCAGCAGTAAAAAATCCATTCAGGCCCAAGAAAATATATCTTTGAAATCCATTACTGACATGAGTGGCATCAAACGGAATTATGGGTATCAGATAATTGGAAAATTCAAATATATCTAAAATTATTATGGATAAGCAGCTGTGAAACTTGAGAATTAAGAATGGCCAAACCTCATATACTATGACACAAATATTACAAAACAATAAGAAAGGGAATAGTTACTTATAAAATGAGTAAAGGTGAGTGTATAGTTTCTTGGAAGGTTAGTTGAATTCAGCCCCTGCTTCCTGTGTTGGATAATCTCAGGCATTTATGTGGCGGTGGAGGAACGGTAGAGGAGAGATGCCCAGTGGTGAAGCCAGACCTATCATTTACCTGACGTTGATAAGGTTTGATGAAATGGCAGATATGGAGCTTAACAAGGAGAGAAATCAGCACTGGACCCCAAACAGCAGATTTGGAGCTTATATTGAGTTTTTAATGTTTTATGTATCTTCCCCTTATATACAACCACCAGATATGGTGAAATCAGATCAAATTCACGTAAACCCAGATAATCTAATATCAGTTGATATTTGGATCGAATAAAATGTTATCACCAGGTGATTTTGCAAAGAGACACAGTATATCGAGCTATGGATGAAAGGCATACTGCATGCATTTAAGAAAAGTAAGAATACAAATCAGAAGATGCCCGGTATCTGTAATGATTTATGAAGTACTTGTGATTGATCAGGTCATTTTCACCTTCATGCTTTGTTTATGCTGATACGGTTTATTCTGAATAAAACTATTAATTAAATGACTAATTTTACTGAAAACGGGACCGGCTCAGGATAGAAATATACCCATGAAAAATAATTTTTGCTAGGATACATCGACGTAACTAGAATTTTGTCTTTTTGCTATAACCTCAGCAAATGCGCAGAGGAGAATATCCAAGAATCAAAAGAGTGATTCATGCTGTATATTCACCTTCCTATTTCTGCTCTTTAATCAGGATGCTATTCATTGAAAGTCTGGATGAAACTTGCATCAGGACGGATGCAAAATATGCTGTCAAAAAGACATCGGCAAGCTCTAATTAAAACAACACGTACGCCTGGATACACTCATATACACTTTAAACGGAAGTAACATGTACCAAAACAAGATGTCATGGAAACCAGATTAAAGCTGTGACTGTACAGAACGAACGATTTTCTTGTTCAGTCGAAAGACCTACGGCCAATCAGAATAATTAGGTCCCATGGGAAAGGAAAACTATGAGCGTCAAGACTGGAATATGGAACTGTTGTGGTTCCACAATAAAGTAAAAAAAACAGGAATGTTGTGAAATCAGCATTATTTCTGATTTTAAGGTACATCGTGACAAACTTTCCCTTTTTGTAGTTAATTTTTGGATGACTAGCTTTTTGTTTAGTTTTTCTAACTTATTCCCAGCAAAAATCACAAATATCATATAGTATATATTGAAAGTGTGTGTTATTTTTTTTTGACAGTGTGTTATTTTTTATTTTATTTATTTAAGATACATAGATTACCTGTGTGGCACTGACCTTGATACAGAGGATGTCAAAGTTAGGAAACTTATATAGAATATATAATATCTGAGCTATTTGGGTTGTGCGTTGGGCTTCAGGGTATCAGTGTGGCCTCACACAGCTAGGGCTGCAGGTTAGATTCTCATTTGTAGAGTCTGCATGTTGTCCCACACACAGCTATGAATCGCATATAGTGCGTGCTGTGTCTCTGTGAGCGTGTGACATTTAATGGAAGATCATACCATCTATGGTGTCCCCTGTCTTGTGCTCTGTAAGCTCACCAAGTCTCACCATGACCCGGACCTGGATAAGCATTTATGAAACAGAGACAAATAGATGGATGCTGTAACGTTTCAGTACCACAAACTGTTTCACTCCTGCTCTAAACACCTGATGAACAGACAGATCATTACCTTCTAAAGGTACCTGCTTGGCAAAGTTGAATCCAAGGCGAAGTCAACACTGAATGACAGGGAAACGATGGATCAGACCTAGGAGGAGGGTGTAGTGTCAACCAGTCTAAGCCAAACTGTGGGAGGGGGCTGGTTGGTGCTTCCCACCCCACCACAATCAATACTTTATTTCTCCCAGTGATTGCCAAGTGAATGCACTCTGTCTGGTCCTTCTCCATGGATGGCAGAGATGTATTGACTGCAGCTTCATATGTCAAGGAGATTTCACAGATGCAACTGATAGCCAATGTGGTAATTAAGGCCTTTCGCGTAAAGGTTAAGTTGAAGTTGAGGGTACCTACATAGCACGCAGGATATCACACGGTATCATGTCAGTGGAGTTACCTTTGCTTCATAATAGGAGCGAAAGCGATACCTTAAAGTTTTATTGTAGAACAGAGATCACTGACTGTCAGGTTTAAATTTAAAGGAGGAGCTGAATCCCAAACGTTAGCACTCGAGGTACTGCCATCTTGGGATGTATAATATCGAGTCTCTTTTACACTACTCTGAAGCAGAATGGCATTTTACCGTCGACAGGGACAGCTGTTTATGTACTAGCAGGAAAATCAGAGGGAAATTATAGTAAGGGCAGGGAACCAGGGCCTCAAACATCTTGAAACGCGCAGACAAAGCTAATAATCGCATTACCCTTACATAGACGCCATTTAATTTCCCAGCTGAGTTCTTGGCACAGGTCAGATTATTGATGGCTGTCTCCAGATTCAATTTGAGTGAGTAATGAAAGCATTGCTGAGGCAGAATGTTTATTTTTCATTTCTTGGCAACCTTTGCCAGGTTTTTTCCCCCATTTTAAAGAAATTTTTATTAAATATTTTTATTAGATCTTCTTTCTTGTATTTCAAAATTGGGGAAAATGCACATGTGAAATGCTACAGTACAATAATGTGTTGAATACAATGTTACTGTCTGCAGTCTCAGTCCTTGATGCTAAACTTCTGCAATGCAAATTGCATTTCTCATTAGTGTTTACAAGCTTCCATTTTATTTTTTTTTGCAGGGGGTTAGCATGTTGGCTTAGTTCATAGCTCTGTAGTCTCTTGCCTCCAGAAATTTTGGATTCAGATGCCGCCCTTGCACTTTGTGTGCAGAGTCTGCAAGGTCTACCCATTTCCTCCCACAGTGCAAACAAACTTGTTGTTTGGTGAAATGCTCTCTCTAAATTGCCTATAATGGGATTCTGTGTGTGTGCTTGTGCCCTGTGATCTATTAGCATTCCAAGCAGGCTGTTCCCTGTCTTGTGCCCTGTGATGGATTACCATCCCATGCAGGCTGTTCCCTGCCTCGTGCCCTCTAATGGATTAGCATCCCATACAGGCTGATCCTTGCCTCGTGCCTTGTGATGGATTAGCATCCCATACAGGCTGGATTACCATCCCATGCAGGCTGTTCCCTGCCTCATGCCCTGTGATGGATTATGATCTCATGCAGGCTGGATTACCATCCCATGTAGGCTGTTCCCTGCCTCGTGCCCTGTGATGGATTAGCATCCCATACAGGCTGGATTACCATCCCATGTAGGCTGTTCCCTGCCCCGTGCCCTATGCCTAGGATAGACTTCAGGCTACTGTGACCCCAGGTTTGATAAATGCTTTGTAAGATCGTTTCTCCTGTAGCTCAACAAGTAAAGTAGTGTGTTTGCAATATAAAGTTTATGGGTTTACATCCCAGGCAGTGTGCATAAAAGAACTGCAACCCTTCCTTCTGTACATTGCACTGGATGAATTTTTCAACCATTGAAGTATGTGGGTTTCATGGAACTATTATTTTAAGTATCTGACCAATTAAAAACAGGGTTATATACTGCATTGGCTGTAGAGCAGGGGTGAGCAATCTTGACTGTTGGGTATGTGGGATTTTCTAATTTTTAAGATTACTAATTAGAGGACTGATTGGCTGAAGAGTCCTCACACCTGGGTTTGAACAGCTGACCTAAAGGTTATCCCAAAGACCTGCATACACACCGGCCCTTTGCGGATAAGATTGGCCACCCTTAGTGTAGAGAATACCATGAGCTCACTGGCTTCTTCCTGTAATTATGGGTGAATAAGAAGAGGTTCTTTACAGGGACTTAGATTCATCAGTTGAATCTCAGTAGTACTTTACAGCAGCCAGATGTCTGCCAAAATGCTATTTTTATCACCAAAGTGTAAAGAGTCATGTTTGACAATACCTGCGTATCGCGAGTTAAAGAGAGAATCCTAAGCTCTTCTGAAGGTTCCACATAAAAAGCATTTGAAGAGGGGAGCAGCTCTTGAGATACTGGGAATCCAAGGCATCTGTTCCTTGTGGTTCAACTAGCTTAAGAACGTTGTGCTGAAGTGTGCACTAAGCACTTGACTCTTCTGCTACCTGATATGTAAATTTGAGATGGTTTGAACAATTAAACAGAATGCTTAGTATATGTGAAGTGTTTCAACTAGATGTGTGTCAAGGCACCTTCTTAGCAGTAAACCACAGACATAATGTTTAATATACTATAAAAAAGCACCATTCAGCACTAACTGTCATTTTTATTTATTTGAAAGATACAAATTAATATCGATATAAATAAAAATATATATAAAAAACAAGATTCATAAAAACAAGTAAAAAATAGAAATAAATTGTATTATATAAAAAGTCAATTAAAAAGATAAAGTTTTTCCATTATTATCTTACACTATTACTCATTTTCTTTCTTCCTTTTTCTAAACTGTGCACCTCATGGTTTAGACCTTTTCTTGTCCGTTTGCGTTAATCTGGCACCCAAGCATCAATACATTACCCATCAATACATTACCCATCAGTACATTACCCATCAGTACATTGCCCATCAATACATTACCCATCAGTACATTACCCATCAGTACATTGCCCATCAATACATTACCCATCAATACATTACCCATCAGTACATTGCCCATCAATACATTACCCATCAGTACATTGCCCATCAATACATTACCCATCCCCCTGCACTGTCAACCAAGAGTTAAGACTAAACCAATTCACCTTGGTGGTGTGCAGGCTGGCTTTTTTGCACAAACCAGAAAAAAGCAAAAATATATCTGTGATACTATACATTTGCTGTATTATGAATGAATTGTGGTTTATTTGATATCATTTCATAGTCCGACTGATTTTACAAATCGCATTAGTTCTGTACAAAGTTTGAGGCGCGCTATTTGATAGATTCCCTCGCTGCCCCCCCGCTTTAGGCTTCCAGTGGGGCGACCTGAGGTCAGCCCAGCCCCGCCCCCTCCCCATCTCAGTGAGTGTTTGGCTGTTGACAGCCATCCCACACAGCCGTATGTGCTTCCCAGAGGCGGACATTTCAGGTCCAGAAAGTAAAAATCCAAACCAGGATTTTGTTTCAACCAACCAGTTGAGTAC
>JAODJU010000095.1:23445513-23461857 GCA_026776725.1 Gnathonemus echidnorhynchus | reverse complement strand
ACATGATTATAATAACCTCTTCTCTCGTACTGAAAATCCACAGCAGTGACAACTACAAGCTCTCTCACCACTACAAACTTCTAAGTTTTTAAGAAAACCACTTATTGTTATGCCGAGTAATTATCAGATAATTTATCTTTCATATTTATTTAAACTTCAAATTTCTAGTTTTATATACTCAGAATTCCTAACAAAAGTTACAACCTATTGTCTTTTCTTAAGATTCATTGTGTAAAGACTTTAAAATTCTAGTTTTGAGTATTCAGCTTGTGTTCCATATTGGGCTGGGCGATATGGCAAAAAAATAATATTGCGATATTTTTAGTTATATCACGATACACGATATATATCTCGATATCTTTACATTTCCTCGAAATCACTATATAAATGATAAATTCGAAAAGCTTTTATTTTAAATCAAAGATTAGTATAGCAAACTTTATTTTAAACTAAAGTTTAACATAGAACTCTTTATTTTAAACCAACGTTAACATGAAGTCTATACAGTGGTACCTCAGTTCTCAAACTCATTACAATTCGAATTTCTTAAAAGTCGAAGCAACCAGTTCAGAAAAACAATTACCTAGAGCTCGATCTGCATCTCAGAAAACAAATTGTGAACGCCGACCTAAGATAACTTGTATGCGCGGGGAAGTGAGTCACGTGGCACATCTCTCAGCAGAAACAAAAGGGTAATGCTTTAGTCTCAGCCTGGCATTGGCTGTGGTAGCATCGTGCGTGTTTACACTAGCTGAATACATATATTTAGACAAAAATATATTTAGACAATGATATACAGTAACAGTAATAATTATATAGTAAAATACATTTAAAAATAAAGATTTCTTATTAATTATTTTAATATTAATAATAAACCATTAATACATTTAATTACAATAATATTGTCATGCCGAGCCGGGACAGAACAGAGACAAAGGCGCAGACATCGGAGAATACGGGGTTTAATTACAGATAAGGCAGGCAAAACGCAGACGGAAATTCAATGACAGGACTGGGGAAACAAACTGAAACACGGACTAAATACAGAGGACTAATGACAACAGCCAGAAACAGCTGATCACACGGGGATTCCACACGGGGTTAACGAGGGGGCGTGGCAAACTTTCTTACTTTACAAATTACTGTTTTGATAAATGTGCTTAGATGTGTTTAGTACAGTATATGCTCTTCTTGTTTTATCCGGTTCATTTTGTGTTTAAATGCTTAAAAAAAAAAAAAAAACATATTTCGGTGTAATTTTTTGGGGCCAGGAACCAATTAATTGGTTTTCCATTATTTCTTATGGGGAAAATTCGGTCAGAATGCGAACTTTTTAGGATTCGGTCCGGAGTTCTGAACGGATTAATTTCGAGTTCTGAGGTACCACTGTATTTTGGGTAAGATAAGCAGACCACCAATACTTTAGTGCTAATATGCAAGACTGTGTTGAGGTGCACCATTATGGCTCTTATGTTCATCCTGTAGATCCCTGGAAGGTTTGGAGCACCAATTCTGGGGCTGTGATCTTCCAATAACCCTCAGAGAGGGAACAACCTGTCATCATAGATCCTGAATCAGAGGGGGTGGACTTATATTCACCCTGATTTACATAAGTAAAAGGAAAAAAATAATGCCTTTAATTCTCACTGTCTGAAATACAGCACAAATGTAACTCAATGAGACTTTGTTTAGCTGTTGCTTTTGTTATTTAGGGGGTGTTACTTGGGGGGTGGGAGGGGGGGTTGTATTGTGCTGTGTTTTTTGGGTGTGTCACTGAAGAATACACCTTTCTTTAGAACAAAGAGAAGCAGGCCTTTTCAATTAGGCCTCCTTTTTGGCACAATGATTTTTCACTGTTTATATATAGTTTTGCAAACTGTGATCCTGTACTCTGTCAGCGGGGATGGATGGATGGATAAATAGATGGAATTTAATTTGGCTTAGTTATATTTACAGCTGGTTATTATGGGCGTCCAGTTCCCAGTGCTTCCTGGCTGTTGATATGCGTGCTGTATTTCCATTCTACCATTCCACCCTCTGGGCCATTCAACAACAAAAATGATCTTAAACTCTTGTAATGGCGAGCTGTCTAGCCGATTGGATTTCTCTGACGAATAAGAAGACATATATGTGCTCTCTGAGAAAAGTGAGACATTTATATTCAAATTTTATAAAGGAGTTAATGGGAAAGAGGAGCTGATTGCAGGGAATGGGGTGCATTAGTGTCCCATGCTGAAGGCCATATTCAGCTGCTACATGTGACTATTAAGAGGACTTTCATGTGTGTAAGCTGGATGAATTTATGTAAATTTATGTATATTATTATCCATTAATAAACAACCATTCTCATAAAAACACTGGTATCATTTGCTGTTTGCAGCTTACAAACAAATAAGGTGTTATAGGATATGCACCAGGTGGGACGGCAAATGGCATCACATGACGTGGCGAGAAGAGGGAGGAAAGGAGACTTTGTGTGGGTATTCTGTGGCATCAGCACCAGAGAAACAGTAGAAAACAAAACAGATATCTGGGCCAGGGGACGTGTTCTGGGGCTAAGAGAGAACGGATCCCAACCCTGTATAGCTGATTCCCACCACCACCCCAACCTAACACATAAATATTGTAAAATGACAAATGACTAATTCCACATAGGATAACTAAATGTGGGAGAATATTACAAAAACAGCACAACATAATGATTATTGTCAAGAGGACTGATAATGTTATCATGTTTCAAAAATAAGTCAGACAGCACGGCAGCACAATAAAAAATAAAGAAGAATTGTGTAAATAATTAAGAATATTAATTTGTTGGTTTCACTGGAACTGGAGTGACTTGCCAAGGTCAGTAAGGAATCGTTCAAAGTGGGCCGTTTAGGACAGAATGCAAGAAATACAAACGGAATGCAGTCATCCATGACATCGGAGCATGTGGTTTCAATGAAAAACAACAGTGCAATGCTGCACTCGCACCAAGCTTTAAGTGATGGCGATAAAAATAGCTCATCATTTGTCTCAATTACTCACTGCACCAACTTGGACGTTTATCTCCACCGAATGCCCTGGGGTATAATGCAAAACATACATGACAGGAGATGCCAGTGGATCTGCCGCCGGTGTTTGCTATGCATATGAGCCACTCTGTTTATATAACTCCTCCAGTCCATTAGAGCCATTAGCAAGAAGTACAACCTCAGAGCGAAACTCACGCAGCCTCATTTGCATGGGTTCACCTCAAAGGGGCGAACTCGCAGGGGGTTTACCTCCTCTTCACCCTGTGGGAAATCTGCAAAAAGCAAGGGGGGAGTGATATCTGAGAAGATCTCCCTCGTCTGCAAAGACTTTAACTTCATGAAAGCAATTACTGTAGTTGGAGAGAAACCAAGCAAGGGATCTATAAACCGCTTTCTGTTTTCGTAATTGGGTCGGTAAAAAATGTTCATCTCTTATTGACTTCCAGTTTAATGTACTTCTTGCCATTTCCCTTCAAACGGACCCTGTGAAAAAACAAGAATGTATAACGTGTTGGTTTCTCAAAAAGTCTCATATTTCTCCAGAGGTGGAGGCAGGTTGCTGGGTTAGCTTTGGCAGACTGTGCAGGTATAAAGTAGGACGCAGCATGTCTTGTCAGCTCTGCAGATTGAGAAGCTCAAAGAATCAATCCTACAATTGCGAAGTTCGTAAGCAGGCTTACCTTGAGCAACCCATAAGAAGATACCCATAGAATGAGACAACCAATTAGAGGCCATGAAACGAATCCATATCACAATACACTTAACATATTGTTTTTATAGATTGTAAATCCCTTGTAAGTTATTTACCCTTTTTAATCATGTCCCACAATTTGGACTTGGCTCATTATCCTCAACCGAAGGCTTTGCTCAGGTATTGCGTGTTGTCACAAAATCAGTAACAAAATTAGCGCAGTATTATCAAAGAAATAAGGGAAACGTAAGAGTAGAGAAGGCCAATAATAAACCAGTGGGGCTGGCCACATCGATCCATTTCCATAGCTGCTTATCCAGTACAGGGTGGTTATAATTAGTTAATGCCCCTACTGCTGTTACCTTCGAAAGTATAACATACTTTCATGAAACACCATGCACTTGTCCTAGCTAGGCAGAAATGCTCATGGTTATGCCTATACATTGTTAGCGGTTTGTTAATCCTCCTACATCGCAATACAGTTCATATGTTTACAGTGCAACATGGGAACCACTAGAGGGCATAATTTTTTAAGCTTCCAACTTGAGCTTGCCAATTAAAAATTAAAAAGGATGCAGAGCATAGCATAATAGCGCGTATAAGTAATTATTAAACAGGTAAGACATTATCAGCCTAAAATACCACAACAAATAGCAGCTTAGAATATGCATAAGCTTTATCAGTAATGCCCTGAGCTTAATGTAACTGTCTGGTTATAACGTTAAAAACTCATATTATTGCCCATCTCTCTTCCATCTTCTAACCCTGGTCAGGGTCACATCTCAGTGTCACAAATTATACTTTTGCTTAAGAATATCAAACATACGAATACACTGTAATACTCCTTCAACACTTGAGGAAAAACTTCATTTCTTTCTCATGTTTTTCAGTTGTTTTTCCATGTGTTATATGTTTTTTTTTAACAATTGCCACTAGCATTTGTCATTACACGTGTCACCACTGCTCAGCGGGCTGTAACATTCAATTTGTTTGATTTTGCAAAGGACTTTGAGGACATGAAGGCCTGCGGTTTGGGAACTGGGGAGTAATATGATATTTAGCAGCGGCAATCTAACCTGCCAGCATTCCCAGTAAAATGGATGAGTGCAAAATCTTGGGAACCTTGATCGGAATAAGAGAGCAAGACTATTTTGGACTTGCAGGTATTAAAAATGTGAAATAACATACTTATATACCGTATTTTTCCGCTTATCAATTTGTCCTTATATTGTCTAACGGTATTTATTAAATATTTTTGTTAGGTATAATTGTACATCTTCTTCCCCTTGAATGATAATAGGGATCTCATTGGATAATTAAAAACAGCTGATATACAGTAATATATATCATAAAAACATCATTCATAAAATTATTTGTAAAAATCACTATTTGAAGAGGGCTCAGTATTTTCTGGCTCATGATACAACCAGGAAAACAGGTGCTATAAAAGACCAATATAAACAGGCACAGTGATAAATGGACAAAATCTGTAATAAAACAACACAAATAAATATTTAGTCATACAAAGTGTAGATTCCTAACCATTTGGAGATTGTTCCTTCCAATTACCATAGTGTGGTCATAGATCGATGTTCTCAACGCAATATTCAACAAGGTTAATAGGAAACACTGCAGATGCTGATAAAATGGACAGAATGTGTTTGCCAAATACAATATGTACGACATTTGTATTGTACCAATATCATCAGTATACAACAACGGTAGATGCATGATACTGTAATTAGGCCAAGTCATCCTAGCCAGGGTAGTGGTTACACAGATGACCACACGAACTATCCTAGAGTCGACCTAGGATTATTTATACGGCTGAGTTTTTTAGATTAATTTATATTGGGCTGAAACAAAGCTCTTTTACAGTCTCTGACTGCGTATTGTGTAAATATATACACATAAGTCCCACTGAGGCAAAAACTGAAACAGACGCCAAAAGCTTGAGATGAGTGGATCTGGAATTTACAGCAGGGGGGAGGGAATGTGTATTATCACGCACGTTTTCCCACAAATGTGTCAATTCCACGGACAGCTGGGGCTCCTCCCTGACTGATGGAGTTGTCAGTGCCAGCTCCACTTTGAGAAATGAGCTTGAAATCTGTTTGGTTTTGTATGGTCTTAGTGTAGCCAAATATAGAAGATCCATGCCTCTACATTTCTGCGATAAACTGCATATACTGAAAATCTACTGCTATTAGTAAATGTTTGAAGGGCTATCATTGTCATACTCCATCTGAAATTCTTGTTTTTTATACAGTCACTCTAGGCAGCTGGCTATTTGTAATATAAATTGTAACCACACACACACCCCCCCACCCCCAGTAAATCAAAACCAAGTAATACAACCACCCTAACCAACCTGTTTCGCCCTAAATGGGTGGAGACCTCAACCCCCCCAATGTTCAAACCAAAACCACGGCCATGGTCCCTTCAAACGGGAACACAGTTTCACTTCTGTATTATGTCATTGCAGAGACTCTGCCGCCCTCTCTTGTACAAACGTGTATGTAAAGTCTGGCCATATGGAACCAAGGTCAGGCAGCTGAGCCTGTTATCTGAAGAGTGAGCACAGCAACATGCGTGCCGATGGCACTGTCCGCTTCTCTCCGGGAAAGGAGCTGACAGTGCAATAAGGCAGACATTTAAAATCAAATCCGCTGCTCTTAACGGTCCTTCAGCTCTACAATTTGGCGTCTTAAAATAGCCTAAAATCCAGTTGAGCAGCAACCACCATAATCATAACCGATAGACATCTCTGGAAAAATATCTTTTCTTAAAGTGCCCTTCTCCAACTGTGTCCTCTTCATTTCTCCTTTATTGCAGGTTTTTCCTGAATATTGCTGCCTTTTCTATTGTATGCCATAGGTTTATTAAAGATTATTTTAATGTGTTCTCTTCAAATGTATATATATATACATATATATACAACACATTTAAATTTGGCATTTGGGAGACTTTCACGATAGCTGGTGTGCAGTACGCAGCTATCACAGTGGGGGCACCTTGAGATCAGTATAGCCACCCTACAAATCTGAATACTCACATCAGCTTTTGTTTTTTACATATTACTGCCTTCTCGGCAAGCTTCTCCAAGTCCAGAGGTCGAGGACTTAACCTGTGCTAGGCTGAAGTCATGGCTATAATTTATTATTGACAAATAGATCCCTGGAGCTTGGAATCCTTTGCTTGGGTTAGAACTCGGAGCATCTAAATCATGCGAGGTGAATCTCGGATTCCTGGGCAAGTGAACCATCACTCAATGAGAGTCACCCAGTCATATGATCACATGCTTCTGGACATGGAATTAAAAACACACATTGCTGCATTTCTATGCATTTTCTATTATGTTCTATGCTATTTAATTAGCTAAATAACTCGATGAGGTTCTGATTAACTAAACATGGTGTGATATTGGTTGTGGCAACAAATCCGTGGGATGTTAGGGCTGATCCCTGCAGTTATTTACGGTACATTACTATTTGGTAAAAATAGCCTGGCTCTCATGCAGTTTTATCAAAAGAGTCTGGAATTGTTTCTTCATCAGTATCAATCTGGTCGTCCTCCAGTGGACCGTGACAGGCTATTTTTATCCTTTAGGCATGTGCTTCCACTGCACTTGTCAGCAGTGGAGCAGTCAGTCAGTCCAACTGCATGCTATTACAGTACATCTGAAGCGGAGGGTCCCAGTGCTGATGCTTGGCCCATCGGACACATATTTTACAGCAGGTCTGTCCAAACATTAGGGCCTTTTTGGTTTTGTTGTTCCATGACTCCTCTGTCCCATTAGTTTCAGTACTATGTCAGCAACTGAGAAACCACAGAGTAGAAATGAGTTCTGACTCGCGACGGCGGAAGGAGAAGGGTAAGGATAGAAAGAGTTTATGAAAATGAGATTATCTCCCTCCATTCTCATACATCAAGTGAGAAATCATGTAAACAAAAACTGATTTTAGGCTCGGCGATACATCCATCACGGCTCAGCTTTTCCCGCCGAAATGTCAGAGAGGCATTATGGGTATGATTTTGATTGTAGTGAAACGCGAGTCTGTATACTGATGACGGTCCCTTAATTTACCTCGGTCGGGTCAGGAAGACGCTCCCTAGCTTTGGTCAGATGCATGCTGATGCAGCTGCAGCTTTCGTGCTGCCAAGGAGCCTCTGACTTCCACTGGCCGTTCAGGACCGTGAAACGGGTCATTGAATAGCTAAATGGAATCATTATGTTAAATATTTAAAAGAATGGGACACAAAGCCCCAAACTTTTTTTCCCCTCTTCCATTGGACTTCCCACATTCTGGTTTCATAGGCCTTTACTGGATGTCAGCTGCTGTAGGCTCAATAACTATCACCTCTTTCACTGAAATGCAAATGGAATCCTTACCAGCTAATTAAACAACATTATCTATAGTCCTTAGGTTGATTAAAATTCTAGCTGCCTCCCAGGTTTCTGTGAGAAACTAAATTTGCTAGCTCTTTCATTTTTTTGTTATATTGAGCGAGAGATGTCAGTCAAAACGAAAGAGACTTTGGAAAACCAGAAGAGAGCCAGTCATTAAACACAGAGGTGAAAGCAGACTTTCTGTTCAACACTGTGCAGCTTTAGTGACATGTGTTGATGTGTCAATATGTTAATTATGTTTATTTACAATCATTACCTACAGAAAGGAGGTCGGGCTGTTATGTCAAAGTCGAGCCTCACACGGTGACTAACCTATACTGATTATGGGGGAGCACTAAAAGATTAACCGCTTAGGTTAAACACCAAACCAATATCTAGAGATAAAATCCAGTGTGGTATGAGGGCAGAACGTGTTCCGAGTGTAAATACAGTATATGAAAATCTGATAAATAATAATATACGTATCAATGTGATTCCTGTCATTTTCACAAATGCAGGAAAATTAGTAGTTATTAACTGTTGAAAAATAGCTCCCTCCTGCAAGTTGGCCACTGGGGCGTCGCAGACAGTGGGTCTCAGCTGCGCCTGTAATCACCATTGGCCAGGTACTGGAAACGGTATTCGGGAAATGCAAAGTACGTCTGTTTAAGAGAGGAGAGCTTCAAGAGGACTGCACATTTTCCTTCAGTCAGACAGCAAGAGTAACCATTAGTCATCAATGTCAAGTGTAGCATGTTTAAGTTTAAAAAAATAATAATAGGTACAAAGGTGTGATTTGTTTAATGCCAGGGGGAAGGACATCACTGTGATCAAACAGAGATCAAACAAGGATTTATAAAAGGGAAGGTGTGTCTTTAAGGCGCCTCTCTCACATATTGCTGCAATTGATCCCATGTCACGGAAGTGTGGCAAGACAGACAGGTGGATGTGAAGAACTTGTAAGAAGAATGAATACAGTTATAGTTTGCTTGTAACATTGTTTGATATCACTGTTGTTTTTGGGCTGAATCTGACTAACAAGACTACTGGAATTCTTGAAATATTACATTATTGATTTACTGTGATGTCTTCATCAAGTATTGAAGAGTTAGTGATTATTTCTGTCAGTGTTATTGGCGTATTGATGCATCTGGGAACATAAAGTATGTTAGGGTCAGATTCAGAGAGGAAAACAAAAACTCACTATCTTTTTCTTCCGTGATTCTTTTTCGCCACAGACTGTGGAGGTTCTCATGAACAAAGGAAGCATGGTGCCACCAAGGAACAGAGAAGTGTGTCCAGGCGCAAGATCCACAAGGTGAACTTCTGAGGTATTCAAGGCTGTTTACTTGCTTGTCCAGTCATAAAATGAATAGTTTGGTGAATAGTTAGGGATCTGAATGCTTAGTTTGAAACATAAATTCCTTATTGCATTATTATTTTACAATTATTACATTATATTGCATTATTTTGCAATATAGCTAGAAATAGCTGTACGCTACAGCATCTTTACTATAAAAAGCCTATGCAACTAGATCAATGGGGATTAAATATTTATATGTATAATAGCTATTAGGCATATTGAAATAAAGCAATTAAACATTACTAAACTCAAAATTTGACTTGACCAGAACCCGAAAAAAGCTCAATAACAAGGGAGATAATTTTCTAATAACAATATGATGTTAATCCTTCATAATTCTACCAAATATGAAAATACACATGGCACAGTAGGATTTATTTAGAGTTTTAGAAAAAAAAACCTCTTCCTTTCCATTGTGTCATTATGCGTGCAGACTGTTCAGTATTGTGGAACCCTCAGAATTAAAGAGCTCATACGAAGAGGATCTCCTTTAATAGCAGAGCTGAGCAATTCAGCTCCTACCATTCAAGACACGCAGAGCTCCCAGAGCATAGATCTCACTTTGGCTGAAAGTGGTAACAAAAAGGTGTCCTGCAAAGGCAGAAGGCAATTAGAAGTATTTTCTCAGAAGAAAGAAGCAGCTCTGTCTAGCCAGCAGATAAAGCGAATGTCTATGCAGACGTGTAATTATGATTTCAACCTGCAAGAAGAATACAGTACAATGCATTTTATTTATAAATATTGATTATTCATGTATCCATCATGTATCCATTGTAACACTGACGGTTTATCGAGAACTGTGCTCTATGAACCAAACCCATACTTTGCGTCCATTGTCTGCTCTTGAAAAAGCTTGGAAACAGCAGGCATTCTTGGCTCGTGTCATTACACGCGTGCCGTCCACGCTGGGGATCTGGCACCCTTATTTCAAAGGTGGGCTTTGGAAGAGCGGCATGCTGCTCAAAGGTACATCCTACCCGCAGGGGGGCAGAGCTGGCAGGTCCCATCCCCGCTGTGACTCACAAGCTGCTGGGGGATGTGGAGCTGGCCTCCCTTTCATTGTTTGGGTTAGATGCCTGAGTTCACCACCCTCTCTACTCAGTACTTGCACGGCTGTGGGTGGAATTCAATTAATGGTGCTTCCCTCAAAGTGCGTTACGCTGCCTGATGGAAGCCCGCAGTCTCTAGAGTGGTGAGAAGTGGGTGGTTGACAACATTCACAATGGGGGAGGGAGCTTCTTTTTTTTTTTTTACACCGCCCCTCCCAATTTGGCATGGTCGCTGTGTCTAGTGGAGGAGACCTGCAGTGTGGTTTATTGCCCAATCCCAACTGGGGGAAATTTAGAGAAGGATGAAAAGGAAGTTATGGAAATTCACTACCACTGTCCAGATATGGACCTTCTGGAGCAAAGTGAAGCTTATAAATGGACAGTTTCTCTTCAAGGCTGCTTCTTCTTTGGGATCCTTGGGAACGTGAAGCACAGGCGTTTCTGCATTAGGATGTTATGGCGAATCAGTTCCTCGTCAGACCCACCAGTTTAATTTAATGTAGCACTCTTTACAAGTATATTATGACTGAGGTCCGTGTGTTTAAAACATGCACTTAGAATGAGCGTCAATGATAATCCAAAGGAAAGAGATAACAGAACACTATGGAAAAACTGAACAGATGGTCATGAGATATGAAGAGCGTGATTAACAAGAAATTACACCATTATGATAAGCCTGAGAAGATATTATATGCAAAATTAATGATGTGACATACAGGCTGATATTCATGTAAAAGAAAAAGGTATCCGTACAGTGAGTCTTGAGGAAGAGAAGAAAGATGTCCAACTGATCTACATAGCCACGTTTGGGCTTTTATGAAAAAAAATGCAAATGTACAGAAACAAATGAAACTGCATTGTATAAGATGCTTAAAGTGCATATTATGACACAATATGTTTTATAGAAAATTCAATGCAAGCTTTGTGGAAGAACATATAATTACATTTTTTCGATAATTTGTACAGTAACTTGTTACAAGTCCAATTATGTACCATATTCAACTTGTACCTTATTATTATCATGTCGAGAGTTCACTGTCATAAACCAGGGATGTCCTGAAGCACAGAAAACCTCGTGTCAGTCATTGATGCAGGCCAGAGATTAGTGCAGATGATTCACAGAAGCCTTCAGAAGAGTGTGTGATATTAGGGCTTTTAAAGAACTTTCTGCCCGTAATGTGACAACATACCATTTATGGCACATTAGGTACAATATGATAAGGTCATATTATTTAGCTTGGAGCAGCACCATCATTGCAGCACTCCAGCAATTTCGATGATACAGGGGTGGTTAAGATCGGCAGAGTATACGGCCTTGTGAAAGTCCGATCTTCAGACAAATGTGCAGCTAATTTTTCAGCCCAGACAGTGTCCATGTTTAAGCCATTGAAAAAGGTCACTCTTCAGTGTGAGCTATGAGCCTCAAAGGTCACCAGAACGGTCGTGGACAGGTGTTACTTCGGGCTCTTAGATCACTTCATTATGAGTTACGCAAAATCCATCTGGAATAAGGGCAGGCTTGGATATTCCTTTGTGGTTTATTATTGAAGAAAACACAAATTTTTCTTGTAGTAAAATAAGCTGTTGATGTGTGTGTGTGAGTGGGTATACTTTACCATATGGGGACACAATGTCCCCACAACGTGATGAATACCCCGTGAGGGAAAACTCAACTTAATAAAAATCTGTGACTGCAATGAAAAAACTAAAAATGCAAAAAACTTGTGTTTTGTTTGGTTACTTATAGTTATGGTTAGGGCTGGGTAGGGATTAAGGTTGTCATAGTTAGCGTTAGCATTTTTCCCATAGAAATGAAAGAGCATTTCCCCATAAAGATATGTTTACCGACGTGTGTGTGTGTGTGTGTGTGTGTGTGTGTGTGTGTGTGTGTGTGTGTGCCAGTGGCATTTGGCCTCATATTTTAAAACATTAAAAGTATCACAGCACTGTGGTGGCTGCACAAACCTAAGCAGGTCTGTACTTACGGCTTATATTGCAACTGTTTCTATATGAACGTACAAATGTTAACTGGTCTTGGTGCGAGGGGACTTGTGAGGTTAATTGGTAGCAGGTGTTTGTAATATTTCATTCCCACCTTTGTGATTTTTCCTTAATAACCCCATTTAACAGCAGGAACATTGATGTCATACAGTTCTACAATCAGCGAGATTCTTTGTAATTTTGCGAACATTAATTCTTCATCTGGTGTCACTGAGGCGTACGGCTAGGTGAGAGATATACAGCAAAGGGGCTGCTGAGACTGAACGCCAGGCACGGTATGGGGGCTTCAAACCACAGCCATGTACCCACTGCGTTTTGGCGCGGAGAGGACGGGCCTTACGTTCAGCTGAGATAAATTTTAAATTACATACTAATGTTCAATTAGTCCAAGTGTTAACCTGGGCCTCATCATCTTTTATTAAAAAATAAGATGAACATATATTTTGTATGAACTGTACAGGCTTATTATAAACCTCAAGTGACGGTTTTTAGTTATCAAATCAAATGAAGAAAGAGCACTTGCATTTTTATTGCTATCCTTTTTGTAAGTGAATGCCAGGAGTGATTCTGCTCAGATACTCTTTGCAGCTACTTGAATTCCTGCATTTGATTCCTTGAAATTTCCTAGCCATGATTGGATAATTTGGAATGATTTCATTACAGTGCCATCCATTTCATTCCAGTGCCATCCATGATAATATTCATGACGATGCAGCATATCATGATCACTATGGATTGTTAATGTTTTGTCAGGATGCCAAATGGAATTGTGGGTCTGTAGAAAGTCAGCCTTTGTTTTTACCTATGATGATGCAATTGTTGGGCACTTTGAATTTGAACATTAATTATATTTCTCAAAGGGTTCTCCCACAACCCTGACAAGCAGCTGGAAGATGGATACTGAGTTGGCTTTGCAGGGTGTTGATCCATCCATCTTCTAACCACTTGTCTCTGTCAGGGTTACAGGGGCAGCCTGGAGAGTCACACCCCGGATTACAGTCCATCACAGGGCAAATACACAAACCATTTAGAGACTCCGGGCAGCTTAACTGCATGTTTCTGGAGGAAACTGGAGGACCCCCAATCCTGGAGGTGCGAGCCCACTGTGTCACACACTGGGCCCTCATCCCACGCTTATGTGTTATATAACCACATACGCAGTTTAATGACCACCTTTCTTCTAGTCTGCAATTTTTAAATTTTGTCTTCGAATAGTTACCGAATGGGGGTTGCGTGGCTTGGTGGTTTAGCACACTGCGTTCGCGACCCAAAGGTCACTGGTTCGAACCTTGGGGCCAGCAGATTGATGCCACTGCTGGGTCCCTGAGCAAAGACCCTTAACCCCAATTGCTGCAGAGGTGCTGCATGCTGGCTGACCCTGTGCTCAGAGCCCTGAGCTCACTTTCACCTCCCTATGGGTTTCATAGAGAGGACAGCAGAAAAGACAATTTACCACCGGTGATGAATAAAGAATTACAATTCATTGTTCATAGAATCCCTTTCTATGATTCACGTGTCTATGCATTCGATTTTATTTCTCGTATGAACAAGCCATTACCCCCAACGCTCTTGATATTCTGTGTATATCCATATGCCGTTTCCATACCTGTCACTGCGGCATAGGAGTGCAGGAAATCTCTGCCACACTGGGGGGTCGGGGAGTGGGCAAATTCAGCGTGAGTGACAGGCTCTTGCTCTCAGAGCAGCAGCGGTTATAAATAAGATAAACAGCTATTGAAACAACAGCCTCATGGCCTTCTGTGCTTCACCAGTAGGAGTGTCTAAGCTTTTAACCCTGATGTATGTGAGATATTCAGTGAAAACTCCTGATTCTGATTCTATGCTCTTTGATTCTGGTCATTTCACAAGAGACCAGACTTTTACTCTGGCAGGGAGTTAGAGAAGGAGTTGCAAAAACAAACCACATATATATATAATATATATTTTTTGGAAAGAGAAATCAAAAAGGCAGCCCCCTGTGCATGTAACCAACTCCCTGCACAGATGTGAGGGGTTTCCATGAACGGAAGCAATGGCCCAGGGCCTCAGTGAGGTATCAGAAGACACTGCTGTGTACAGACACACCAAGGACACGACACAGATGGGACCAATTAATAGAAACAACTGTGGCCACCCCTCATACAAACACTTCAGAGCATAAATTTATTATATTCTAAATAAAGTACACAAAACATTATTACGCTGCGGCATTTAGAGCAGAGGGGCTCGTGAGTTAAAATGCCCTTTAAGCCTGCCGAGGGAGAAATACAGCAACATTATCCATTCAACCACTCATGAGATGAAACGCTGAAGCCCCAGCAGACCAGAGTAGAAATGGAATCATGTGATCCAGCATCATGATTATACCAGCTCGCGACACAATGCTGTATTTCCATCAGGCAGGGGGTGGACGGTACCTTTTATGAGGAACCTGTTGTACAATCTTTAATAGAGTGCCAGTGTGTGGATTGTTGTCTCGTGGGGTAACACTGCAGGTCTTTGGGATTGGGGGTTCGCATCTCACTGGAGGTCCTTCCTGTGTTTCTGTGGGTTTCCTCCTGCAGTCCAGAAACAGACAGTCTGATGTGTCCAAACTGCCCAAAGTGCATTTGCCTTATGATGGACGAGAGTCTCATCCTGGGTGCCCCCTGCCCTGTGCTTGCTGGGATAGGCTCCAGGCCCCCCCACAGTTCTGTGTTGGATGAGTTCTTATGAAAGGTAGATGAACATATACTTGGCATTTTACTTGCCTGACTTGTTTTTTGGTAACTGTGTGATCTGTGTTAAAAATGCTTTGGCAGCTTTATAAATTGCTAGTGGGAGTTTTAATTACACAAAATTGTTCCGAGGGCAGAACAAAAAAAAAAAATGATTGGTTCAGAGAGATAACCAATCAGACTGTAAAGGAAGTGGGTCCAAGCAACTAGATGAGGTGGGACCAACCAATCAGAACCAATCATTTTCATTCTGCCCTTAGAACTTTTTCTGTAAGTAATACCGCCATGAGTTTATAAATTGTGAGGAAATGCAGCTGGGAGTATGTAAATGTGCTCTGTGATTAGGTAGCTGCCAGGCATTTATTTGGCCGGTTTGTTTATCAAAAAGAACCGACTTGTTTTTGCTGTATTCCATTTTCGCCACATCCATCACATCTCACCACTCACCACTTCACCACCCCGTCTTCTCACCTCTTCTCCCGGGTCACTGTGGCAGCGTGCCTAGCAGGTCAGAGCAGACCTCTTCCTCCATGACCATACGCTCCAGCTCATTAAGGGATTGCACGATGTCCCCACAAGCTGTCAGATATAATCCCTCCAGCATGTCCTGGGTCGTCCCCCAGACCCCTGCTCTGTGTGATGTGCCCAAAACTAACATTCATTCCACATTGTTTTGAAACTTTGAACCAAAACTGTTCCAGCTCATTTGTTTACCTAACATATGTATTTTTAATAAGTTAGTTTATGTTCACGGAAAAAATTTAATTAAACAGGGTATAGACTATAAATTTTTAGGTGCGTTTGTTATTAGTTAAAATAATAAAATAAAATTTAAACTAAAAAATGGGTTAAGCTGATTTACTGTGCACTGGCAGTGCAGTGATACAGTGTGTTTCTGTGTGGGATTTTCATATTTTCTGCAGTGGATGGATTCCCCGATACCATGAATCCCTTGACAGCATAAACTGAAGCACATCCACCTACAAGAATATTCTTCTATGTGCGACGCCTCACAGATTTTATGGAAAACATCCATCCGTCTTATGACTGCTTATTCTGGCTGGGGTTGCGGGGATGGGGGTGGGGGTAGAATCAATTCCAGGGCACAAGAAAGAG
>JAODJU010000095.1:23415253-23425341 GCA_026776725.1 Gnathonemus echidnorhynchus | reverse complement strand
TATTAAGGGAAAAATGTATATTTCTAAGTAGATTTTTAAACTGCTCTTTAAAGTATTATTTTTCAGAATTCCAGAATAGTAGGCAGAAAACTACTTGAATGACACAGTGACTTTTAGTATTTTTTGGTAGTGGGAGAAGCTTCTACCTTCTACCTTTTCTATAAAGTCCACTTATGGCTACTTGTATATCATTAAAAGTGCTATTTGGCTTAATGTCAAGTGAAAGTCAAAGTAATCAAGTGAAGTCCAGGACTAATAACTAAATAAAAGACTCAGCTTTTCATTACCTGAACAGTTTTGTAGCAAGTGTCTAGGTGTGGGGAGGGATCCGGGAGACAGCCCTCAATCAAACAGATACTGCTCATATGCAAGAAGGTGTTTCAATAATAAACAAACAAATAAAAAACAAATAAGTAAACAAACCAATAAATACATGAGAACTTCTTCATGCATTGCAAGTCAGTGTTGTTTGGGAGTTCCAGTAATATCCATGTAATACTACACAACAGTATTCAGTTGTAATGGTGATTCTTACTGTGAATTAATATTCAGAACTTTTATTGATTTGTTTGCTCATGCGATAGTCGGTCGGGGGGTGGGGGGGTTTGGAAATTTATGAGCTGATTTTGTTCTCAGTGGGAGATGGGCAGCTCAAAGCTGTAATCTCTTGTGATTATTATTTGTTGAAAGGGTCTCTATGTCATTTCCCTGTAGCCTTGTTATTTTTTGTATACATTTTGTGGTTGAACCTGCTGGCATCTTTTCCAGACATATTTGCAGCAGCATGCTTACAGTCTTCTGGGATGATAATGCTGGAAACAAGCCGTGCTTGTACAATACAGCCATTTCCCGGTGTGTAGGTGTGATGCTTCGGGGGTATATCCTGAACCAGCCTTCTGAGAGTTCAGCCATGCTTGCAGGCAGCTGTGGAAGGAACTCACCTTGGGAAGGAGTGTCAGCTTGATGGTCTGGAAAACTTCATAGGAACCTGCAGGTGCTATTTCACGTTTACATCTATCACACACTCCTTCTATATTAGCCAGACAAGAAACAAAAATAGTGCTTGAGCCATTTCTTATAAAAAGAATCTTATAAAAACATATGTACCTTTAAAAAATCCTGATATTTGCTGTATTCTTGCAAAAAAAGGATTATGCTTTTGTTTATTTCACAGCCATGCCTTTTTTATCCAAGATAATTCTATTTAATCCTGCCCTTCATTCTATTTCTTATCTTATTAAAGTAATGAACCTTATCTCCATGAATAGCCTTGTTTTAGACTAGTTTTCTTTAAATCCCCGGAAGAGACTGTCATCTTATAAAAAGAGCCGCAATTAGATTAAGGACCCTTGATAAAATCACGCACACCTGCAGTAAATTATAAATTCAGCACAAATAGGAACAGCTTTTCTAAAAGTGTATTACATATATAAGACACACTAACCAGTTAGTAAAACAGCTGTCTCTCTCTGTAGTGCATGGGCTCAAATCCATAAATGACATAACACCCATTAAAGAGCTTTGATTTCTGTTACACAAAATGTATAAACATGAATTGTTATTTATTCTTATAATTTTAGTGTAGTATGAATATACTCAGCATCATTAACATTTTCTATATATTATTACATAATCTTAAATCTGTAAGACATATTTCAGTGCATATTACTAAAAATCAACACAGGTCAGACGTACTGTATTCAGTGGCAAAGGTGAATAGATTCTCAGTTTGTATAATGTGGCAAGCAAAAATTAAAGGGTTTGTTCAAAGAGAAAATGAATGCAGTCTCTGCTGCTACAGTAGGGCAGTGTCTACAAGTTAGCAGAGGCTTGGTCAAATAGAAATAATTAGTGTACAGGCCCTTGCGGGCTGGGAGGGCGACAGGGGGCTGTCCCACTGGGTCTCACAGCTGTCTGTTCTCCTGTATTAGGACAGGCTACGGCGCTCCAGCAGTTACTGCTTGAGTGGCGAGTAGGATGTGTTTACTGTCCACCCCCTCTTTAGTAGCTCTGAAGTACATAAAGCCAAATTACCGGCTTTTCCTGGAGAAACGCTTTCATTTTGGCTCCGCGGCATCATTACGCCCAGCCGCCGCTCTCCTCGTGCTGCTCGCGACGGACCCACGCGTTCTCGGTCACATATGCGCGGAAAGTGGCCGGTGGCCGGCGTCCCCGTGACGCGGCATCGTGATCCCGTCACAGGCACGACGCGGGCAGGAGAACACCTAGTGCTGGCGGAGAGTGGAAGGAAAAGAGCGTCTGCGGTCAACCCGGGAGTGAGGGGAAGCTGCAATAAGTAGGACAAGACAGGTAACAGGTAAGAGTGCAGCGGATGGAGCGTGGGAAGAGGCCGGGGCTGCGGGGGATGTGGCCGCACTGCAGGGGATGTGGCCGCTCTGCAGGGGATGTGGCCGCACTGCCTGCATGATAAACATTTACTGAGGAGCAGATTGGGTCATGAAGTGCAGCAGCAGAGCCTAAAGTCCACACCCCTATCTGGAGCCTGGGTTGGCCTCAGGACACGACCTCTCACCCTGTGGCAGTACCTCTGATGGCCAGCAGGGGAGTGCGTGAGGAAGGCTGACCAGACTCCAAAGCCACAGTAGAGGGTGCTTATCGGCAGGAAGGAAGTATTTCTCATTTTGAGACTCATCATAATGCCCCCTTTTTAATAAATGAATCATTAATATATCCATTTCTGTGGAAAAATAAATAGGTATGTAATGGCATATTAATAAAAACCTAATGGTCTTTAGTGTTTTGAGGGAACTTTGGTATGTTGACTAGAGTGCTTACATGCAGAATGGCAAGTAAGAATCATGGGAAAATAGTCTGTCAGAGTATGTTTTGTCTGTCAGAGTACGTGTATGTTATTTGTTTTTGCCTAAAGATGGTGGATGTGTTATTGGCATCATTAGAAAGCTGCACAATCTTCTTTGAGTTTTATGACATTTTGCAAAATATAGAAATCAAAGAAAAAAATAGCCACTTAATTGCTGCAATAGCAAAGCAATTAAGTCTTTAAGTATAAACTAAAAGCATTTCTTTCGTTTTTATGTTTACTCTTGTTGTGGACATGAAAGGGTAGCATTTACATTTCAGCAACATTTCTGGTGTTTTCAACTGAAGGGGAAGGGTTAGAAAGTTTTATGTATTTATTCAGTTGTTTGTTCTCTGAACTAACATGACCTTTCCCCATACGGTAGCCAGTGGCCCAAATTTAAAAATGGCCTCCTGTCCAGCGTTACAGTCAGTGAACAAACGTTTTGCATTATTACATTACCCAGCCAGCTCATAGCTCTCATGTAAACCCATCATTATGTTCTAATGCAGCAAAGTCCAGCCATCAAGAAGGCTGGAGATGCTCTGTTGCTTCCAGGGGTGAGACATAAATTACTCTGGACTTCAGTGTTCTGGCGGAACCCAGCCACCTGGGGCTAGGGTATGACTGCGGTGGATACAAAGTGTAAAAATTAAGTTAAATTAGCATACATGTGCAAGGTTAACGAGATGCTGAGAGAAGAACTTCTCCTACTTAATGTCTTATGTTCTTATGTACTTGTCCTAACCAGCTTTTGTTTATTTGTGTGAACTTAGTGTCTTTACCAGACACCAGCCTTTCAAATAAAGCTCATCTGTCTAAATGATTTCTCTCTAGATAGTCATATTAATTGAGAAGGGGAATTTGACATGCCTACCAATATTGCCGCTAAGCACTGAGCTTGTAAAGCGTGTATATGACTCCCAGCTTATGAAGATGTTTTCAAAAGGCTTACCGTAAACATGAAATATTTTGGGATCTAATCATTGTTCTAAACAAGGAAGCAAACATTAATGTATTCGGTTTTAATTAGCTGAGGCCCTGCAGCAAATGGATACACAAGCCGACCAAATAGGACGGACAAATAGGGTTTGTATGCATTATTAATGCCCGAGGTCCCGTCTGGCTAGACTATGGCTTCCTAAAGTTTACACTTAAAGGATTCCTCCTTCAAAGCCCTCATGTGTGAGAGCTTAGGTCAGGTTATCCGCACGTTTTACATCTGACATTTGGTGTTGAGCTGAAAGGTCATGGGAATAAAAAAGAGGAGGGGAAATGATTCAGGTTAATCGTGCTCCGTGTGTCGCCTGTTGGCCGATATAGTTGGAGAATTTTTGTGTCTCTTTACGTAACACAAAACCAAAGTTGCATTTCTTTTTTAAATGAATTTCTCCTTTGACGCTATAATTACAGTGTCAGTTCTTCATTTCATCGTGTTCCCTGTACAGTAGTCTATGAGGATTTTCCCATCATGGCCCTAATGTTGACATGAACGTACATTAAGCCTATGAGATGAGGCATTTGAAGCAAGGTTCAGGGCGGCAAGCGGTTTCATTCCAGCGACCAGCGGCCATACTGTAAGCATGCAGCGAAGACGATGTAGATTACCTGGATAAAGGTCAGCCAAACCCCAGCATAGCGCTAACCTTTTCACAGGGAGGTGTTAAATGTTATAACTTGTTGTGGCTCTGGCCCTTGGCATTTCTGAAGGTTCAGACTCTTTCAGAATGGGCCGCTATGCACAGTTGAGCACGAGGAGGACATCGTCTCCTGGTCCTTCAATTAAGTTAGTCCACATGGATTGAGATGGAACGCACTGCCGGCTTCCCCGCGAGCTCATAGTGAACTGAAGGCGTGACAGCACTCCCAGGACTGAAAGTAACATGATATTCAGTGTTGCCTTATTTATGCCACCTCACCGCTACGTGGCTTTTTCCACGTCATTTTGGACTGTACATCCATCTTTTCTCAATACTAGGGAAGTCTGAAAGCTTTAACTCCGAAAAGACTTCACCTATACACTATTAGAAGACATCGTGAAAGAAGGAATTATATTTTCTGGCATGAAAGCGTTACAGATGACTCCAAGCCAGTCTTCCTTATTTGGATATCTACTGTATTCAGTGATCCATTATACAGGACTGTAGTGCCCAGTGGTTTCATGTAAAAACATGCAGCAAAGACGCTCGTGGTACTTTAACACACACAGTGCTTGTATGAGTTTGGCAGAGTGTTAATATATCACTCGTAGTTCTGTTGTCACCCTCCACTGCACTGCTAGGAAGCTTATTCCAAACCCTCACAATCTTTTGTGTGAAGAATTATATCCATAGTTGTGATTTAACTGGTGGCCAGCTCCCTTTTCTCTGGGGTCTCCTGTTCACAAATCAGTACTGATGATGATAATGGCAGTTTGGGGTGACCTTATCTACTGAAGGACCCTAAGGATTTTCTCTTCATGGCTCATCTTCATTCTTATTTGTGTTTGTTTGAGAATATAAGGGTTCAGGCCCGCTAAACTTTAATTCCAGCCATTTGAGATTTGGAAAGCTTTATATCGCCTTTTTTTCTGGATTAGTAACAGCAAAGTCAGAAATGTATTATTGAAAACTGTAGCATCATGGTAAAAAGTGCTTGTTGGTGTAATTGTAAACACTTGGGTAAATTCAGTTTTCTCAGCATTTGAAGTACGTTTGTAGGACATGTTCTGTAGTGGATTTCCACTTCTAAGAGACAGAGTTAGGATGGCAGTGAGGGACATGCGCTCTTACTGAAGCAAACGGAAAAATATACATCCAGGTCCATTCAACTTCTAACCACTTATCCTGCCCAAAGTCATGGATATTATTATTATTATTATTATTGTTGTTGTTGTTGTTGTTGTTGATAATGATGATGTTGATGGCGACGATGATGACGTAGTTATGGCAGTAATTGCAATGTGAGGGAATGTGAGGGAATGTGCTGACTCACCACACATCTACATTGGAGCCATTGCATCATCATCATCATCATCATCATCATCATCATCATAACTGTACTTATTATTGCCGTTTCCCTCTGTTTGTTTCCTCCATTCCATGGGAAAGCTCCAGTCTCATTGAACATGGATATTTATATATTTGCACACACAAACAGCACTGAGATATTTACATAAGAGTAAAAAAAATTCATTACTTAAGGGGATGTTTGTAAAGCAGAATTGTTTTTAACCAATTAATGTCACAGATCGTTTCTTGTATAGAAACAAATGGTAATGATTTATACAGAGACAGAAAAGCAAGCATTTGTGTTCCTGTGAATCCCTCTTCACTGAAATTAAGAATCTCAAGAAGTATGATCACAAATACCGATCTCCACAATTGGTCCCAAAAAAAGCATTTTTTTTCCCTCATAAATTTTCCTTATGAGAATAATACCTTTAAGTTATACGTGTTATACATGTTAACCAGAGACAGATATGGCAATAGTCATATATGGTTACGGGGAAATTGGTTTTATTTTTCTCTTGCTTCCTTCTATGCAGGAATCTTCTTTTAGTAGTTTGGGCTCCCCCAGAGGAAGAATGTGACTGCCTGAAGCTGCTTATCGAATGGGGGAAACAAAACATGTCTAATTTTTAGCAGCACAATGTTTACTGCTAGCAGTATGCAGCATAGGAGTAAGATATGAAAATAGGATATGAGAGTCACATAGTAAGAAATCGCAATTCTAGAGTAAGGTATATGAGTGGAGGTTGGAAGTCAAAGCTGAGATCTCACTTGAAGATTTCATGAGAACTCGAGTTGAAATATAGCAAAAGCTCCCTAAAACCAGAAAGAGCAGATTTGTAGATCCATCTGCTGATGAGATTTGTATCTAGAAGCATGATACCACTACGGGGTAGATGGTGCTATTTGCATAAATATTAAAAAACATGAAAACAAGAAAACTCATATATTTGCTTAAAGCATAACTATAAATAACAACCTATTAATGTACTTGATGATAATTCGTTATAAGAAGATGTATTTAACATTAATGCAGTTAATTAGTAGTTGATTAGTTGGAGATAAAGACATCATCCTCAACTGCCTTGTAAAATATAATAAATTGTAATAATACAACAAATGTAATGAACTTTTTGTATATAAACAGATATGATTTAAGTTTTTGTAACAATGACTGACATGTTCAACCATGATGGAGCAAATTCCCCCATCAGCTGGATCACCATCAAGGTGGGAAAAATTGCTTAAAAAGATATATGCATGCGATTGTTAGCTAGAGACATAGCCAATCAACCACACAGATTTCCTGCATTAAATCATTGTATCATTTCATATCAATTTCAGCGTTCAAAGAACAATGCTAGGAAGACGCATCCTGCATGCTAACGAGATGACGAGCCTGCTAAAATGTGCTATCCAGCAAATTCTACATACCATGGCTGGCTTTACTGTCACGCAGGGATTTGTTCCAAAGGGTGGGGAAGCGATAAAGAGCAGGCAGGCCAGTGGGCACACCGGCCCAGCACAGTGTGACCAGTAATGCATCAAACTCACCAGAATACGGCAGCGGTTTTGTGTTCTGAAGAGAAGCTACCTGACAACATGCAGAAAGCAGCATCGGTGGGCTGCTCAAGAATGAAGGACAGACAGCCTCTGCTGGAAAATCCTGCCGTTAGATTCATTTTGATAAAGAGTGTTCGACCTTTCATGGCTTGAGAAGGTTACTGAATGGATCATTAATACCACTGTAAGGAAGGGCTAAAATATATATATATTTTTTAAGGTCATTTAGAAATAGCAAAGGTGAAAATACTGCACTACAGAATATAAATTATTGCGGGACAGAAAGATATAAGACTATAGATTTAAGTTTATCTTTCTGTAAAAAGTACAATGTATGGACATCAAAGGGTGGTTGTAAAACTAAAGTCTTTCGGTTGTGCTTTGGTTGTTGGTTAAATTGTTTCTTTTTGAAGTTCAATTGTTTAAACGTTTAATCAACTAACCACTAATGCAAAATACAGAAATTATTCCAATTACCATCATAATGCAGATGCTTTCCCAGATTAATTTATTTTTATATTGTAATTTACAATGATCAGCATTATTTTAAAAAAAAGAAGAAGGAATATTTCTGGCATTTGTTGCAATGATTATAGAATGCATTTTTTTTAAGTTGAAGGAAATAAAATCATGTAAATCAAATAAAGAAAACCATTATCCAAAACCATTATCCAACCACTTACCAAGCTTACAGCTTTCAAAATAATTATAGTCACCTCAGTATAAATGAGTATAAAAGATATTGGACTGTGTCGGTTTAAACACAAGTTTTTTTTTCTTCTTCAGTAAAACCATGCATCATATGTGAAAGTACAATTTTGTTTCCATTATTCGGTTTAAAGCTCACATTTGTAGCTTTAAATTGTCAGATTTGTACCATGCATGTACAATACCTTTGCAAACAAAGCCATAAACTGCTACCTTATATCTCAGTGATTATGCTTTAGGCAGAACAATTAAAATGTCCCGCGGCGAAACTTGCTGCTTTACTATATGATCATTAATTTACATCTACATTTTCATTTTTGCATTCTTTGATGTAATTATGCTTTTCACTTCTAATTATACATTATTATTAGGCTTTTAATGATACATTTCTTTGATGAAAAATGGACAGCTGTGATATTGGTCAAGCCAGGTCGCTCTGTTCTTGTCTCTGTTCCTCTCAGCAGGGCTGTGGTTCTGTCTGTTGGAGCTGATCCTTCCATAGTCACACTGATTCTCTGTGTCAAAGAAACATAGTAACATTCTTTTTTCAATGTTATCAATTTTCCCACCACACCGAAAGACATGAAGAGTAAGCCTGTTTTATTTAAATATAGTACTCTATTGTCTAGTGTGCAAAAGTATTCTATTAGGTACTTCAGTTACCATGCATACAAAGATTTAAAGTCAAAGAAGATATAGAAACCAAATGAAGCAGCAACCAATGTTTCCACAAATCTTATACTGTACCCAGGTAAATGATTTAATGGTTAAACTAGGCTAGACGAGGACATGTGCGGTTTCATTATTCCTAACAGGCAGCTAAGTGCATGTGCCTTTGGAGAGCTTGCAGTTTCAAGACAGCTAATAAATGATCAGGACACACTAAGCATTAGAGTCAATTTACATTAACTTTGCTCTGTGAGCGTCTGCACAAGTCGTGACAATATATATATATGCATACATTTGTCATCCCTTTCATCTCTGTTTGCTGCAGACCTTAGTTTGTCTTCATAGTACTTTTATATTACGAAGCAGGATTAAGGAAGATAGCATCTAGCACATTTTCAATGGCCGGCTAGTATTCTGCATGCATTTTGTTTGTTTGCTTTCACACCTTATCCCTGTAATATCAGCTGCTATTTATCTCCCTCTTATAATTTGCATCAGCTTTGTCATTGTGCTAATAATATCGTTTCCTAAAATTGCGCTTCACAATGAACTATTCCAGGAATATTTGCTGGAGTTATTTAGTGCTGAATCCCCGTTAGTCTAGTATCTGTATTGCATAACCAGTGTAGCTCCAGTGTGTCTAGCTGCCTGTCATCTGCTGTAGGAGCTGCAGGACTGTACAGGCCCAGTGAAGCACAATGAAGCACAATCTCTCTTCCTGTCTGGATGCAAAATCCCACATATCGATGTAAAGGTTTGGATAAGAAGTGGCCAGTTATGAACTTCAAAGCAGAGTTGTTCACGAATATTCTCATGAGGGAATATATATATATACACACACACGGGAATAATCTAATCCCAACATGATGACCTTAATCCCTACCCAGCCTTAACCTTAACCATAAGTAACCAAATTAAATACGAGACTTTTGGCATTTTTACTTTTTTGATTGCATTCACAGATCTTTGTGGGGACCTGAAAAATGGTCCCACAACATCAAAATCACAGGTTTTTATCACATTGTGGGGGACATTTGGTCCCCGCAATGTAATATGGACCTAATCCACACACACACATAGGGGAGGGGGTATGGTTGTAACACTTTATTTCAGCATTAGTAACGCACTGAATTTTTCAGCTGGAGTTCTCAAACTTTTATACAAAATACTCACACTTGTCTAGTACACATGGCGCCAATACCTCGTGAGTTGATGTTACATACATGGTGTTACAACCTACCCCACTACCAGGGGGAGTACATTGTAACAATTACATAAAAGAAACAAAACCAGAGGCCACACCATGTGTTATGCTTCAGAAAGAGATTTACTGAAAT
>JAODJU010000095.1:23391550-23414983 GCA_026776725.1 Gnathonemus echidnorhynchus | reverse complement strand
TTTCTTCATCTGTGAATGTTCTCTTTGTGGGCTTTCTCCCTTTTATCTTTTGCTTGTCTTCATTCTTTCATGCAGTACTTTTGCATGCTCTTCTCTGTTCTTCTTCCATCGATGCTTGCTTCACTGGTGCATCAGTGAGGATTTCAGACTCCCTCTTCTTCCTCTTTAACTAGCTGTATTAACATAGTGGTTTGATATTGCCTGAGAAGTTACAATTAAATGTAATATAAGTCATAATTATATCTGCAATAGTACAAGCACTAAACAAAATATAGTCGTCATTTTTTTTTTAAATGTACCTTTTTTATCTCAAAATCACTTTTTTCTCTTTAGACTCTGCATGTGCTTCTTTTCTGCCTTGACAACCACTGCGTGAGATCAGGGAAAAAGCGGGTAAACACTGAAATGATCATATGACTCCTATCTTATCCCTGATTGGTGGAATTGGTGACATTACAACTCTCCCCATGTTACAGTCATACCTGGTCTCCCCTGTATATGTATTTGCATTTTAATGAATTTGTTATGGTTGTGAAGTGAAATAATTATGCTGAGATGAGAAAACTCCTTTATGTTGGCAAAATGAATGGAAACAGATTCATGAATGGAAGAGCAAACCCAGAGATTTAATGAAAATTATTGAAATAGAGTCCTGTTCAAATTGCCTCAAAGAAATACCACAATGTGTTTTAAGACTTTAGTGCAATAACATGGTCAGTGGCCACACCAGATTTACTTCCCGGTCCTACAGTAATCAGCCATGTGACATGTGTTTGGGCAATGTGGCCATAGAGAATTGAATGGAGATTTCTAGAAACCTGCCTGTGCTCATATCAGTGGTCACCAGGTCCTGGAGAGACCCAGATCTGCTGTACGTACCACCCCAGATGTCCTGTTTTTGGCGAACAGGATTGGACTTGCACTGTAATCATACATGCTCTGAAAAACACCAGAGCGCATGTGATCTCATCATCAAGACCCACTGAATGTATTCCAGCTTATCTCCTGTCAGTCAATATGTTCAGGCAGCACTGGAACATTCTGGTGTTATATTAAAAGTTTTCCTGAGTCCATAATAAATAGATATGTAAGGAGAGGAGAGGTCAGATGGAGAAATGCCCCTTGGGACTCACATGACCCCACTCTGGGAAAATAAGCACGAAGATTTGGTTTTCATTGATGAAAAGGCAACAAGCAGTATCTGACACACATTCCTGCTATCGCAAACATAACCAGAAACTAATCAAGGCTGAGGCTGAGTGCAAAACCAACAGGCCCTCCCTAGATAAATCCCTGATATATCGCCATGCGGCTGGATTACCTAGCGCCTTTTATGGAGGTCCTGCATGGCCAGCTGGTTATAAATTTGCTGTCAGGCTACCAGTCAGGGGTCACTGTTTCCACTCCGGTGTCAATTAAATTTGGTTGTCATTCATTTCACCGTGACCAGAGATTTTGAGATGCGTGTATCATGGCGAGTTCTGCGGGCTGCCTTTTCATTCTCCTTTTCTTTTTAGGTGTTATAGCTCATTTCACTGGATTGTGAAAGGTTTATTAAAATGGTCCAGTAAAGCCAGTCAGCTTATGAGGAGACAGAGAGGAGAAGAGACTTTTCTGTGGAAAATTATACCATTTATACACAGGTCTTTCTGAAGAAATGAACCGTACATCAAGGGGGCGATTCTCCCATTGAGCACATAAGCTTAAAAAAGCACTTAAAAAGTTACGTGCTTTTGAGTTAAGCGTATTCTCCCCTCATCAGCACGGACACTCCCACCGCACTTAACCCGAAAAAGAAGGCGTGGCTCTACAAGAAATAGAATTAAAACATGGCATTAGCCTACTATGCTTATATTTGGCCATTCTCACAGACATGAGAATCCTTCAACAAGAAATTAAATGTTGTAATAAAATACAGCGTTTGAATTTTGTGCATTGCATTAACATATTAGGTATATTAAAATGATGTCATTTATAGCTCTGATTTAATGATCCCTCAACCATTTCCCCCAAATAAGCATTACCGTTGCAGTTTTAAGATCAAATAACACAAAACAAGTTAAAATATTTAAATATTTCAACTTTACTGCAGGTAACCCACAATAAACAGTCGATTAGTATAAGACGTACATCTTCTGAGCTACTGTATGTAGTGTGTGCATTAAGTGTGTGGTTTCAGCCCACTTACCCCACTTAAGGACAAGCGCACTGAGATTCTTTGGTGAGGTGTGGTGACATAAGACACAAAGTGTGCAAGTTAATGTAAAGAGCTTAAGTGCGCGGATATTTCTTGAAACCAGTGGGACACATTTGATATCTGAATAGGTGAACAGGAAACACGCTACAGCTAAGTTGTCATTTGTGTTGGTTGTGTTTGGGATTGTCCTTCACTGTAGCCTATACTACAGTATGTACAGTTGTTATACAACTTTGCACGCTTAAATTGAAACTTCTTCGGAGACATGTTGGACTCTGATTAGCCCGGCAGACTTCCTTGTGGTTCAATGTCAACATTAGTTGTCACTAACGCAGTGCATTGTGGTCTATATACCGAGCCAAAGATGGCTTCCATGAGGTATTTGCTAAAGTGTGGATAAAGCACATGTCAGGTGTGCTGCACTTGACTTATATGAGGAACTGGACACCCTTGAATACTTGCAGTAAGCATGTGAATGTGCTCACTAGCTATGGTAGTGTGTAAGTGTGGCCTCGGTGTGGCAAATGGGACCGGTCTTGGGCTGTGTTTACATTTAGAGGATACACCCATCTAAGGCTGCATTCCAAGAGTGAGTGTATGTCAGCAGCGTGACAAGGCTGTCCCGTTTGCAAGGCTCCTTCAAATGCGGCCTAGAAATCCATCCTCCTTTTGCTGAGTCACAAAGGATCCACCTGATGGATCCTTCGCAGCCCAGCACATCCCAAGATTCATTGCGCAGATGTGAAGTCGGTGTGTACTGGCTAGACGACAGGAGGGTCGCTTCGCAACTGAAGGGTAAGAGCAGAAGCAGCAGGGGACGGCCAGACCATCCCATTCGACATGTTCCGTTCCATCTTCGAAGAACGCAGCCTATAAAAACTATACCTTCAAAAGACGTCGCCCCTAAATCCAGAATCAAGGCTCATTGTGTATGTAGGTTTTCAATGCAACTCCCTAATTAAATAACTAATTAGAGGACTGATTGGCTGAAGAGTCCTCATGACTGAGTTTGAACAGCTGACCTAAAGGTTACCCCAAAAACCTGCACGAACACCGGCCCTTTAAGGATAAGATTGCCTGCCTCTGGAATAAGTGCATTAAAACCCCAGACTATAGTCAATAGGAGAATATGCTTCATTTTTAAAAAGCACACAGCTGTGCGCTTTTTTGACTTAAGTTCTAGGAGAATCGACCCCCAAGTGAATTAACTCTGGCCTCTTGTACATCTGCACTATTGCTAAAATTCCAGAATAGTGAAAATTTAATAAATTCTTGCATGTTATTAACATTTCATGACCTGTGTTGGATAAGAGGCTGGAAGACGGATGGATTGATGAATGGGTGTCATTAACATGCCATTTAAGTAGATTTCATTGTTCAATAAAATCAATAATTAAGCTTCAAAGAAACTGAAGAGAATGGCCTGCTTTCCTACAAACACATTACTGTATAATAATTTTAGAACTTAAACCTCCTTCCCTCGCTGTTTTCTTATACAACATTATTTAATGCAATAATATTTAAATGTGTATTTAAGAGATCATGTGCTGTTCTCCTGCCTGAAATTGTTGAACAGACAGACAGACAGACTTTATCGATCTACTAGAGGAAATTAAGGTACAAGCAGTGGTAACATCCAACAGGGTAATTCCATGATGAACAGTACAATTCTGAGGTAAAACACATATAGATATGCATGTGAAAACAGTCCCAAGAAAGAAGATGAGCTCCATCCGACATTAAATGCATCAGGGCATGTTTGACTGACAAGCATTTTACCAGTGACAGACGCTGTTCTTAACCCGAATGATTAGCCATCAACTTTGCAGGCATCTTAGCAAGCATTATCGCTGCTGGAGACTTTTTTGAATACTGCTCTTTCACTGACTATAATACATTTTTGTGCTTACATTGCCTTGATATTCATTAGTTGAGGTTTGAAAGTTACATACGGCGGATATGCATGAAAATGCAGCCAACGCACACCCCACAGTGCACAAGACAGGAATAGCTACTATTACACAGGAGCTGATGACTTAGTAATTAAAAACTCATGCCCTCTATCATTACCGTGTCACCATAAGTTCCCACAGATTTCTGGGAGCTCGGACATCTTCATCATGCCATAGAGAAGTGACCGTACACTTGTTGTATCTGCTTTCTAGCGTATATATCGCAGAATTCTGCTCTAGCTACAGCACCCCAAAAGTCTCTGATTAATCAGCCAATCCATAAACTGAAACAGGCTACATTATGTTTCTCACGGATAAAGTGATACATAATAACTCCCCTTAATGATGAACCTTCCCATCCTTCTGTCTGAGGTGCATTTAAACTAGGTTTACAGTAGGTCTGTTGTTTGGGTGGGTTCATTCATTTACTCCATAAGTTCAAAGCCAGAGATATTGTGATGCAGGAAACGTGGCCTTTTCAGGGACATAATCAAAAGCACAAAGTCCGATTCCTCATCAAATGGGACTGCAGAAATGCCCCCACTGGACTCCTGCTGAAAGGGTGCGCTTAATCTGCCAGACTCTCCCGAAACCAGACTTGCAATAATAAATATAGATTTGTGTATAGTTCGTTATAGACCTCAGAAGAACCTTGTTCCACATGATTGACAGTTTACTATGAATAAATTAGTATTACATGGGCTAACATGGCAACATGTCTTGATAAAACATTGTCATCACATTTAGTCGCTACATTTAGTGTTAGCACATAATGAGACAGCATGTAATTACAACTTGAATACTGAGACTTGCGCAACCGTCTGCAATGACTTACTTTTTTGAAATTTGTGGTGTGGCCGGTCATATGCTTCACTCTGTGGTTCCTTAGCTGGTGTGTTTGATTAGACTCCACAGTGGCACATGGGGAAACGCTTCCTTCTTCAGCCTTTCTTCTCACGGTACCATGCGCGGGGCGTGGTTACCGGCGTAGTTATTATTCACAGTGTCGGTTTAATTGAACTGATGTTAAACCAACGTAATTATGTCTAAGGCCCAAAGCGAGCCCATAGGTGCCTGGTGGGGGCTGCCTAGCAGAGATACTCTGGAGCATGTTAATGTCAGTATCAGGAAAATAGACATCTGGTGGTGTACTATCTGATTTGAAACTCAGTCAAGTAGCTTGAATGGCTGTATAAAGTAGAATTGGAAGCCTAACACATTGGAGTCTAAGGTAGCAGAAAGGTCACACACGGGATTAAACAGGTAGGATCCTATTAAAAAGCTTCTTTAAAGTCTACCCAATAGCTTTACTTCTGACTTCTGATAACTTATCAGTGCCTTTGACATCCTCTACACCTGTTTTCCAATAGGTGACCACCTCTTTCGAGCCGGTAGATGTCTGTGAGGTTAGTGAGGCATTTAGCTGTGAACCTGCGGCAGTGGCTCAATAGGTAGCACTATTGGTGCATCCCCTGCACGGTTGGGGGTCTGAACCCACCTTGTTCTGTGTCTGTGTGGAGCTTGTATGTTCTCCTCGTGTCACATGGGATTCCTCCAGGTACTCTGGCATCTTCCCACAGTCTAAAGGCTTGCAAATAGGCTAATTGGTATCTCGGAATTACCCATGATTTATGATGGTGTGTGTGCACAGCCCAGCAACAGAAAACTCCAAAACTTTGTTCAACTGACAAAAGACATGCAAGTCCCTCTGCCCCATCAAAGAGCTACAGTTCATAAATAACTGGTCGTTCAATGAGCTTGTCTGAGTGGCAGTTTAAGGTGGTACCCAAGAGGTCTTAGCCCTGCTGAATCACTTGTTTCTCCTTTTGTTCTAGCCACTCCTATATGCTATTCTGACAAAGGTTCGGAATCTATTGATTTCAGTTCAAAATGATGTTGCAATGCCAGCGACTATGTTACAACTCAACGAAACCATTGGGAAGGCAACCCAGTATTTCATGGACTGAATAAATTATGCTGACACAGGGTTTACCCTTGACCTGTGGTGTCATGTATAAGCTTCACTCTGAAGTTCTCTCAAGATCCGAGAAGTAGGGGCCACTCTACGCATACATCTCGAAATACTCAACATCGATGGCCGTGGGAGCTGCAGACCAGTATTCAATTAAGCTCCAAAGGTTTTATGAAGAGCACAGATCTTAGGAGGGTTACAGGTCTAACCATTTATTCTCCACTGATTCATATGAGATGTCTCATTTTTATGAACATTTCTCCAAGAGCAGTATTTCACTCGTCATTAAAAGAGTATTATAACTACAAATACAAAAAGATATTCTTAACAGTTTATTTGCATAATTGATATTCATAAATTACATAACATGGTATGAACAGTCACAACGGGTTTGTTTTATGAAGGCCTTTGAAGGAAGCAGACTGCCTTGCTTTTTAGTTGCCATGGAGATAGCTGTAATGTAGACTACGTCCAAACCTTAAAATGCATTTTATTGGCTTATTTTAATTCGTAACTTATTTGCCTCTCATAACATTTCATTCTATTTGGAGGGTTCTATTTTATTCCCTGTCATTACAATTGTTATTTATATATTGCATCCAAAAATCATTGAAATCATATATAAATAGTGCAATTTATTTATTGTCTCAAGTCATATGATTATGTTTAGCCTTTGCTTTATAATTACATGTTAGTTACATGTTTCCCACACTAATGGCCCAATCGTACACCCAGTGCAAAGCGGTGGCTGGCGCAGTGTGGGGGTCCCTGCTACCATGAGCCCAGTGTGCGAAATACCCGTCAATATTCAGGGGGGGTCCCCATCTCCCTATTGTTGCGCAATCCCGATCTTGAGACCCCCTTAAAATTTTGCTTTTGAGGCTTTCAGGGGGTCTCATGGGCTAATCGGGGGTGTCAGACCCCCCCGTATTTCGCACACTGCATGAGCCCCACGCAGTTGTCATTTTCCCGTTCAGCACCCACGTCATTTAAATAGCCAATGTACTTGCGCCCATCTGAACGCCCGTAGGCCTGTCGTCTTAACATGAGGTGCACTCAGCTACGATGTTCGCACATTGCTATCTTCAGGCAGCGGAAAGCGATTGCACAATTGACCAATAAAGTCAGTCAATGGCGCAGTATTTCACTGTTATTTAAAGGGTGTGTAATCAAGAGAGTAACATGCAGCTATAAACCATGCGCTTCAGATTGGTAAAATATGCCCCTAAGTGGTAGACCTACTAAGAAACACACAGTTGTGAAAGGTGTTGTATGGAAACCGTAGGTTTGCATTTTGTGGGGTATTTACATAAATAATTAAGCAGTTATGAATGAGTAATGAAATTTTTTTTACAGCAGTTATTTCAGAAGTGTTCCTCACATATGTTATACAGAATTTGGAAGCCTTGGGTGTAGCATTGACAAGCTCTGTGGACCATGTTATTAATACTCAAGCAAGTCTAATGTCAAGAAAGCAAAACTAGAGTTAATATTTTTACTATTAGTACTTGGATCCAAGGAACCTTCCTGTAAGTAACAAAGTGTTTATAAAACAGTACCTTTTCAAAAAATTAAGGAGGGTCATGATAATTTAAAAGTCACAGTTCACAAATTTTAAGGGCATTGATGAACATAGATAACATCACCACCTGGTCATGACTAATCAATGCCTAGAGTGTGAATGGAAGTCAAATTACTATTTATTAACTACTGTACAAGAGTAAGTTGACTGTCAGAAGTATGAAGCCACGTATTTTATGTTAAAATGCTATTACGTTGCTTTATGTCATATTTCATAAAACATACCATAATGAATTTTGAAATATATATTTTTTTAAATATGATGTACCCTACTGGTGCCATTATGTTACTGAGGAACTGCTGCATGTTGTCTATAATTATGTTAATCTTCTTACTTTGATGGTTCGTTTTGAATGCCAAACCCTATTTTCCTTGCAATATGCCCATAGTGCTCTAATTCATTGCTGTGGAGTCATGGATCATGCATGACATTCAGGATTGTATCTTTTTTTATTAGGCATAAACTTGAGTTTTATGCTCAGTTGCAGATGGAATATCTGCTGTTGGGATCTTGCAAGCCTGTGTACATCTGGTGTTACAGGAAATAAATAAAGGCATCTATTAAGCCATCTGCGCCCATTTTTTAATCACTTATCCGGTACATGGTCAAAGAGCGTATCCCATATAGCAAAGGGGGAAAGGTAGGGGACACCCTGGAAGGGGTGAAGCTGGAGTATCAGGGGAATTCCCTGACAACATTGGGCAGAACATCCATTCACGGGGCAGGGGATGATTTACAAACCTCCAGGCACAAGGCCACAGTGCTACTCATTCAGCTAGTTGAAATAATCTCAATGCAAATCTGTCTAAACTCATTTCTTGTGACCACTGAAGAACTGCAAAGAGATGTTCTCTGATGAGCAAGCCTGCGGGCACAGAAGTTTTAAAAAAAGATCTTAATGATTTGTTTTACTTGAACATGTGTACATGTAAACTCATCTTGTGTGAATGAGTGAGAATTATAATTCTGCAGGTATTTTAATGTAGGTTAGGGTCATTTTCAATATGAATTTTACACAGTAAGAAAACCTGATAATGTCAATCTGCCAGAGTGAATTAAGCCTGAAGTGATGTTTTTTTTTTCCTATATATATTTTTTTTCTCAAAAAAGAAAGAAAATGACAGTCATGGCCAAAGGGAAATGAGAGATATGTGGGTATGGTAGACTGAATGTCAAGATGGAAACATCACAAAAAATGGATTTATTACTCACTTGAGTACAATGAAAGTATTATTTTACCACTGGGTTTTTTTAACCCTCTTGACATTCATTTCATTTTACATGTAATTTCATTTCTTATGACAGGTAGCAAATAGGAACGGAACTGTTTTTATAAAACATTTGGAATCTTCTTTAGGTACATTTCCTACCCTTTAAATGTGTATATCCAGGTTCCATTTAGTCTGTAAAAGAAATAAACTTGATTTTAAGCCTTTTCAATACCCAAGTGAGAGAGAACTAGGAACGAGAAATATTATGATGAACAAGGATGTCAGTACAGAAAAGTACCTCAAGATACATTCTTATAAATGAAGCTCTGACTGCATATTAAAAAAAAGTCAAATGAGACCAGAACCAGAACTGGATCAGCACTATACATTGCTAAATACAAAATGTAAAAATAAGCAGGAAATTGGCACCTGTCAGTAGCCTACTGTGAATTACAAAGCTTTCTCAAATGAAAGGCAGTATTTTCAACTGAACTGTATTCCATAAACTGAAGCTCATCTTCTTTAACTTAATTTAATTTTAATATTTGTCCCCACGACCAGAATAAGCTGTTAGAAAATGGATGCATGCATGGATGGATGGATGAATGGATGGGTGAATGGGTGGTTGGATGGATGGATGGATGGATGGATAGATGGATGGGTGGTTGGATGGATGGATGGATGGATGGATGGATGGATGGATGGATGGATGGATGGATGGATGGTTTGATTATGATGTTGAACTATCAGGAGGAGTAGTGTAGTCTGTAAAGTAATATCTATACTCTAGGAAGTGACAGTGTGTTGGTAAAGCTGATGTGAACAGGGCATCGTCTGGCTGTTATCTTCATGTCAAGCAAAACTAAGCCTTGCTGTTGTGGCATCAGCACACTTGCCTGTGATAAAATAGTTTAGGTCTCAAATCTGTCTTATCTGAAAACACTGCTGGGATGAAGGAACAGAGCCGTGTAACTGAAAATTATCACGCCATTTTCATTTAAGCTAAATACCAGTTTGTGTGTGTGTGTGTGTATAGTAGTTCATACTACTGTACTACTTTATAAACAATGTAAAGAATTAGTGATATATTGCAATTGTACAATAACTGCAGAATATTATACAAATCTATGTAGTAAATTGTATGTAATGTGATTGTGTAATCCTATAAACTGTTGTATAGAGTTATGGAGAAATATTACACTCCACACCTGGAGTGGTTTGTGAACAGAACAAAATACCACTGATAATCAATGTGGCAATGTCACATTACATCACTGGTGTGTATACAGTATGATGTGTTTATAAGCAATGTCGCAATGTCACATTACATCACTGGTGTGTATACAGTATGATGTGTTTATAAGCAATGTGGCAATGTCACATTACATCACTGGTGTGTATACAGTATGATGTGTTTATAAGCAATGTCGCAATGTCACAATACATCACTGGTGTGTATATGATGTGTTTCTCAACAGGATCATATACATAAATAGGTGAAAGTCAAGTCAAGTGAGTTTTACTGTCATTCCATCCATATATAGGTGCACAGTGGTATGGAATAGCATCCTCCAGCACCATAGTGTGACATACAAGAACATCGACAGGGAGAGGGTTTACATGACAGACAGACAGAGAGACAGACAGATAGACAGAGAGAGACAGACAGATAGACAAACAGAGAGACAGACAGACAGACAGAGAAAGAGACAGACAGAGAGACAGAGAGATAACTTCACTGATCGCCAGTGGGAAATTCTTCCGCTATACTTATATAAGTAAATGAATTGGGATAATCCCCTCAAAGCATTATACCAAATGTTATGCTTTTCAGATTGGTCCAGCGAGTTTGAGAAATTGCTTCCTCATGATGTTGGACTGAACACAATTACAATTGCGATGCTGGTCTTCCATTTGAGAAAACTAATTATCCCTCAATGCAGAACTCATTACTTCCATGTCACTCCCAGTGACATCATCGATAAAGGCCAACGTAATAAACTGCACCACACTTTCACACTATTAAATAAAACAGATAAACCCACAATAATCAGCACATTCTGTCCCACCCCATCAGTCAGACTCCATGTGGATGTATTGCATGTATTCATGGGCGTAAATTACAGGGGGGGTTGTAGCCCCCCCAATAAATCAAAACCAGCTAATACAAACCCTCCCCCCAATAATCATGTTTCCCCCGTAATGCGTGGAGACCTCAAGCCCCCAGTGTTCCAGCCAAAGTTACGCCCTTGCATGTATTCACATATGAGCCACTCAGCACAGAGACTTTTTGGCTTTTTCTTAAATATCAATCTCATTTTGAAACTCTGTGTGCATTTAATACAAAGTTAGGAACCATATAAAGCAAAAGAACTTGCAATATGTGCCAGTTATCTATCAGCATCAGCTACACAGCTGAAATTACATGAAATGATTCTGGACACAGATTCTTGATTTTTGATGAAATATTGCGAACCCCTTGACACTGGCATTTCGGCGGTGCAGACGGCCAGAACCGCAGGATTCATTAGCAGCGTGAACTCTGCGAATGATTCATGGTACAACAAACGTCGCTTGCTGATGTTGCAATCTGCTCCTCACAACTGTCAGTGAGCTTACCGTGCCAAGTCTTGTGATTCAGTCATATCACGGCCATCAGGTGACTGATCATACAGTGATGTTGAGCAAAGATAAATATTCAGCTGGAAGTAGTGTTGGTTCACAGTGATCATGATGTGTTAAGTGAGTGGTCACGTGTCCTGTAGTGAAAGTTTGCTGTATCCTGTGACGGCTCATAAGCCTTAAGGGAAATTTATTTCTTTGAGGTCAGGCTCAAGTTTAGGTATAATTATTAATTTGTTATTATAGCTGGGTATCATCTTCAGTCCTTGCTTGTTTTGTTTGTTGGTTATTCTTGTTTTTTGTGTGTGTAGATTAGGTTTATATAACATTGTGGGGACCAAATGTCCCCCACAGTGTCATAAAAAACCTGTTATTTTGACATTGTGGGAACCATTTTTCTGGTCCCCACAAAGACCTGCGAATGCAATCAAAAATTCCAAAGGTCTCCTATTTTGTTTGGTTACTTATGTTTAACGTTATTGCTGGGTAGGGATTAAGGTCATCATGTTGGGATTAGAGTTTTCCCCATAGAAACGAATGGAGAGTCCCCACAAAGATATAATTACAAACCTCCCCTGTGTGTGTGGTGCAGCATGAATTAAGTAAGATCAATTGGATATAAAATTATATCATATTTACCTATTACATGCATCTCTGGATTTATCATGGATTTGAAAATCGTACTTTTGAGTGTCATTGTACATGGTATGCATTATTCTTAAAAGTTTAAATTATAGCATTGTCAGTTTTTAAATGACTCTTTAAGACATGTTGTAGTACTTTAGTTCTAACAAATTATACAGATGGTAGCAAAATAATTGGGTGTTATTATGGGTAAATATAATGCTAATATATACTTTCTGTTGTTTTATTTAAATGAATTTCTAAATGGCTTTTGTACTGACTTTAATTTCCCTTTTATCCTTTCCAGGGACTATTTCAAAGTCATAAATGCAAGTCCAATCAAGTGGAAGGCAAAGACACAGGGTTTTGAGACTGAAAGGAAATGTTATTCACCAGGGAAATAAGCAAAAGACAATCTAAAATTATGATACAGTGAAGCTAAAAGCTTCTTTACTTTGTGCCATCCAACATTCATATGTGGCAAGGAACACCCAGTCTACCACTGCCTCTCCTGGAAACGGTGGAGACCTACCAGTGTGACTCTTTTCTAGCCAGTATCTTAGCGTCAACAAAACACTGGACCATCTAGCGACGTTGCCTATTCACGTTTATAAGTCGGATTCTGCCTAGTTGCAAGCTAACTGGGGGTCGAAATCCCGTGACCATCTGCAGACATAATGAACCCAGGATCAAGGACGGCTTTCCACGGGGGCGTGGCCATGAGTGCCTTTTGCTGGTGGGCGGCGGTGCTGCTCTTTTTCTGGCAGACAGCTGGGGTCAGGGGGGACTGCTGGCTGATCGAGGGAGAAAAGGGATTCGTATGGCTGGCGATCTGCAGCCAAAACCAGCCGCCTTACGAGTCGATTCCGCAGCACATCAACAGCACCATCGTGGACCTACGGCTTAATGAAAACAAGATCAAAAGCATCCACTACTCCTCCCTGAGTCGCTTCGGTAACCTGACATACCTAAATCTAACCAAGAACGAGATTACGTATATAGAAGATGGGGCGTTTTCTGCTCAGTTCAACCTACAGGTCCTTCAGCTGGGCTTCAACAAGCTACGGAATCTGACCGAGGGGATTCTGCGGGGTTTGGGCAAATTACAGTATCTCTACCTCCAGGCCAATCTGATTGAAACCGTGACACCCAATGCCTTTTGGGAATGTCCCAACATTGAAAACATTGACCTTTCGATGAACCGGATCCAGCAGTTGGATGGGGCGATTTTCACCGGTCTGAGCAAGCTGACCACTTGTGAGCTCTACACAAACCCTTTCAATTGCTCCTGCGAGCTCCTGAGCTTCCTCAGATGGCTCTCTGTTTTTCCCAACAGGACAAATGAACGCATGGTGTGCGATTCTCCTCCAGGATACTCTGGCTACAGCCTGCTGAGCCAGAATCTGAACATGCCCACCTTTCGTAATGCTTTCTACGCACTCTCAACGGTGTGCACGGATGAGTATGTCACTCTGTATATCACCGGAACTCCGGACACCACTACCCTCTCACCATACTCCACTCCTTGCGGACTTGAGGACTGTTCATCCGGAACTGAACCCGAAGAAATTATGAACATTATCACACCAGACATTGATCCTGAGGTGAAACCCATCATGAAGCTGAAGCAGGTGACACACACCAGTGCCATCATTTTCGTTCAGATCCCACATCCGTTCAAGAAAATGTATATCTTGGTTCTTTACAATAACAGCTTCTTCACTGATATCCAAAATCTGAAGAATCAACGAGAGGAAATTGAGTTGAAGAACTTGAAAGCCCACACTGAATATACGTACTGCGTTGCTTCCATTCGCAACTCTCTGCGATTCAACCATACTTGTCTGTCAATCTTTACAGGACCCAAAAATGGAAAGGAGCGATTGGATGACAATTCTACAGCCACACATTACATCATGACAATCCTGGGTTGTCTCTTTGGCATGGTGATTGTTTTAGGCATGGTTTACTACTGCTTGCGGAAGAAACGGCACCAGGACGAAAAGCACAAAAAGGCAGGCACCATGAAGAAGAACATAATCGAACTCAAGTACGGCGGTGAACTGGAAGGTGGAACCATCTCCCAGATGTCCCAAAAGCAGATGATGGCTGGTGAGAGCATGCCGCGGATGCCATATTTACCGTCCAGTGGTGAAATGGAACAGTACAAACTGCAGGAAATCAGTGAAATCCCTAAAACAGCCAAGGGGAATTACATAGAGGTACGCACGGGGGAGCAAGCCGACCACAGAGAATGTGACATATCCATAGCTGGGAACAACCAAGGCTCAGTGGCAGAAATCTCCACAATTGCCAAAGAGGTTGACAAAGTGAACCAGATTATAAACAACTGTATAGATGCCCTGAAATCAGAATCCACGTCTTTTCAAGGAGTGAAGTCGGGAGCTGTTTCCACCGCAGAACCCCAGCTAGTACTCATATCAGACCAGCCACAGGGCAAAACAGGTTTCCTGTCTCCTGTCTACAAAGACACTTACCACCACCCTCTGCAGAGGCACCACAGCATGGAGGCCACACCCAAGCGGTCCAGCACTTCCTCCAGTGGCTCCATACGGAGCCCCAGGTCATTCCGCTCTGAAGGAGGGTACAAGTCAGAGGCCAAGTATATCGAGAAGACGTCGCCCAAAGCCGAGAGCATTGTGAAGATCACACCGGCCGCTGCCATCCTGAGAGCGGAGGCGGAGAAGATACGTCAGTACAGCGAGCACCGGCACTCCTACTCAGGCCATCAGCTCGAGCAACTGGAGGGGCCTGGCAGTCGGAAGCCATCCATCCTGGAGCCCCTGACACGATCGCGCGCCAGAGACCTCGCCTACTCCCAGCTCTCACCGCAGTATCACAACCTGAGCTATTCTTCCAGCCCCGAGTACTGCAAACCATCCCAGAGCATCTGGGAGCGCTTCAAACTCCACCGTAAGCGCCACAAAGAGGAGGAGTACGTGGCAGCGGGGCACGCCTTGCGCAAAAAAGTGCAGTTCGCAAAGGATGAGGACTTGCATGACATTTTAGACTACTGGAAAGGCGTTTCAGCTCAGCAGAAATCTTGATTGATTACAAATATTTGCTTTTAATTCTGGACCAAAATAATATAGATGAAAACACTTCAAATTAAAGAAAAAAAGATTTGAAAGGAAAATGCCTTGGTTATTCTAATCTCATCTGCAGCTATTTTAATTCAGAATATCATTCTGGAGAAAATGGACAAAGGCCCTCTACAATTAGGGTCTCGTGTTTGTGAGTACATGCACCAAATTAAAGGATGACAAATCTGAAAGTATAACTATTACCATGTCTTCATCTCTCTTTATTTTCACGGAAAAAACTAATCAACAGAAACATTATTGGAATATAATAATTTGGTTATCGCATGGCTGTGTCCTGTTACTGTGGATTAACTATTGTGTACTTTCAGCAAGAAGCGAATGACCTTAACCTGTCTGCTGAATACCCTGAATGCAGGACTATGTACATGGCAGAGAACTTCATTCTTAAGCACACTTTGCTCCTACATTATGTTATAGCTGCATAGTAACCTATTTATCACTTAATTGTACACAAAGATAATTATGTACAGGTAAAAAGAATTCTATATTTGCAATGCTGTGTAAAAAACATCATAACAAATGATTACCTGTTTCTATCAGGTTTTAACCATGATTTTACAAACAGCTTCTTCAGTATTTTTCAATCTCAAATGAATGTCTTCTATCCTGAGAGATAGAGAACTGCACTGTTCAACAAAACGGTATATCTTCTATAATATACCCCATTGTTTTTTTAAACTCTTTTGCTAATGCATATGATTTGCCGACGTCTTAAATGAGACCGCACAATTCATCATTCTTCATGTAACTTTATTCAACCAAAGTGCTGTGGTAGCAAGTCATTACATGTTCTGCCACTAAAAAGTGATCATACAGATCTGAGTATGAATGTATTCTGTACATAATGGAAGTGTTTGGCAGCTTTTTTTATCATAAGCTGTGTCTTTCTTTTTGCTTTCCTACTCTCCAGTGTTTACTTTTCATAGCCTGTGGAACAATGAGTTTGCCCAGTTTCTACATTTTTTACTTTGTACTGAGATACTTTATCCTTTGACAGATGTCATGGGAAACTATCTGGTTCAAAAGTATTGTGACACCTGCTGAAAATGAATGCAGGTCATTTTTATCAAAGACCTATCATCCTGTATCGAAACAAGTCAGCTTCTGATCTTTCCTTGTTGGAAGCCCATAACTTGGGACTCCTTACCTACGCAGTAAAATACTGTGGAAGCCAGCTGATACCTGGCGTTAGAGGTGGAAAGACTAATAATATGATGACGAATAATGTGACAAACGTCAGTATCCTTCCACTAAGAAAAATGATTATTGTATTATTCCAATGTAGAACTGTAACATTGCTTTTGTGAATGTTCATATCCATTCAACGAACATAACTAAGGAAGTTGAAGAGAGTTCAAAGTTTATAACCTATTCAACATTAATGTTACTTACACTCAGTTGTTACATTGAGATGAACTGTTACTACCACTTTGTGTATAGTCTGTTTATATCTTAGAGTGGATCCTAGAGATATTTGCGTAGGTTATTTTTCATTTCAACAGCCTTACGGTTATGATTTGTTTTCCTTATGTATTAAGAAGATGCTACTATATTTGTTCATTAGTTGTTATTTTTCTAAATTCAATTTAGATTCTTTGTTACTTTGTGTGTTTTGATTACAGGTATATTAATGAGTAACCAATATGTTTTCGTTTTCATACTGCATATTGTAGCACCTCTTGTCTTTATGAAGTCAGAGAACATCTGATGATTTCCAGGAAGGATGGGAGGCAGCCTCTGAAAGGTGATGGAAGTGCATACAGAGCGGCTGTACACGTGCGAGACCTGCACGCTGGTGGATTTCAAATGGTTTTATGATCCATCAGAAATAAACAAGAGCACAATAAAGCTTTTCTTAATGAACAGCGATCTGCTTTCAGAGAGGCTCAGTATTGTGGGTTGGGGGAGTCATCGACTTCATCAGCACTCACTGTAGAAAAGCCTTCCCATGATTTAATTTTAATTTGTCTTCATTTCATATGAAAACAGCTATTATTAAATAATTTAAAAAATAAATTAGTAGACAACCTGAACTGATATGTATGATGTCTTAATTGGCTCAGTGACGGATGCTGAGCAGTGTTAAATAGCTGGTTTAATCAACACAACAATTACCTGAATGGGCTAGTTTACTGTAGACGTGATTCCAACGATTTCCATTAGATTTTTTATTTACATAGCTAAAGTGCTGAGCGCTCCCATGATTCCTTAGATCCGTCAAATGTTTTATTTCAAAATGTTCCCAGTTATTTATTAAATGGATGACTGATTTCCTCTCCTTCACTGCAATAATCTATAAGCAATTTTTTATTAAAAATAAAAACATCAAACACAATGGCAGGCTATTAATATCAAGATGAATAAGTTCACATGCTGTAGTGCCCTTCCTGCAGACTAAGGTCACGATATTCCCATCATATACACACTACTCTGTGTTCTCAGCTATTTTCCCCCACAGTCAGCAAACCACAAATCATTACAGGCCCTGATGACCATGTTGAAACAGCGAATAATTAAGAAGCTAGTATCTATAGGTTTAATTTAAAGCAAAGTGTTCTTATCACATGTGCCCCCAGAAGTGCTACATCAGTCGACAGTAACATGGAAAAATCATTTTTATGTTAACAATTTATACTTTTTCAAATCACACACAGTTTCCCTTTGGTACCAAGTATGAGTACTGATTACTGTTCTTATTCTTTTATTAAAACAATTTGTGGAAAAAGTATATGGTATCTGAATGGTTAAAACATTAGAATAAAAGAAAAAAAAATGAATTGCTATAAAAAAGAGTAAAAAAAAATGGATGACTAAACCTTTCATTTGTCCCTTTCAAGTATTATCAAATACACAAATATATTTACATAAGAGATATCAACTGAAGAAGGTTCATTTATATGCTAAAAGCCTGCAGTAAAGTAGAATTCCATTTTTGTTACTTTATATGAAATATATAAACAGCAATATTATATAAAAGTAATGCACATATTAGCCATCAGTAGTAATAAATCTCAGTGGCCTATATGATGTATTAATTTGCATCGCTTCCTCTGATTTCTCCACCCTGCATTTGGTATGAAACATGCAGCACCAGGGAAATCGCCCCGGGGAGGTTTAGTGACCTAAATGACTGGGACTAAGCAGTGCGCAAATTCTGCACCGACACTTTAACTAAGCATCTGTGCCTCGTTTCATCCGAGTGCTAGGTGGTTCGGGAACCGTCAAGGAGATGATGAACCTGATTACCTGTTCATAACGGTTGGAAATTTCAGCAACAGAGATAAATCACAGGCTTACTTCTCCCATACCTCATTTTAATCAGAACAACACATGAGATCAAGTGTGTGAACGAAATAGGTAAAATAAAAAATAAGGAAGCAGCACTAGAAACCACTTTCACTTATTTATTTACGCTTATGCCCTGTGTTAAGGTTTTCGAACTGAACCAAGAAAGACTACACTTGCCTCATTTAAAGGTATTCATTAGAATGCAGTATCTGTGTCATGGGCTTTTGGGGGTACTGAAAACATATTTTTCACATTCCCACCTTCATCTCTCATGGAAACAGCTACAGGTAACCTCAGACTGTTTGTCCATTTGTTGGAATCTACAGTGCGATTGATCCTATCAATCCTAACAGCATACAGGACCAGGAAACAAAGAAATATTTTGATATAATTACACAGTAAATGATTTATAAAGCTTTTATATCTTGTCTGGAACTTTCCTTGAAACCATCCTAGTGCTTTCATGAAACAGAAGCTCAAATAATAATGAAAATATTAACTGAGAAGATAAAAGGCCGAAAGGCATTTTGAAATTATGTTGGTATCAGATGGTATCATGTGACTGACTTCTATTCTTCATAATTTTACCATCCATCTATCTATCTGTCTTCTAATGGCTTATCCTGGTCAGGGTTACGGGGTCATTGTATTTTAATTATGCAAGTGTAGAAATATATTCCACATGATTTTATGTTCTCCGAGTTGCAGTTGAGGTAGCTAATGTGAGTCTTTGTCACCATTAAAATGACTGAGTTATACACCTCCCAACATGAAGGCCTCTGTCCTCAGTGGACATAGCGTCCCGGGGATAAATAATGAAGCAGAATCGAACTGTTACAGCAATCCCCGAGCACTGTAGGCATTGCGACTGTGTTGTCAGAATAAGGAGATGAAGGGAAAGCAGCCGCTCGCAGGGGGAAGGTGACCCCCGCCTGGAATGGGGAGGAACGACATGGCAGATGAAAAGAAATTTTCAGTGCAGAAGACGAAATAACCCACCACACTAACCTATCAGCCCAAATAAATACCATATATAGGAATAAAGCAGGCCTTGTTTTATGTATGTCCAACCAGCTGCAGTATCGCATTAAAACAGAGATGCACTACAGCCCCCCTTTCTCTTGTAATCTCTTTGGAGATCGCATGTTTTATCTCAGTGCTGCATTCTGCTGGCCTGTGACTCAGGAGAGAGAGCATCATAAGTAGCCTTCAAATCCCAGAAAATTGATAAATTAATAAACTGCAAACCCAGTGCCTGCTATTTTTACCCCAGCAAAATTATGTCCATTCATATTTTCTCTGGTTACCAATAAATACAATAATATACTTACTGACCATGATACTACTAGCATTGTAACATCATCATTACTAGCATACTAATGTCATCATTGAGGTATTTATGATAAAACTTTGATCAAATGCTATAATGAACACCTGCATGCAACCAATACAGCAGATTAAGAATATATATCTTAAAAAATACCATATACACATCAATAATATGTGTATAACAATAGCCCACATCTCCAACCTTGCTCTCTATGAGAGCCGCAAAAACACATACATACAGGTGAGAGTGTTTTGGGGTCAAATGCCTACAGCAGCTGAGGTTAAGGGCCTTGCTCACTATGGGATTCAAACCCACAAACCACTGGACATGTGCACAAATCCATAGCTTGCTGAGATGCACTGTGCCCCATAAGATCTTATATATTTGCTTATACCTATCTGCATATAACTATTTAAATTTAGAACCTGTGGTTCATATATGACAATTTTGATTTGTTCCACCGATTTTATGTCAAAGAAACAGATGCTCACAGAGGGAGGCAGGTGCCACAGTCATAAATGAATTGTTGTTCTTTATCTTTGAGTCAAATACTGAGCGCAACTTGTACAAACGAAAGCTTAAATGCAATGTTTTAAAAAGCAACATCCGTATAAAAGAAAAAAATACACATTGTCTTGTTTTGATCAAGAATATTAAATGTTAATTTGAAAATAACAAGGAAGGAACTTTTATTGAAGTGAAAGTCTGACATTATTTTAAATGAAAAATTTTAAATGTGGTCCTTACTAGAGTGTTCTGTAATTATTCTGGAGTCAACAAGGTCATCTCCTTACACTGTTCAGAATATTAAGTCGTGCAGTTTTCATTTTCAAAGAGTACTTTGAGAAATAGGTCTGAAATGAAGTCTCCGTCCTCATTGGCCGGCTGATCGTATGTTCACCCGCCTGTTGCTCATTCATGGAGGTCTGAGGCCACCACACAAGAGCCGAAGGCTGCTGATCAGCTATTCAGGAGCACCACGCCTGAGCCTCCCAATGTGCTCAGATTGGGCTCAGATTGGGCTCACTGAGAGCTGAACATCACAGTGACTGCTGATTAGGAAACGAGCACTGATCCTCACTGCTGAAAGCTGGTTTTAATGCAATGAATGTTTCTAATCATTACCGACGATAAAAATCATTGATATATGTGACTAATATCCCTCCATCAATTTCCTACATGGCTTATCCAGTACATGATCACAGTGATCCTGGATCCTATCCCACAATGCAGGGGACACCCTGGGTGTAATGACAGTCCATCACAGAGGACAGTATCATATACTATAGGCAACTAATAGACTCCAGTCCTCCAGTTTTTGTACTATATTTGGAAAGTGAAGTAATCCTCACACACTAAGATAACATTCCCAAAGAATGATGGAAATTCCAACTAAACATTGTTAAAGCTATGGCAAATAAAAAATAGATCTAAACACTTTAGATGCCAGTGTCAAAGACAATCCATTGAGAATTAAAATATACTAACATTCCAGCATGGACTCTAAAGGAATTGCAGAGCACTGAACAATCATGAAACGCACAGACCCGCCTAAGGAGATACTTTTCAGATCTCAAATCTTAAAAACAGTAGATAATAAAAATAAATCCTCACAATATAAACATCACCTTTTTGTGGGATATGAGGTGAAATTATTCTGATTCAACGGAAAAGTCACTTATGCTTAGCTTGAGCTTTTCCAGAACAATAGGGTTATTCCCTCCCTTGTGCCCCCCCCGCCCCCCACAGACACACAACCCTGAATAGGTCAAGCAGTCACAGAAAATGCATGAATGGACACATTCCATGTACTAGTTATATTTCACCACCAGCTCAATTAATTAATAATTAGTTAGTTAGTTAGTTAAATTGCCCAATGAGATATTGATTAGCCAAACAAGGTTTAGTCAAAAAATTCCTGGGTGAATACAGCGGTTTTTAAATATATACAGTATTGTGCAAAAGTCTTAGGCAGTCCAAAGAAATGTTTAAAGCTGTTTATCTGGGTAGTGAGTGTACTTTGGCTTAGAACAAAAAACACAATTTAACATTAGAACATATGCAAATTAAGCGTAACAAAAAAACTAGTAATAATTTCTTCTGTTTTCTAAAAAGTTACTGATATCTAGTTGGATGGCTAGATGAACACCTCAGCCATTCCATGATTTTGTTAAATTTCACCAACAGCTCAATTAAATAATTCAATAAATTGGTTTAAAAAGTCAGTGACAGATTGACTAGCTGTATGAGGTGTGCTAGTGGCCAAGCCAAAAAATACATGGCTGCACTGGACGGTCACTGCAAATACTGGGGTGATTTTAGCAGAGGTTCTGAAATGGCTAAGCTGACACACTTTGACAGGCATAATATCATAGTTTTACACCAACACGAGGATAATTTAAACATCATTTTCTTTGCCTGCCTAAGACATTTGCACAGTACTGTATATATAGATGTAACACTATCTGATAGGCATACATTCCATTCAGGCATGAAGATCAGCATCACAACCTGTAGCAAGGCTCAGGAAGCCGGATTCCCATGAAAAGCTCTAGGAGTCGCCCATGAGGAGACACAGTGTGGAGACACTGTGTAGGGTAGTGCTTGGCAGGCTCTAGCCTCAGACCCAACCACTAATGGGCTACCTCTTCAGTGTCAGACGGAAGCTCGCTGGTCCAGTCGGGATCAACAAAGATTAATAGTAAAGCCAGTGCATTCTTGCTTCCCGGGAACAGCTTTGCGCTTACAAAGAATTGGCTCGGCCTTAGGCTGTGGTACACACTGACACTTTTAGCACTTTTCCCCAGTATAATGCTTTTAACAATGTCACCGTCTGCAGCTGATTCCCTGTGCTGGCCTGTTCTCAACCTCCGTGCACATTGTGGAGCCATGAAAGACCAATCAGCTAAACAGCGCCTCTCACTGTATTCAAAACAACTGGCAATATAAGTTCTGTTCATACACCCATATCTTTTCACTGCTTACAATCAGGCTACTTGCACATCTTAGGGTACAACATCAGGCTTACTGGCTCCACCCACACCAGCCACCTTTGGATTTTAGTTCACCATCATACTGCTCCACTTATGTGTTTAGCTAGTAGTGTGATGTTTGTATGACAGCAGTCAGTCATGATGCTCGTGTGTAATACAGCACCAGTCAAAAGTTTGGACATGCCAAGTCACCTACAAAGGAGAGTGATAGTGTCGCATCACATGACCTGGCCACCTGACTTAGGAGAGTGTATTAGGAGCTTGACCAGAGAGTGAAGAAAAAGTGGCCAATCAGTGCTCAGCATATGTGGGACCTCCTTCAGCTGGAAAAGTATCCCAGGAGGCCACCTGATGAAACTGGCATAGAGGAAAAAATAGGGTCCTAGGTATGTCCAAACTTATGACTATAAATATTTCTTTATATTCACAGAACTGTCCATCCATCCATTATCTGAGGTCAGGTCGCGGGGGCAGCAGTCTCAGCAGGGAAACCCAGACTTCCCTCTCCCCGGCCACTTCCTCCAGCTCCTCTGGGGG
>JAODJU010000095.1:23376652-23391450 GCA_026776725.1 Gnathonemus echidnorhynchus | reverse complement strand
CGAATGACCGAGCTCCTCACCCTATCTCTAAGGGAGAGCCCAGCCACCCTGTGGAGGAAACTCATTTCGGCCGCTTGTATTTGCGACCTCGTTCTTTTGGTCACTACCTACAGCTCATGACCATAGGCGAGGGTAGGAAGGGTAGTCTTTTGACTCAGCTCTTTCTTCACCATGACAGACCAATGCAGCACCCGCATCACTGCTGACGCCGCACCGATCCACTTGTAGATCTCCCGTTCCATCCTTCCCTCACTCGTGAACAAGACCCCGAGATACTTAAACTTCTCCACTTGGGGGTGGAACCCTTCCCCGACCCGGAGAGAGCATTCCACTCTTTTCCGGCTGAGGACCATGGTCTCAGATTTGGAGGTGCTGATTCTCATCCCAGCCCCTTCACACTCAGCCGCGAACTGTCCCAGTGAGAGCCGAAGGTCAAGGTCCAGTGAAGCCAACAGAACTGCATCATCTGCAAAAAGCAGAGACCTAATCATGAGGTCACCAAACCGGACACCCTCAACGCCCTGGCTGCACCTAGAAATTCTGTCCATAAAAGCTATGAACAGAATCGGTGACAAAGGGCAGCCCTGACGAAGTCCAACTTTCACCGGAAATGGGTCTGATTTATTGCCGCGCATGCGGACCAGGCTCTGACACCAGTCATACAGGGACCGAACAGCCCTTATAAGGAAGCCCGGCACCCCATACTCCAGGAACACCCCCCACAGGACTCCCCGAGGGACACGGGCGAATGCCTTCTCCAAGTCCACAAAACACATGTAGACTGGTTGGGCAAACTCCCACGAACCCTCTAAGACATTGCTGGGAGTAAAGCGCTGGGAGACCACCACCCCGGTCTGCCAGTCCAGAGGCACTGCCCCCGATGTCCACGCGATGCTGCAGATGCGTGTAAACCAGGACAGCCCCACAGCATCCAGAGCCTTAAGGAACTCTGGGAGGATCTCATCCACCCCAGGAGCCCAGCCCCTGAGGAGCTTTTTAACCACCTCTGCAACCTCCGCCCCAGAGATAGGTGAGTCCACCCCCAAGTCCCCAGACTCTGCTTCCTCAATGGAAGGCGTGTCGGTGGGATTGAGGAGGTCTTCGAAGTATTCCTTCCACCGACCCACAACATCCCGAGCTGAGGTCAGCAGTGCACCATCCCCACCATAAACGGTGTTGATGTTGTACAGCTTTCTTGCCCGGAGTCGCCAGATGGTGGACCAGAATCTCCTCGAAGCCGTCCAGAAGTCGTTTTCCATGGCCTCGCCAAACTCCTCCCATACCCAAGTTTTTGCCTCAGCGACCGCCGAAGCCACGTTCCACTTGGCCCACCTCTGTCAGCTGCCTCTGGAGTCCCACAGGCTAAAAAGGCCCGATAGGACTCCTTCTTCAGCTTGACGGCATCCCTCACCACTGGTGTCCACCAGCAAGTTCGGGGATTGCCGCCGCGACAGGCACCGACCACCTTACGGCCACAGCTCTGGTCAGCCGCCTCCACAATGGAGGCGCGGAACATGGCCCATTCGGACTCGATGTCCCCCGCCTCCCCCGGGACATGGGAGAAGTTCTGCTGGAGGTAGGAGTTGAAGCTCATCCTGACAGGGGATTCCGCCAGACGTTCCCAGCAGATCCTCACTATACGCTTGGGCCTGCCAGGCCTGACCGGATTCCTATTCACAGACCTGGAATCAAAAAATAAAATATCAATAAAATAGAAAGGTTCGGGTTTAAGCTGAATGGCTTCTGTCTTTAAGTTCTATTGTATATGTTCCAAATAGCAAAAGAAGAGAGGAGTTTTTACGGAAAAAGCACAATAAGCTACCCTTATAGCGTGAGGGGTAATAATAGAATAATCTCATTGAAAATAAAACATAATAGCAATAAGGAATTATTACAGTCACACACAGGATTTATGTTTCTATCTTGTTTTTATTACAACATATCAACCTTTAGTCTGAGGTTAAAATGTTTGTGTTTTAAAGATTGCTCAGATGATTGTAATCGTTATGTTTCCTTAGCTACTGAGAAGGTGTATTGAATGAAAAGAATGGCCTGCCGTTATTTCAAAGGAAATTTTTGCATTTTCTACAGGTATTTTATCGAGCTCTTTACTGAAATGGTAAATCATGCCTCATTTTCTACTGAAAAACTAAGAGTGCAGACATAGCTTGCAAATAATTTCTCAATGAGCAAAGAAGACCTGATGTACAGAGAAATACAGAACACTGTAAGTCTGCGAGAGGTCCCTTGAGGGATAATTCATATTTGGTCTCACACACAGCATCATAATCTCACACATACTCCACTATAATCTGACACAATCCTATAAATTTACAGAAACATTACTATACCATCTTACATGTACAATCATACACACAGCACTGTTCTCTCTTGCACAGATCACTATAGCTACTTATACACACATTAAATGCTTGCATGATAATCTGTGTAAAAGAAGACAACGGTATATGTGTGTCTGTATGCTAGTATATTTTAATGAAGAGTATATGTGAAACGAAGGTCTAATATATGTATGAAAGAAAAATATTATATTTTAACCCGAATAACAGCATATGTAAGAGAAAAAAATTGCACATGTGAATGCAAGGAACAAAATGAATGAATGTAAGAGAGAATGATAGGATTTATTGTTATGTTGTTTGTGTGTGGGAGTTTGACTGAAGTGGAAATGGTACTAAATTCTCAGTTCCTGATTGGTTATCTTTGATGAAGCCCGCCCTCCTAATCATGATTGATATGACAAAATGGTGACTGGAAGCGACTCACCAAAGCCATTGATACTAAGTGGCAACGTGCTGCAAATTCTGAAAACACCAATTGTAAAAACAAACAACATTCCTGAGGAACAATGAAATAAAAGATGCACCATTAGGCCTGGGTGGAATATCAAATGTTTGCAGTATATTGGTATATTTAAAAAAAATAATAATATCAATATCATTTTATCGTGTGTTAAAATTAGGGCTCTATTAAAGATTTTAAATAGAGATTAATGGTATTACTTCCAGGTTCCAAGCAATGTGAGAACTTATGATAGTAAATAAAAGAGAGTATGATTGTGCATGTAACAAGGCATAGTCAGTGGTGTAGTGGTGTCTGGAGAAGTGGGTATACTGTAAATTTAGCCCCCAGATTTTTTAGTGGCCTACACAGCAAAAGAAAAAAAGTTCCCCGTTATTAATAGTGACAGTCTAACATATCTAGTTCCCACTAGAAAGGGACAGTACTATTTACATCTGCTGCCTGACATTCAGGGATCATTATGAGATTAACAAACCAGAGATGCAGATTTTGCAGATCTGTCTGGTTCATAGATTACAGAGTGATTCAACTGCATAATGCATACATTTTCTTAGTCCATGGGGAAAGTAGATTCTTTTGTAAACAGTGTTTTAGAATATCTAATTTGCAACAGATAGTGAAGGCCAGAGAGTGACACAATTATAAAATTAAAATGATTTGTCAGTGGAAGTATGCGAAAATTACTGGTGGTACAGAGGCCCATTTCATTAATAGTAGATACATTTAATATGAAGCCAACGCCTTTTCAGTCAGAGATACATTTATTTTTAAAAAATTAAACAGCTGATTTTCAAAATAAAATACTTGGATTTGACCATTCTGAATATTCATTAACTATGACAACAGATAGCAATAACAAGTAATGTAATTTTTCATACACCTGCAAAGGAGAGTGAGAGAGTGATATTACATGAGCTGGCTACCTCACCTAAACACAGTAGAAATGGTTTTGGAGGAGTTGGACCAAAGTGTGAAGGAAAGTGGCCAATGAGAGCTCAGCATACGTGGGAGCTCCTTCAGGACAGCTGGAAAAGCATCTCAGGAGGCCATCTCATGGAACTGGTGTAGAGATGAAAGCAGCGTCGGTCCTTAGAGCAAACGGGGTTAACAGCCACACTCAAGGGGCCAAAGGTATGGGGTTTGAACTGGAGAGCTTCTGAATCCCAACCCACAGAGGCCTGAAGACACCCAGCAAAACACAAAAAAGCATCAGCATTACTGATTTAGTTTAGTTTAAACAACCAAATTAGAAAATTGCTGTCATTGTGGCATATACATACACACACACACACACATACACACACACACACACAGTGCTCACAGAAAGTCTTGGAACACTTGAATAATTATGTAAAAATATTGCAAACTTATTGGTTTTACAACAAAAATCATTACTTTATTCAAAACATAAATATCACATTAGAAACAACCAGCATTTTTAAGTAAAACATTCTTTTCAAGTAGTAATAAACTGTAACCCAAAGTATAGTTTTAAAAGAGCTGTTCTGAGTTAAAAAGTTCATTGACCAGCAGTCTCATTAGATGCTTTTTAATTAGTAACATCTTTGCAATATATAGGACTAGTAATATTAGCTTCTTTGGTGGCAATACTACACGTTGGTTAATTTATGTCTAACTGAGTTTGGGGTTTTTAAGGCTTTTGATTTGTCAGCGACTTGCCTTGTCTTTGGGCTTTTGACTAGATACTTAAGGTCACCCAGTCACTTTTATAAGTAATGTAAGTTATTCAAGAAACTGCAAGTTTTTATGATGCGTGTTGTTTCTCCCTTAAGGACAAGCTGACCTTTTTCTGTAACGGAGTGGCAACTTTATTAAAGGCAATGGAAACTGCACAGCCAGGTCAGTGGGGGAAATAAAAGTTAAATTGTAAATCCTTAAAACTGGTGTATTTAATAATAAGATGGTTTGTTTAAAGGTTGACATTTTTGGTCAGGGAATGGAAGAAAGCATCATTGTAAGTTTACAAATGTTGCTAATGTGAGTTGGTGAGGGGGGGCTGTGTCTGGGTACCCCAGGTTCCAGCCAAACTCTGAAGTCATGCATGAGTTAGAAGGTGGATGGAGAACAATGCACGGCTTCTGGAATTAGGGAGTTTGGAAATTCTCTTCAGGTGTTTGTGCTTTGAGACTCCTGTCTACCTAAGAACAATTCCAATCTATTTAGTCTGTGCATCAAAAAAAAGTTTCAATAGATTACCCATAAAAATACACAATTTATATTTTTACTTTATTAACACCAAAACATTACAAGTGTTGCATAAATAAATTAATCTGTGCTATTTAGGTACTCGATGCTAACAAACTGCTGGCTGCTGAGTAATTTCCAAACGTTACATCATGGCCACATATATTAGCCTGACATTTATATTTACCTGGGGGGCAATGTGCCCCCCGCAGGCATTGGTGTGTATCAGACAGCAAACTGAGTAGTTAGCCACCGTCGACCATTTAGGGTACCTCAGCGGCTTTAGTTGTACAAACAAATTACTAAGTACGCAGCCTGTAAAAATTAAACATTGAAAGCTGCCCTGAGTAAAATCAATAAGAGTGTAGTTTCGTATGGGCAGCGATCTGCGGGCAGTGGGGAAATAATTACTGCAGTATTTGTGATATTGCACGTGACTTCCATAAAATTACAACACAACCAAACCGACCAAAATGCCTGACAAATATTCATCTTTTTCTTAGCAGAATCGTGAACGTATTTATGGACAAAGTCCCTTTATGCAGGGGTCGAATTTTCATTCAGTGGTTCTGTAACAATAATAATAATCAGTCCTTAGTTTTGTGAGGAACAATAGGAGTAAAAACTGCAAAAATGCTTTCTGCTCTAAAGAACATTAGTACTGGCTGCCGGAGACCTGAAATGAGTGAACTGTGCAGTTATGGATGAAATAAAATTTATGATTAAGCTTTTCCTTGGATGTGACCCAGAGATTTTTTAATTTGACATTTTAATATTAAACATTTTTTGTCCATGACCGTGACCAGGATAAGTTATTAGAAGATGGATGGATAGATGGATGGATGGATAGAATGCCTTTTTGTTGCCTTATTATTTATGTAAATAAAAATATCTTAAAGTCATGACAGTTTAAAACATAAGAGGCACGCCAGAGCCGTTAGATCCACATCCATATTTACATAAAGTATGACAGTGATGGTCCCTCATGTCGCCTGGACAACTTCTTACCGGACTAATTACACAATTCCTCAAATGTATTTCTATAGGTTGAGGAGGCCGTGGCATGGATCAACTGAGAACAATTCAAAAACAGTTTAATTAGCTGAGGTGCCATCCCCGTTGCATGACTAATTGGCAAATGGCCACATGCCCAAGGAAGACACCACGTACGGCATTTACAGGGGGTGACAGCCAATCAGTGTCCAAAGGAAATGACAGAGGACCAGCTAGCCATCGCCAAGGTCGAAAAGACATGCAGCGAACTTTCTGAAAGATACTGCTGAAAGAAAGTTCTCAGGTGTGAAGAGATAGAACAGAGGATAGGATGTCATTGTAAATGAGCACGTGGATTGTGGGAAATCAGACAAGAAAGGTTAAAAACAATGATTTATATGATCCACACATGAACGCACAGTCCACTAAATAATAGTCAAAGGATGAGCCAGCATCGCTTTTTCACACCCGCACCCCCGTCACCTCATGTAAACCGGCACACTGTGACCGATAAGTGAAATCCCGAGTGGGACGTACCATTTGTAAAATGGGTCTGACGGAGCTTGACACCTAAAACAAGACAATAACTGAAAGCAGACCTTGCAGGATTCTGCTCATTTCGTGCAGACGAGTCTCATTTATTCGTGACTTTCTACTTGCCACAAGCAGTTTAGCGCATTACCCTGAAAGTGATACAGTCACATGTGATGGCCCTACTTTGCAGGGTGCATGAATGGTTCTTGTTTCTTGTTTTGTATCATATGTTTGATGATTTACCTAAATATCATTACACTGCTTATTACATCTTTATTAGTCTTTTTTTATTTACATGTTGGCCCATATAACATGGCAAGAGCAATGTATTGTACAGTTGGTTTAATGTTCCAAAATGATACCATTCTGCCTCGTGAGTCATTTTCTGTTGCCACTTCCATTAGATTTTTATGAAGCAACTCGTCACCCGCAAGACGACTAACGTGGGGAAAGATTTAGCTTTAGCGCAGATGCTGAGCTGGCGCTTGGCAGCCGCACTGTCGATGAAATGTAGAGGCGGGGAGTTCTGCAGAGGAGCAGCCGCGGCGACGTCCACAGTGCTGCGGCCGTGAGAAGGAGCCAGGACATCTGACCACCCGTCCACCGAGGAACCCAAGCGGGCAACGTCAAACCGCAACGCTCAGAGACTGCAGTAAAGCTAAAACATTCATGCGTCTTTAATCAACTTTAATTTCCTTATCTGTGTGACATAGAGCATACTAAGTAATAACAGTTAAGATTCATATTTCTTTAAGTTAATAAAGTTTAATTTCTTCATCAATTTGTCTTACAGGACAAAAGATGCTGCTATATGAATATTAACAGTGGCAATTCATATGTGTTCAATAAAGTTTAATTTCTTAATCAATGTGTCATATAGGACAATACAATGCTACCATAAAGGAATAATAGTTAAAATTCATAAGCCATTAATAAAGCATAATTTCTGTTTCCCGAAATTTCACAGTATCCCTTTAAAAAAAACTGTCTGTGTCACTGGATCCCTCCATTGCATGATGGACTGTTTATCCTATTTTCCCATTTGCTGTAGGAGCCCAAAAGCAGGATGAAGAAAAAAAAAAAACTAACTGTACTCTGGGCATGAACAATGTTTTGAAGTTTTCCTCACTAAACCATAAATCATTAGAGAAGCTGTTTTGAAAAACACCTAAAACAGGCAAGAAGATAAAAGTCAGCTTGTCTCAATATACAAAATGGCCACAAATACACAAAGGTAAGCCAATCACTATCTATCTACTCAAGATTATACTATTAGTGGGTAGAGTTGTCCCTTTATTGACTGTTATATTTTCAGTGTTGAATATTTGGTTTCAGAACGTGCATCCCATAATGCCACCCTGGTGTCATCATTTTCACATCAGGATGCAAATTCTTGAAAGTCTAGCTTTCAGTTTTAATAGCATAGAGCAGACATGCCCAGAATTGGAAATGACATTCCTATGGAAAATTAGGCCAGAAAACCACACAGGTACAGTTGAATTGTCAAAACATGAGCGATTACATGAAATTAAAAGCAAATATCAAACACATAGATTTCCCATAATTATACCAGAGACTCACTTCTTAAAATTTGTATAGACATATGATTTTTTGCAGGGGATCTCCGCAATGGGTTGTCGTGAGCTGTTCCCGTCGTTGGCCCCACGTCTGAGACGTGTCATAACGCCTGCAGCTACTCTCCTCTCATTAGGTCTATTGAATTTAACTGTGAAAAGTTTCTTTCTCTGCATGAAGTTTCTTCATGCATGAGACATAGTTACGTTTTTTTAAACATATGGTGATGGGATTGATGCGATAACATCTAACTACGTAAAACTGTAAATTAACAAAGGGAGGTTTGAAAGGGATATTAAATTTAAAAGAACTCAGTATCATTCGGGTACCCAGTCTTGCAGCGTCCCTTAACTGACCTCATTTACTGACCAAAAAAGGCAAAGTTCAGATTGTGATAATACATTTTTAAAGAGCAAGATAAAAGTAAAATGTTCTGCAAAAATCCATTTAGTAAACCTGAGATTAATTAAAACACTGTGAGGTACAGAATATATGCTGCGTGGACATATAATAAAAAAAAACAAACACAAAAGATTCCGACACATTGCACCTCTATAACCTGAAAAGTGATGTAAGCGTGTTCAGTGCTGTCGACAGGGTGTCACTGCTTCCGTGTTAATCCGTACACGTTAACAATTCGTACCTCCCTCGTCAAAATGGTGGCATGCCAACTCGCTTTGCTTTAAACGAAATGGCCAAGCAAAGTGTTTTACATGGTCTGGAGCACAGCAAGGCTGAAACTGCAAGAGATCAGGCCAGCGTGTGCAGAGCATAAGGGGTGTGCTTTCCAAAATGATTACTTCTGATAGCCACTGGAACGTGGAACACAGAAATACTCACAGTCTTGGAGTCAGGCAACTAAGCATTTCAGAACACACTGAACTGAGTATAACCGTGTATGTGACAAACAAAACATTTTGATTGATAAAACTTTGATGATATAAATAATGTAGAACAGACGGGCTAATTGGTTACTCTATACAAAACCCAATACAAAAAAATATACACACTCTAGTTAAAGGCAGAAGAGGCAGTTGCCTCAGACCCCTGAATTACCTGCACTGCAGAGGAAGTGATTATTAGTTTTCTTGGTAGGGGGGCCTCCCAAGTAAAGCTTTGCCTAGGGACCCTGAATAGGTACAGTGGGCCCTGGTTATACTATGTATATAATTGTGACACTTAACGTCAAGTTTAAGCTTTTGCAGATACCTAATGAATGTAGGAGTGAAAATTTTAACCAATATAAGAAATAACATGCATTTACATCAGCAGTATAAGCACATGCAGCACCTGTTTATTTATTTTGGCATCCCGCATTTGTTGCGCTCCCCGCAGTTCTGTCTGCGAGGGCTGTCCGCATGTGCCATGAAGCGTGAAGGAGAGATCGCTCACGGCCTGTCACACAATCCAGCAAATGAATGGCCATTGTCACACTATTAGAGGCCCGTCTCGCAGGACGGCCGGCACCCCCGTTAGAGCCCGATGGATGAGCTGTGTGTCTCTGCCTCAGCTCCCAGCAGCCTCGCCGCCTCACAACAGGTCCCGAGGTGGTGCTTCTTCACTGATTAGTCAACATTCCGCAGCCCTTCCTTCCCTTCCCCGACCTGCCGACGCTAATTAGGCTCCGCCTCTGCGGAGAACACCAAGTCAGTATGAGCCAATCAGCTGGTGGGAAAGGACACCGAGCGGCATTATGAGAGGACAGGGGGGAAATAAAGTAGAAACAGCCACACAGTAGAATTTTATTTATTGAATGTGATATATAAACCGATCAGCCATAACATTAAAACACAGACAGGTGAAGTGAATAATATTGATTATATCATTACAATGGCACCTGCCAAGGGTGCAATTATATATTAGGTAAGTGAACAGTCAGTTCTTCCAGTTGATATGTTGGGAGCAGGAATACTGGGCAAATTGACAAGGGCCACACTGTGATGGCTAGATGATTGGATCACAGCCTTTACAACAGGGGTCACCAACTCCGGTCCTGGATGGCTACTATCCAGTAAGTTTTCTATCCTACCTGGCTTCTGATGAGCCACACTAGTTCTCAGCTAAATATCAGGAGCAGGTGTGGCTCATCAGAAGCCAGGTAGGATAGAAAGCTTACTGGATAGTAGCCCTCCAGGACCGGAGTTGGTGACCCCTGCTCTACAAGATTGCAGGTCTTGTGGGGTGTTCCCAGTATGCAGTGGTCAGTACCTACCAGAAGTGGTCCAAGGGAGACCAACCAGCGAACCAGTGACGGGGTCATGAGCACCAAAGGCTCACTGATGTTCATGGAGAGCAAAGGCTAGCCTGTCTGGTCCGATCCCACAGGAGAGCTACTGTAGCACAGATTGCTGAAAAAGATAGAATGATAGAAAGGTGCCAGAACATGCGAATGGCATTTCTCACGAGAATGAGGGCAGCGAATTCCTCTTAAAGTGCCACGGCTAATACTGTTGAATCCATGCAGTTCTTTTATTGCATTCCCAACAAAAATGTAACCCCCCCCCCCTGTCCAGTACAGAGATAATGATGCACACCAATTCTTTTTGAAGTTCAAGCCACAAAAATAACTCATACATAATCTTGTTTAGTTTTAGAGCTATTAACCTATTTATATATTGCCCCTTGGTACATCATATAGATTCAGTATAAGGATTAATAAATACATATAATGAATGCAGGTCTCATTCGGTTTTAGAGCTATTAACCCATTTATATATGTACTCCATTGCACATTATATGGACACATTGTTATAATCAATAAATATTATAGACATAGATAAATGTCCTGAAAATCCAAAGGGTGTGCATTGTCCCCCTGACTCCACTGATCAAAGCACATTTTACAAGACATGCCTGTTATCATCACACCCAAGGAGTGTGCTTTGTCCCTCAGATTACACTAATCAATGCACTTTACAGGACATGACTGTCTCATTTGGTTTTAGAGCTATTATTAGTGTATTGGCCCATTGCATATTATATCGATACAGTATAATAATTAATAACTATTACAAAGATAACCTGAAAATCCAAGGGGTGTGCACCTTTCACTGCTTCACTGGAGGTCAAACAGGTTACTTCAGACACAGAAGTTACCCATGGACTACAGTGGTGGTGATGACTATTTTCCTAAGCTAGGTGAACAGGAATACCCCCAGCAATCACGTAATACTGTCTTACTGTGTTTATTTCAAACAGATATAAATTACACAGAATAGGAATGATCAGTTACTCCCCTGTCCTTCCATATTTGGAAGATAACCTCTTGATTAATCGCCATATCCTGAGATGTAAGTGGACATCCACTCTCATAAAGGCAGGTCTCTGACTATGTTCCATGGACATGCAAGTCCATCAAAGGGCCTGCACACCAGGCTGACCACTGAGAGCACACAGTCAACCGTGACACATATCTTTGAACTGCGGAGCATCAGGAGGTAAGTCATGCAGGGGGAGAAGACAAACAAGGTCAGTTTCACACTGAACGCTCTGTAGCTGCGAGGACTTGGTACAACCCGTCACACTGTGCCTAAAATAAACCTCAGCACGTAGCAGTTACATCAGGACAGTGTAACCAAGAATCCATGAAACGCATCTCTTAATGAACATTTGTTTGTATTTTGTAACTGGCCAATAAAGTCCACAGAAATGATGAATAAGGAACCAAATATCCAATCGAATGAATGGATTCTGTTAGCTACCTTCACCAGTATACCTGAAGCAGATATTTCTGAATAGCTACTACACAAAGACACCTTTCTATTGTGGCACAAAGGATTTACGTTTCTTCACAATTTAATTCATGCTTCACACTGCTGGCTATGCAAATTTGTCAAACTGAATTATATTTTACGTCAGTATGGTCAGAGGAGAATTACTCCCATCTTGCCTCCTTTTATCTGCCTTTGGAGCCTCCCACTATTATCTTGGTGTTCTAGAAGAAAAATAATCATACTCAAAAGAAACTCTGGCTCCCATTTCTCTAAACAGGATGTTCATTTCTGTAACAGTGGAAAATGTACAGCTGCCTTGGCCAGAAACACCAAAGTCTATCTCTAATTTGGATATTCAGTTTTCTCGAGGGGTTATCTAATATATATTAAGCACAAATGAAATGATATATAATTCTTACAGTGTAAAGTTTTTAAGTATTTAAGCATTTTGGTCCTTGATTTTATTTTATTTTTTTTGTATTTTTTCATTTGTACTGGTTGATAAAATCCCCAATATAACCCTCATGTGCATCACACAAAATGTGCATTTCATATCTGGCAAACAAGCGAGAGAAACGGGGAAACAAAAAAAAAAAGGAGAAAGCCAAGGGGCAGATGGGGTTTTTGGGATGCTTACAGGTTTTCTATATCCTCCCATGTTCCAAAAAAAAGGCGGAGAAAGGAAGGGTGTGTGTGCTTCAGGCCCCTGTTATTCCATCTGCTCTGCCCGAGATTTTCAATGAAGAACTAATTGCTTTGGCCAGAGGGAAAGGGGTGAAGCACATTATTAATCTCGGGAGTGCCACTGAGGCTGGCCATGGATGTCCTTTAGATATGGCAGGGCAATCTGTGAGACTCAGGTGAGAGTGCCTTTTGGCTCTGCAGAAGCGCCACGTTGGCATCCCACTTAGGGGCTGGGCTTGGGAGACGAGCACGGGTGTTGTCAAGTTGGAACGCATGCCTTGGAAATTTTGGGGAGAAGGACAGAGAGGAACAAACACATCACACAGCTGAGCGATGAGCCAATGCAGATGGGAATTGCAATCTAGTTGTTAAAATCCATCATTTATGAGAGCTATCACAGACATGAATTCAATGATGGCAGTCTTAAAAATAAAGATTTCTTAAAAAAAAAAAAAATTTAGGCGTTAAAATAGAGTCCTCTTGGTTGATATTGAATATGTCAGTATATATTTTAGTAGAAGCTGTGAAAATTTCTCGTTGACAAATTCAGTTCTATCAGGATTTTATTTTTCACAAACTTCGCAGTTTTTTTTTTTCTTTTTTTTTTTCTAAATACCACAGATGTTTGGTGAGAATTAAGCTGTCATTTGGTGTTCAGTTGAAAGGAAACAGGCTGATATGTATTTAAATTCTGCATAGCGGCGTGCTGCACTCCTTGTGGGATGCTGTGAGTCAAACTGGTTAAGAAATCATCTACAATTAAACCAGCTACACAGGTACAAATGTTTAGGAGCAGGTAGTTTGGTGGGGGGGTGGGCATCCGAGGACAGGGCAAACTGTTGCTTTCCATGCTTCTCTCATTCCTGGAACATGCACCTTGACCCAGATACCGAAGTCGGCACAACTCCAAGATCTGAAGCTTGTTTTGATTAGCTATTCCGTTGTTTCTCTTCCCTCCAAATGTTTTTTTAAACGTCATGTTAACTTCGCACTCAGAGTCCCACCCTTCATTACATTTCATTCTTGTTTGCGGTCTCATCTGCAACATCTTTCACACATTCTTTAGCCAATTATGGCTGACACATAACTGCATGATGAATTGAGTATTAAATAGTGCATGATAGTGTGAGAACCACTAAAGTAGAAACATGTCTAGCCAAAACACTAAGAAATACACTTCTTTTATGACATTACACAAACACACAAGGGGTTGGATAAAATTACAGACTAAGGTTGCTTCGAACGATCATAAATGAAAGTGCTGATTATCACATCACATTTATTGCACATACTGCATACTAGTTATCATTCAACCTAGCATGATTCATCTTTATAGCTGCATTTGTAACTGTGATTGAGTTATGCCAGTTATCTGTAATTTTATCCCCTCTTTGTATGTATATGAACACTAGCCTGGAGTGGATTACCACACATCCATTCATTATATTCACAAGACAGAGCATTGTAACACTTATTTTCTGACAAACTCAAGCTTCTTGGAAAACAGATCTGGTTTTTGGATAAAAGGTGTTAGATTCATGATTCCTTTGGTCATAATGAGGACTCCAGCTCTGCAGATTGAAAAGTATCCTGACAAATATTAAACCACTCACCATTTGTTTTTTGTTAATGTAAACCTAAACCCATTTATAACAATAATACCCTATGACATAATTGACTATGTCTTGACTTAGATTTGAGATTATTAAGGCAGCTTCCATGCAAAAATCCTTGGCTATAGTTACACCTCTGACTTGCTGCTTTTTCATTGTTACACTGCTTTCTAACTACTGTGTCTCCCAGATTGACTGACATTTTCTAGTCTCCCAAGCGGTTGTTGATCTTACTCATGTTAATGGGACTGTGGTACCTTATTCCCTACACCAGGTAAAATGAAAGCCTTTGGAAACTGTTAAGGGTGTAGTCACACCAGCAACCCTTACTGTGCCCTGGCATGTTTAACCCCCAAAGTCTAGTTTGTTTGACTAGTATGATCGCTCCATATTGACCCCGGGCCCACTTGAAGACATGGGCCCTGGAATGGTTCAGCTGAACTGGGGCACAGTAGGTATCTAGTGTGATCGCTAACCGTGCCCGAGCATGGAACACAAACATGATGTCAGTGACGTGACTGGCACACGCATGTGCACATGTACACTATACATGAACCAGAAAGAACAGATGGGGTAAGCTGTACAGATTGGGTAGCGACAAACATTTCATAAACATGGCGGCAAAGGGATCACTTTGGTCTAGGGCAGAGGTGCAGTG
>JAODJU010000095.1:23356987-23373448 GCA_026776725.1 Gnathonemus echidnorhynchus | reverse complement strand
GCTCAGGGTCACAAAGGAGGCTCTTCAACTTATTCCAGGCAGCTTAGGGCACAATGACTTGTAGATGTTAGACCAGTCCCAGCGACAGTCCGATGCGCAGCCCTTCCCATTTGCTGGATTGCTTTTGGGAGCACTGGACATGCACTGGACATGCACTGGACATGGTGAAAGGTTCCACCAAGGTGCTGCCACTCACAGAATGACGTCTGACATTGGACACCCGTTTGGTGTGGAGTACTGCTGCTGCCCTGACCAGCTCTCTGCACAGTAACAGCACTGACACTGACAAACAAAGCACATTACATCACATCACCATCTACATACGCAGCAATGAACAGGGGCCCCAGCACATACTGCAGAACAAGACACATTTACTAGGGCTTAAGTTTTACATTCAGTTCAGTACACAGACTGTCGCTGTTCACTGGCTTTTGACTTTTGTCCGTAATAGTTAATGACAGAATGCAGTAACCATTTACACAGTATTTCACTGTGCATGTGAAGGTTACTCTCTCCGTTTTAGCCTAGTTCTTCTCCCTCCTGTATTAGACAGCTCTTTAAAAGAACATTTAGCCCTAGTATCAAATAACTACCATATTTATACCAAATTCAGACCAAATTACAAATTAAGTACCAGTTTCTGCATACAAAATGTTAAGTTGTTAATTAAGCTGTACTTACTGATTAGGCCCTTGTGTTATTTGATGCTTTTTGCTGTTGTCAAATACACTTATTAATTGGAGACACAATATATAAATATTATTTTGAAATAATTTGATTCATTTCAGAAGGTAAGACATACTTATGTATGACATACATTATGTACTACGATCAGGATAAAGCAGAGTAAGTCTATAACTGTGGGAATCCTCAGTTACAGACACCAATGAGGCAGTGTCTCTCAACCTTCATCAGCTTCAGCTTCATCAGAATCCCAGCGTCCCGCTGTACGTACCCTACGGCCGCGGGGCGGAGAGGTAAGAGGCAGGAACTGCGCCATCAGAGCTGCAGTTCCAGCCCTGGGTATAAGGGCCTGCACTTTTTGCACAAGGCTAATGTATCAGTGTTTTTGTGGGATCTAGACTGAAGCGTGACTTCGGTCCTGCCTTCACCATTACTCTCAGCCTCCGTGGATCTCGGGAGGAAGGTCCTGTGTACCTGGCTGATCCTGGAGTCATTCCAATGTGGCAGATTTATAAATTGGATTGGTCATAAGGGCTAGTGCACCATGCAGCTGGCTGGAGGGTGGATACGCCCCCCCCCCCCGGAATGTATTACGGAACATTACCTAGCACAAAAGCACTGAGTGTATTTATGGAATGAATGAATAAATAAATAATTTTTACAAATAAAAACACTGAACTGAACTATTCGAAGCACACAGTTCGGACCGCATGAAAACAGCTTATTTGAGAATAACACCAGCCTCACCGTAACAGGCTGCTTGGCAAAACTACAAAACAAACATGCATGTGAGAAGTCTTATGATCCCACGCAGTCAAATGGAAATCGTTTACCCCCCCCCCCCCCCCCCATCATCTCCCTTTTCTTCACCACAGGACTCCCGTCCCTTCTGAAGCAGAAAAGCAGAGGTTGAAGCTTCCCTTGCATCTTCAACAGATCTGAGCATTAATCAGACATGCACAGTGCGTGACTATCTCAGGCAAAGAGGGAGAGAAGGATCCCAAAGTTTTATTTCTCTATAGTCACTTGATGAGCAACCTTTAAGAGCGGCTATGCAGATTAACTGAATAAATTTCACAAAATAAACATAGCATGAGAAAAAAAAAACATAAGTAATGTACAGATGGCGGCCTAGAAGGTGCCACCTGACATGTGATTGCCTGCAAAAGAGAAGTGATCAGGTATTACTTGATGTACGACACACGGTGCGATGGCTACTTTTGAATTTACGCACATGTAGGCATATGATAGGAAATAATTCCAATCACCGCTTCCTAAAATGTCCAGTGTCCAGTGAGGTCAGTGATGGCCCTGGGGATTTTCGGTGGTGTGCCTGAAGCTTTCCAATAATCCTTGAAACACCTTTAATCTCAGGGCACTGCTCAGTACCCTTTGCTATGTTTTTATATTGGACCTGTGATGTTTAAAGAGTGATTCTTAAATATTCCTCTTGGTGATCGATTAAAGAATCAGACAGGTGACTATTATGACTGTACTATGATTGATGCATTGAATCCAGGTTCCGAGTTTTCTCTGAATTCAGACTGGATATAATCATCTGTTTACTATTAGTGATAACCACAGTTTTGAGTCAAAGTCATCACTTAATACTTTGATAATAAAGAAGAAAGTAAATTTAAAAACAGACTAATACACACCAGCAGATTTATTGTGTTTTTTATGTATCCAAAAGGTTACATTTGATTTCAGTTTCCTTTCCTGATATGTACACACCTTTGCAATTAGAAAAAGGTCAACAGATTCTTTCTAAAGCATTTATTCAAAATATGACCTTATCAGTGTCAGAAAGCAGATCGGAGACAAAAAAAAAAAAAACCTACTAGGAAAATTCAACCTTTACAACACATAACAAGTTTATTGTCGGTAAAATGCTCTCTGCCTAGTCAACACAAAACAGCAATTAATCGACTGCATCAAACGTGACACGGACAGCTGCTGAGTCGTGGGAGTTTCTCAGTCATGGTGGGTGAGACAGCACTCACAGCACTCCAGTCTCGGCCCTGGTCCTTTCACAGGTGAGATCTTACATGAAGGGAAAGGCTTGAGGGACCGACTCTCTATTTTTCCAGGACAGAGACAATGCCCAGCTCAACACCTCTACACCAGCTGCTATTCCACACAGAGTAACACACAGGAAACTGTCAATAACGACTAATGGATTTCCGCAGACTAGACCCCACATTACCCAGTCTCAGAAGAGTTCGATGCATCTAAGGCACCCGTGTTTACCGATACAAGGGTACAACGCCATTTGCTGAAAAGCCTGCATCCACCACCTGCTCTATTTACTCACTTCATCTGGTCAACTGACATAAAAAAAAAAGCAGCGGTTAATATTAGCTGTAACCAGAGTAACTTACAGCTGTTGACGGAGAATTAATAAGCTACATAGAAGCCAACACAAAAAGACAGGTGTTTTGTTCAAAGTAATGATTTCCTGTCACGCTCTCAGCTCCGCCCACACAATCAATCTGCGGCTCGGAACGGTCGATATGCATGACAGATTCATACCCGGCTGCACGAGTGAAGACGAAGCCAGGCCGGAGAAGGACGGCAAGTCTATTTAATGACCTGTTGGTGCGACCCCACAACAGTGAGGGGGAGAAGGACGTCAGCCGATTAGACGTCGAACTGAGACACGCTTCAGAGTCCCGCTCGTTAGGCTGGGCGATGGAGAAAATGCGGCGGCTCGTGGGGGCCACTAAGGGACACGTCGGTCCGGACGCCACGCGGTGAAGTGGAGCCTGAAGATGGTCGCTTGTTAAGATGCATGAGGAGAAGCGGATTAAAGAGCACAGGCAACAGAGAAAGGGAAAAGAGTAGGGGCTGCTCAAGAGTGTTTCAGGTACCCCCTCCCCCAAAGAAAGCGGCCTCTTATTTAGCCATTTTCCTTAGCCAATCACAGATCTTTGTGATTACAGCTATGCATCCCCAGCCCACTTCGTATAGATAAGAAGCTTCACTCTATTGACCATTTCCTCTTTCCCAGCTTTATGATTGGACCTGCCACTCGAGGACGTGTGCTTTGAATGCAGACAATGTTTTTCTATTTAAGCACAACAAAGCAAGACATGAAGTGGACAAATTACCTTCGGCTTTGTATGTTTATATATCTGCCCTGATGCACATGAAACAAGCATATTCCAAATCAGTTTAACAGATGGTGGAATATCCATCAGTACTCATTATTTAAGAAAGATTTTGGATATTGTGCAAAGCACCAGAATGATCAAAGCAAATAAAGGGCCCAAGGACTTTATCCTTGAATTAATCCCTAAATTCCTAAAATTGAACGAGCATACACAGAGCTGTCTGTAAAACCATTATCTGAGTTATATGTGTGACTGAATAAAGGAAAACAATAGTTCACCAATGAAAGACTGCTTTAAGCCATGCTGGGAAGGGAAATGGGAGAATTTAATTCATGAAAATCAAATCAACAGGGAATACAGACTGTATGCCGAGTGTGTTAAATATTCAGCTTTGTCCGCCTGCCGTTTGTAGAATTCCTTTAAAATGGAAACCTCACAATGTAACACTGGTATGGAAGAGATTATGCTTCAGCTTTTCAAGTTGATTCAGCAGTGGGAAAGAAGATGATAATTTGGTGAACTTATATCAACCTAGAAGGGTAAATGTAATGGCTTTGTCAATTACTATGATGTAAATGTGAGATTTTTGCTTAGCAGTAGTGAAACTGATAATACTCTAAGAAATACTCGAAGAAAATAATATGATATGGTTAGGTCAAAGATGTAAGGCTCCCAGCCGGCAACAATTGCAGTTATGTTACTATGATCCCAATGGTCCAAAGGGTAGAATGACCAACATTTGAGCACAAATAAATTAAATTGCTAAAATTATGCACTTTTAAAAGAAATGCTCTATAAAATAACATATTACAATTTTGATGTTAAGATTCTTATTAGTAAAGTATTACAATACACACACACACAGGTTGGTAATTATATCTTTGTGGGTACACTCCATTCATTTCTATGGGGAAAACTCTAATCCCAACACGATGACCTTAACCTCTACCCAGCCATAACCATAAGTAATCAAACAAAATACGAGACTTCTGGAATTTTTCATTTTTTGATTGCATTCACAGATCTTTGTGGGGACCTGAAAAATGGTCCTCACAATGTCAAAAAAAAGTCCCTCACTGGCATTTGGTCCCCACAATGTAATATAAACCTAACACACACACACACACACACACACACACACACACACACACACACACACACAGACAACATCCAGGTGTGTGTGTGTGTAAAAATCAAAAACAACAGTCTGGACTGAAAAAGCAGTTTCTCCAGTAATGGCAAATGAATGGAGACAGCATCAAAGCTGACCCAGAAGCACATGGATGTTCATGGAAAATGGATTCTTTCACATGAAAAGTTTCTACTGACGACCGCAAATAAGCGGTTTTCAGTCATCCTGAGACAGAAGATATTAAACTGAAAAAGCCTCCAGAAATGACAATGTACTTAGACAAGTACAATCTGCATCTAGCACACCTACCTTCAGCTCCTACCTGATCATCAATCTCTCACATCCACGACACAGCAGTTACGCTGAGAGCACAGGAAAGTGATTGACTAGCCTGTCACTGAGGTGTTTGTTTTTTTCTGAATGAACGACGAAACACTGCAAAGTGCTAATCAACCTCGCTTAACTAACAACTGGCAGTTGCAAACCTATAATTTCAGTCAGGTATTTCAAGCATGTGTTTACGCAAGCAAGCTTTATATCATTTTACAAAACATCCAAAAAAACGATGTTTTTGAGTTTACCACCCCCCCACTGTTCCTCTACTGTTCACTGAATTTCCAACAATGTGAAAATCTCAAAAACTGTCCCTTGGTCATGTGTGAAAAGGTTTAAGGAAATAAGACTCATGTATCAAAGATTGCCTAGAAAAGGAAACCATAATGGTTTCAGCAGGGCTGAAAAAACTGTATGGAATTATTATAGACTACTTTAACAGTACATAATATACTGTACTACCAAACTGTATGTGATGTTCAGTGATAGTAAAAAAAAAAAAAAAAATGAGTAACGGCACTTTTCATGACGAACATACACTGAAAACAATTTTTAAAGAATAATGATTAAGTCAGTAACATCTGTTACATTATAAAAGGGACACGGCCTACTATGAAGTAAACTGTTTGGTTATATTATTAAAGACCTTTCAGTCTAGCAGTTTCCATTTATTTAAAATATTTGCTATACGATTTTGTTGAAATGTAATACAAGTATTCAGCTTAATTATGATGAAAAAATTGCAATACTCAAATTCAGTATTTAAAGAGACAGATTTTGCACAAAGAAACAAATTAAATTACAAATAAAATCACAATCTGTTACATGTCTGAGGCACCATTTAAAATTTTCATTAACGTTTGTCATTTTTTCAGATCACCCTTTGATTTTAATTCACCAAAAGACATTCAAAGACCCTGGAAACCGTGTTAGTGTCAGTTAATAAAATAACGTCTACTGAGGGCCAACTTTCGAGTCCCTCTTTCTCTAGCAAGACACACAGACATTGCTTTGTCTGACTGGAGGCTAACTTGCTAGTACAGCACCACGGAAACAAGTTCTGCAAATCAAGCAACTCTCAACCGACGTTTCTTTTAATGTGCCTTTGCCCTTATGGGACTGGAATGACTGTGTGCATCTGATACTTCAGCATGTATATCTCATTTCACAATGAACAGTGCTCAGTTGTATGAGACGGAATGCATGAAACATGATAATAACCAGGATCCATTTATAGCCATTACAACTTTCTGCGGTTGTAAACATCAAATTGAAAAGACAGTCAAGCTGTTTTTGTGTATATCCAAAAAAAAAGAACTGAAAAAAAGAAAATTAGTTCCAAGATCTCACGTCCTACCAAAATTCTCAGCAACCAGCTGTTCAATATGACACGTTTCTTTTCCCTTGAGTGCAGGAAATAAGGAAAATAAAACTTGTAACACTGTATATATACACGTCTATCCACTGTCCAGAAAGAAGGAAAATGAGAGACAGAAGATCCATGATGTTCAGGCGAAGCATTCATTTTCTGCCTTCACGCTGACTCACTGGACTGGAAGGATGTTGGGCACTGGAGATCAAACACTTGTCATTTCGGCCCATTCATTCCTCTAAAGGACATTCAAGGCCCTCCGGGGAAGACCTCTGTCTGAGAGACTGAATTCTCTAGCTGAATGGTAGGGAGGAACTTCCCTTCACAGTACAGCTGATTTCATGTTAGCTCGAGATGGGAATCTGTGAAGAATTCAAGCTGAGTGTTGTAAGAGCAGCCCTGCACGAGAAGAGAAAGACAGCGGAGGCGTGGTCAGCGTCAGTCATCACACTGGTTTCCATGTGATCTCATTATGCGTCACTCGGAATACCCAGTCCAGCCACAATTTCTCTCCAAGGTCTCTATCTGCAGGCTGTGATGCAGCCTTATTCTACAGTTTCTTTCAAAATAAAACACTAAATGTCGTTTTTCCACACAAAGAGACACATTCATGGACACACAAACACTATAAACTCTTTGAATTATTCTGCATAAAAAATATCCACTTTTGGAGGGAAAATTGGATGTGATCTTCATTAAACGGTTAGGCTTGGATATAAAGTTAACTTAAAAAACAAAAACTACTTGCAATTATAAAAAAATGAAAATTAAGAGCAGCAAAGAACTGCCTATTACAAAATATTTCCAACAGATAAACTTTACAGTGAAGGATAATCCAACTTCTCATATAGAGTAAAAGCTGTGACTATGGATGTGGAGACTACAGGAGACTAAAGAGTTTAACATGAATGTGATATTACTGCCTATTACAATTTCGGGGACCCTATTCTGGCTCAATACAGAGTGTGAAAGTAGCTTGTCAAAATACATCATTCTCAGCTGCTATATGAAACAGCCAGTGCCCATTGATTCAGTAACACATGAGCTCAGCTACAGAATCAAGGTAGAGCAAAATCATATTCTATATATAGATATAAAAATCCATGCACAGTTCATCTCGGGCATATTCTACCTAGGAAGAAACCGCTTCATGCTAAATTTGAGTAGCGTGTAGCAAGTGTGTGGATAGTTCTGTGTAAATGTGCAGTAAATTAAATCCATTTCATAAGAAAAAATCTGAATAATCCAAACCTGCAGGTCATTCATGAGCGGTGTTATACAAGGAATGGACTGCATTTATGATTTTGAACTGTCCTTATATTCCCTTTACTGAGGTAGGGTTCATTTTCTCAATCAGCTACAGTTGAAGAACATGTTATTATGCAATACGGTAGACACTTCGTAGGAAAGCTTGCTTTCATTTAGAGATGGGACAATCCGCATTTTTTCAGTTCCAATCCGATTCTGATACACAATTGCCGATACCAATCTGGATATCATCATCTCTACTTTCATTTATAACATTTAATATTAATTTTATATGTAAAATAGGATATGTTGATGCAGCAAGATTACAAGAAAATGCACAATCCTTTCAATTGTTAATCTTTTTACACAGCAACCTCGCCAGCTGCACTTCCCAGAAACTGGGACCCAACTCTGTTCATCTATATAAGTTTTGTGACAAAACGAGAAAAATACTGATTCCTCCTCTCTCAAGATGACCCCTGGCATCAAGATGACCGCATGGCACAATTTTTTTGTGGAAATACTAAAACCATGAAGTCACATGCAAACCTGGATAAGGTGCAGCAACCTCATCATAGCTTGATGTTGGACAGGTACAGCTCAGCATGGGCCCAGCTCTCTGACCAATCACATCACAGAGCCTCCCTGGTGCCCAGCTCTCTGACCAATCACATCACAGAGCCTCCCTGGTGCATCATTGCAGGCTGCTCTTTCAGTCAGGCTGATTGATAGGCCTTTGGTCTATCCTCTTAGGCAAGCTATATGTGTTTTGTTATTGCTTTTTATATCTAAGTTACGCATTAAAGATTCTAATTAAATTTGAATGATGCCTTTCCCAGCATGGATACCCAAAGTGCTCAAAGAATCAAACGACAGCATCATCTACTGACACAATCCAGTTTATAGGCAGCAACAACAGAAATGACAGACAAGAAAACCAGAAGACCACAGAGGAGAGTTTTATATAGCAGGGAAAAAATAGCTTTACATAGGAGGAAAAAAACTGGGGAGTCCAAGGTCACCTGGCTGTACGACCCCCAAGTGATGGTAAGAGTGAACAGGAGATTTTGCGGTGCGTTTGTGTGGGATTACCTTCACTAACGGCATCTGCAAACTGTCAAGCTGCAGCCAACGTATAAAGTAAGACTACGAACATAGATCCAAAACACCGGACCCTAAAGTTCGCTTTCTTCCACTCAGCTAGCGGATGGATCGCAATGAAAAAGAAGACGGCTCATAGGCAGGGAACCGAACTCGGAAAATAATTGAATAATCAAAAAATCATATTAAGAGATTTCAATTTAAATGCAGATTCTGACATTTCGCTTTGGTCTAGAAAAATCAGAGATGCAGCAAAACAAAATTTAATCTTAATAATATAGTTCACGGAATAAGACATCCTGGGGAATTCATTCCAACTTTTCACTTTTATTTACGTTTAGGTGCCTTCAAAGACATAAAGGGAGAGAAAAGACAGAAAGTAGAGAAAACATTAATCAACCGAACATATTAAAAAAGGGGGGGGGGGAACAAAGTCTGCATTTTCCAAGCATGCGTGATTTGTAATGCATCACGACAGCAAGGAAAATGCTGGAAGAAAAATTGCTAGACTTCCTATTTACCTGCCACCAACATTTCACTGGACATACCTAAAGCTAACAAGAAATGGGTGATTTTTCTGAATCAGGATGAGCAGGATTTCTGAGTTCGACTGCTGGGACACTGAATTTCGAATTACAAATTATAAAATAAGCACTAAGTACAACAAATGGCCAAGCTCCCTGCAACACATCCTATTATTAATCACAGAGTTCTCCTGAATTCTAATTAACTGTTTTGGTTAACTGTCACAACAGCAAACAATACAACTATATAACTGCTGATTGGCTTAGGGTTGTGGAATTCTGTGTATCCAAGATACTATGCCAATCCATCCCTCTCATTCTTAACTTAATACTCACCAATATGGCAAAATTACAGCCACGGGCATTTTTCGGTTATAGATGGAACTGGAATACCAATAAGATACCAGCTTGGACATGGAGAGATGAAAAACCATGCAAGCCAGGCTGAACTCACTGAGCAACTGTTCCATGAACAGTTGGACAATAGCTGTAATTACTAAGCATTAGGGATGCACTAATACTGATATTAATATATGTGCTCATGTCCTCGTAGTCATCCTCGTGAAAATGTGCCGATGCCTATTACCTAGCGAGATCATTAACAAGCTAAATAAAAGCAACAAAATATCTGAGGTCCGGAAATACTTCAAAGTTAACAGCAAAATCCAAAGCACAGCAGACTGCAAGCTGTGCTCTACTAAACTATCAAGAGGAAGTACGAAATCAGGTTCAAACAACACTAGTAATCTAATTAAACATCTAGATGAAACATAAGATTGTATGATGAAAATACGACCAGCAACAACATCATGCAACAACCAAATGTGCAGCAAACACTAACACGGAGAGAGAAAATGTCAACTGATAAACCTCACACAGTGGAAATAACAGCAGCTCTTACCCAGTATCAATCAGGCACAATGTCGTAATGCTGGTATGCGGAGAGCATAATACTTTCTGAAGTGTCACACGGTATAAAAAGTTTGTGAACCACTGCTTTAGAGGTTTTAGAGTGACATGATTTTACATCATAATTAAGCTGCCAAACCATGGTTTTGCACAGAGATGATCAACACTGCTGTGATCAGCTCTCCCCCGTACTTCTGGGTAGCAGGTCTTGACGCTGGCTGTTGTATTGTCTGTATATCGTTTTATTCAGGCTGTCACATTTTTTATTTATTTATTTATTTTTTGCCGGCAAAAAAATTAAGTGCCTTGCTTGGTGTCGTGGTGGTGGGGGTGGAGGGGATTTCAACATTTTCTTTTATCCCAATATTTTTAAGTTAAAATATTGCATAATATATTTTAGACATTCGCACAGCCCTAACTGGTATCGGTATGACTGAGTGACAGAAAGCGAGCGTCGGTATTCATACTCAGTCTGAAAAAATAGTATTATGTATCCCTACTAAGTATTATCAAGTATTCTGACGCACGTACTAATACTGACACTGTTTAAATAAGGATTCAGAGATGATTTCCATCCATCCATCCATCCATTATTTTTTAGTTATTCTTGATTTATAGAAAAAAATAAAGCAAAGCCTCAAAAAAAATAAGTGAGCATTCAGAGCATTTGAAGCTGCAATGAATAATTACTTTGAAAGCACTAAATAAAACCTCTCTGTCCGTTAATGTTAATTTCTTCCTTACTGATATAAATCAAAATCCTCTCCACAAATAACATCGTCTTAAATATGCCAGTGGGAAATGCATGGTTCCTCACTAGAGTCAAAATGTGTCATGTGCAAAATTTATAATCCTGTGGAACCAGACCTCCTGCTGCATTGTGGGGTGAAAAATAAAAAAATAAGTCACAGGCAATATGCAAGCCCGCAACGTGTGATGCTGGTGAGAGCTGTGATGGGGAATCGCGGGGGACGGCATCCGTGTTGAATGTTTTTATATGAGCGCAAGCCAAACCGGGCTACTTACTGCGCTCCATTTTAAAAAATAAACAAACAAAATAAAAAAAAAAAAAACTTGGAAGGTGGTGAATATTCCATGCAGGCCATCCAAAGGACACCTCCCCGCAGACGGGGCCTTCCATCTCTGCCCTGCCTGGGTTGACCATGGTCGCTGAGCCTAAGGATGCGATTCCTAAGAAATAAAGGCTGTGGGGAGCAAGGTCTTCGCATCGATCACCGCTAAGACTGAGCCACGACATGACACTGCAATCCACTCCTTTAACACCCGAGACAAACACGCCATTATGGACCACCACCTGCTTTCAGAGAGAAGCGCTAATGATGGATTCCTCCACGAAAGTAAAACTATCCACTGGAAAGCATGCCTGAGAATACAAAGACAATGGCACAGCTCCTTCCCTACCTCCTAAAAGCCTGTGGGGCTCTCGATTTATCCATAATTTGATAATAACGAGGATAATCGCCTGCTTCAAAACAGCATGAGATAAAACAGAAGGCATTCAGCCTCACCACAGCTGAAAACATCCTTTGAGATGACAAGGGACCCGAGCATTGTGGCTCCAAACATCCATCTTTCAGAAAGGCCATTTGGCAACAACAATGCTTATATCTCTCCTCTGAAAACCGCTTCATCTTGGCGCCAGTTCTGTTAAAGTTCAGCTGAATTAATGCTCATAATATAAATCTTGATAATGACTCATTACCCAGTCCTACAGTCTGATGTAGCCTCGCAATTTAGGCCGTGGCATCATTGCTGACATGCGACGTGGGCTTCCTTCCTGTTCTGATGCCCAGTTGGCCCGTCGCATTCAGCTCTGTGTCACCCACGTTGGCAATCAGGGTGCAGAGCACATTTCTTAACGAGACCAGACAGACACCACGGACCGCTCGACCCGCTGGTGACTCACATCTTTTAGCCCCATTAATTTCTCTTTGGAAGTTCGTTTCTGTACAGCTGGCCTTGCTTGGTGTTCAGGGTACCATTTCAAACAGTACACACTATAAAATACTAGTCATTCTCCTATTAGTCAATTTAGGAAGAGTGTCAGAGAACTCAAATAAGTGCTTTTCAGTGGAAATAACACCCTTGTTTATTTCGTGTTTTATTAGGCGTGTATGCAAGTCTAAAAAACGCAACAAAACTTCTGCAGCTCGATTCAAACATGTTAATCTTTTCCTTGCGATTCCTTACAGCTGCCCCGCTAGACAGCTCATCTCTATAGCAACACGCAGACATGAGGGAGAAAAAAACAATTACACCTATAACATCAGGACAAAAAAAAGAACACGAGATCCTACTTATTTGTTCACCAAGATTTAGCAGCCTTTACAGTTTGCTGTCTTTACGCCCCAGTCAGCCATCTGTGGGCTTGTGGCCTGTCCTGGGGTCACTATTTACATTTTAGAGACAGACCAGACACTAAGGCCAATGACAAAGCGCAGTGTTTATAGATGAGTACGAGGGGTGTGAAAGCAGAGTAAGCAGATACCTTGGAGATGTGGCCTTTACCGCTTATACAGCCGGGGTGAGTATGATGGGCGGAGCTGTGTTTCCGCAGCAAAGCAGCCACGAGGCTGCCAGACTGACACAGCAGCCTGCTGACTCCCCCATGAAGAAAATGTCTCCGTAACACATGACCTATTCAGTTACTACATCGCACACGATGTCACCTAACAGACGGATACGACGTCTGTTGATCTATGAAGGAACCCATAGTTATACCCTTATGCACAGAATCCTAATACTAAAAAAATCTTCACTGATTACCATTAGATTTCAAATATATCAAGACAAGACAGACAAGAAGAAAAGACAGGACGAAACCAGATGATTCTAGTAAGTAAGACAAATGGAAGAATTAAGTAATATTAAGTAAATACAAATCAAGCACCGCATTGCAGTATATCTTCTGGCTTCAGCATTAAACCTCCGGCATGTCAGTGCCATTATTAGTATTTACACAGGTATTCACCACTCCTCCCTCACGCATCTGAAAAAACACGTAGGCTGCAGTCACGAAAACTTCCCATCAGCACACCAGCGAAGAGGGGCTCTCAAGAGGTCGGCTCATTTCATCACGAGAGCTTTCCAAGGTTCCACAACATCGCTACCAAGGGCACTAATACTGTTACTTCACAGAGACATATTTATTTGCTTTTTGTTCTTATCGTTTCATCCGAAAGAAAGAGTGCACAAAAAGTGTTTTTTTCCCCCAATATCAGACAGCTGCTGTATGCTCACCAACAGAGGGGTATAAAAAGACATCACAGTCAAAGCCACAAGTACCACGACAGTTTGGCAGACAGATTGGTCAGCACCATTTAATACACGGATAGTTATTTTACCAGTTTTCTTCCTCCCAACTAATTTAAATACAATAAATGCTTTACTACAAAATCTAACTTCCAAATCTGTGTGCATTTAAGCTATATTTTGAGGAAAAAGACAATAATCTATATTTAATTTGACTGGACAAGCAGGTCAAACAAAATAACTGCCATGTAACGGTTAATAAAGGCATGAAAAGATAAACAGGACGACAAAAAAATATTCCAAAACCTACTGTAAGGGTACTTCTATTACCACAATATATTAATCTGAATGCTAGAATTGCTGTGAAGAACTTAAGAAAGCATCTATAGGATCACTATTTCCTTTAGACAAAACATGGTTCTGCATCGTCTTCTTCATGACAGAGTACAGACTCTGTAAATGTTTAATCTAACAGAGGTAGCTTTTTGAGCACTAGGAACGTTTCCTCATTCTCATGATTGCTTGTGCTGGATAAGGTGTACAGCACTAAGGGCTCCCCAGCACCCCGGCCACCATCAGGCAGCTCACGCCGGCAGTGAGAAACGCTGCAGTGGTCCAGGCTCACGCAGAACTGTCTGCTGGCCTATCAAAGGCAGGCTCCACAACAGCATGACACCACCGACTTTTCACCTGTATTAATATGTCACGGATTGGTGGGAGCAAATCCAGTGATTAGGTACTATTATTGCCTTCAGTTAGCTTTTAAAACAAGCGATAAATATAAATTTGTGGAGCTGTCATTTTTCACTCGTTCTTTACATAGAGGAGTGGAGGCAAGTAATCATACTGAGAAATTCACAACCTTGTTGCTCCAAACACTGGCAAAAACAAGCACTCGAGGTAATCCGGCCGCAAATCAAACAGTGATAAATATTGCCTATTTACTTGTCAAATGCAATCTGCATGCCGCCTCTGTGGGTCTATGCCTTTCTGTCGTTAGATATGAGGTTATTCTAATGTTTACAAAAGGGGGTCTTCTTTCATTTGCAATCGTCAATGGAGTGACCACTTTATAACAGAAATCAAACAAAACAAAACACCACCTCAATGCTGAAACCAGATCCGAACAGGCTGTGCGATTATAGTGTGCATTTATAATAGAGGATAAGACTAAGCATGGCAACATTTTCCATTCTCTCCTGAAACAAACGCTTTAACCTTAGTTTGTCTGAAACACACACCCTGCAAACAAAACAATGCCTTTCCTGAAACGTTAGTTCAAAGAGATCCCATTGGGCTTAACTTGTTTGATTTAGAAACACTGTAATCTTAAGGATTACTAAAACTGTTCAACCTGTGATGATTTGTGATGAGTATGTGCAAGGCACACAGATCATAAATCCATAACATCATAAAACACAGATCTGACATGAACAATAAAATGACATCAAACAACCTCACCAACATTTTAAATATATGATCGATTGTTACTTTGATGGCGTTTGATGCCTCAATTATAATGAGGTCCTCAGCGCGTAGGTTTTACATGACATGTCATCTTAGGACACAAAAAGCCCCATGTTTGTAGCTGGTGGATTTATAAAAATGCAACAAAAGGGTAGAGATGCACTTAACTGAAAAGGGATCATAAAACCAGTTACATACATAATAAATACCTTCCTACACCCAACCCGCTTCCCAACAGGCTTATAAGAATGGATTATGCTGCAGTCATCTGAGGAAATGATGATGTGCGGCTTGGAAACCCAACGGCGGCGGTCTAACGGCGATCTCCAAAGCCGCTGCATCACGCAGACATCCTTCACCTGCTCCAGGTGCCAATGCAGCCTCGGTTATTGTTGTTCGGTTGATTCGAGTGCATTTCTGTAGCACTGTTTTCAGAAATGTTATTATGCCTGGATGCCTCATAAGGGGGCCATCCAGAGAGTATCCCCCGCACAGCAATTTTCCATATGCCCGTACTACTGTATGGGTGCTTTGGCCAAAGATGTGGGAGTGAATTATAATGGTTATAACTGAACACTGGAGGATTCAATTCGCCGAGAAGAGTCATTCATTAATCTAACTAAGGTCTTATGTTTCAACACCATTTGAGACCTGGAGCGCAACAACCAAATCCAGTGAATAAATTTTATGTAAAAAGCAATGTTTGTCTGACAATAACTGCAATGGAATTTTGTGTGGGCGTAGATAAGATTGTTTTTTATGTGAGAATATACGATTTACTGTTTTAATACTGTAATCTACAGTAAATAAGCAGACATCCTTTTAACAGCCTAAAGGCAATTCTTTCTCGTTTCATGAAGAGTATAAAGTATAAAACTTTTCTTTTTTTCTTTTTTTTTTTAAACCAGGGTCAAACAACAACTTCAGCATTCACTAAGCCTGGAGAAGTAATATTACTATTTTAATTAGAAACTGCATTTGATAAATATTTTGAAGGACTGATGTACAGATTACTTTAGTGTGTAACACTGGTATAGTTTGTAAATATATACAATCAGACTAGACACAAAGTCATAAATATCTCTATATCATTGTGACCGGACCCTGATCTAGGACAACCTATTAAACAGACCTGACAGGAACATACTGCCCTTACTGTATGAATTACACTTTGCTGTGGGAATCTCAAATGCACCTAATTTCAAGGCATCCATAAATGACAGTTGTACTGCCATATGTTCAAAAGATGTTCAAATGTTCTGACTCATATTTAATATGCAGAGCCAGATCAAACACTGAATTTAT
>JAODJU010000095.1:23316889-23339595 GCA_026776725.1 Gnathonemus echidnorhynchus | reverse complement strand
TGGCTCATCAGAAGCCAGGTAGGATAGAAAACTTACTGGATAGTAGCTCTCCAGGACCGGAGTTGGTGACCCCTGATGTATGACATAAATAGAAAAGAAATATGTGCTGCTTGCGGTTAAAGAAGATCGCGGCGGAACTCTGACCACGAAATAAGCAGATATTTCTCTTATAACTCAGCAGCAGTATCAATATTTTTCACACCGCAAATGTAAACCTTTGGTTTCACATCTTTGCTGTTTGTGGCTGTATTCGCAGTCGCCTTGGGCAACTTATGATCAGTGAGCATGACTGGCACGCGAGGAGCACACCACTTATGATTGGTGAGAACGACTGTCACAGAAGGAGGACGTCATGAATTTATGAAACTATTCTCGTGACAGTTTCAAGCCTTGGGTCAGACGTGCTGTACAATGCATATCCTAATTCGCAGCCTTTGCGATTTGCTAATCGTGTTGTTTCAAATCGGGATTTCGTTTTGAAATCGATAAATTGTTCAACTCTACAAGGCAGCTAGTTAACGCCGCCCATGTTTACCTGAAAAGCCGAGTGATAAAAAGCAGTATTTCTTTCCCTTCGATTCGTGTCCTGACCACCACAAAGTCCTGTCTAGGATGATCGTTCTTCTCAGTCATACTATCAGCTACAACAAACGAGTGTTTAAATGATCTGTGTAATTTTCTGTCTGCTCGTAATGAACTGTACAAATGTCAAAAAGACGGAAAAAAGCATGCTGGACAGAGTTGATTTCTCAAGCATAATTTCACATACTTGGGACTGGAATCACTTAACCCTGCATTGTTCTTAAATTTTTGTTGAAACATCTTTATTTGAAAAACACTTCACTTAAAGCAGTAAACTACTATTTTGTTGAAACTTACGTCTAATATTTGCTTTGATACTGTCTTTCCGCAGACAAACCTCCTCAAACAAAGTAATCCTCAGAGTCAAAAAAAAAAAGAAAGATAAAGTTTACAGGAGAGCACACAGCAGTGTTGACACCTGAAATCACCTGCGATTGAGTATTATCAAAGGAGCAGGCAGGAAGGAAAACAAGATTTTGGCGTGAACTAAAGGATCACTGCAAGAATGATTAGGCAACGAAGCAAGATGTCAGCCAAAACACGACAGACCCTGGAAACAAGTCTGGGACAATTTCAATCTCTCGCTTCCTGACAATACATTACATGCTATTGCGACATGCACATCAACTGGCCGCACAGATCCCAGATTGGCAGACCGCGTCGAGCTCTTACTTATTCAGGCAGCCTCAAAGAAAAGGATCAACTCGACCAGTGGCCCCAGAGAGGTTCTTGGCTGTCAATAGCAGCACTCTGACGGACTGGTCAGCTGAGAGAGGAAGGGAGCCCAGGCAGAAGTGATAGGTTGAAAGGACCCCAGGGATCTATCAGGATAGATATCTCAGTCAACTGGCTCACCCAAACAGCATGGGAAAGGGCCTATTAGACACACAGACAAACACATGGATAGGGACATATACACCCAGACAGTCGTACAAACAAACATACATATAGACAGATAGACAAACAGACAATACATGTCAGTAGGTGAAATAAATGCTGGACTGAGCTGCCAGATTAATGCCATTCTTCATGAAAAATGCAGCCTTCCTCTCAGCAATTGTTTCGACATGTTTGTGACTGTCCCATTTCAGAGTGAATTACTGTTTGTTTGCCTTCAGTTTGAGATGAGCGACGGCCAACAGCAAACACAACCAACGGGCCATTAGTCGCTGCCTCTCGCTTCGGTTAGTGTGGTGTCCCTCGGCACAGCAGGTCGGAGGGGAAGACACACTGCGCGTCTGTCTACTGTCTGATCCTCTCCTTGCAAGAATACGTACAGTAGCAAATCACAAACCAAAAAACAGGTAAGTGCTGAACGAGCGTCTCAGCCCAGCACTCTCATTGGTCATCCTGTTGCTAATCTAATCATTATTCACAACTACACGTCGACATTTAATCGCTTTCATGAAAGAAGATTTCTAACCCAAATACTCAGTAACACTTACAGGTACAATTCTAACCTCTTACCCTGCTGCAACAGCATCAATACTTTGGGATATTTGGGTAGGCAGCATAGAAACCAAAAAAGCATGCCTAAAGTGTGGAAATTCACTTATTAGGCCAAAAGATCAATTAAAATTTAATTAGAGACGAGTCACTCACTTGGTATTGATATAGAGTAACGATTAGCCAGCTAGACCTACTTAGCTACACAACTCTTAAACGTTTGGGAATTCAGGGGATGATTTATTAAGTTGTTGGTAAGCATGGGGTGTGTGTGCAAACTCTTGTCTAGTAGGTGAGGATAACCACAGAAAAACTTGTGTAGGTTTAGTCACAGTAAAATTGTTGTTTCTTATACAATCTGTTTTTGATTGGTGGAATGTACACAGGACAAAACACCTGGCAAGTCAGACGTGGCCCAAGGGTAGATAAACAGCAAGGGTCTTGAGTGTGCAGGTGGCATATAAAGAAAACACACTCACAATACCTCACTTTGAAACAAACAGAAAAATAAATAAAAAATAAGAAAAACGGGGCCACACATGCAACCATCCATATGATGATCAGCCAGTCAACGGACAACCATTTTGTGTGCTCAAACAGGTAGCTAATTTTCTCATTTTCACTTTTAACAGACAATTTGAAATATATACAATCAAGTACAGTTTTATCCATTGTAACTAAAAATCACACACACACACACAAATTCAGACAAAAACAAGTAAACAAGCAAATACTTCTCAGAGATTTAAATAATACTAATAAACATCTTTATAAACCCACTCCGCCACTGCTTTGTCAAGCACATGAGGATCAGTGGCAATAACATAGACTTTCTTTTTCTTGTGGCAATGAAAATGAAAGAAAATGTTAAACAGTTTGATAATGGAATCACGTCAGTCACCCACCTCCTTCCAATAAAAAAAGAGAAACTAATTTTGTAAGGTGCTTGTTTTTTCTGTGTAAAGGGCAACTTTCAGATTGGTTTTAACAGACCTTACATTACAATATGACTGAAAAAGTCACAAAGAATAGCAAGATAAAAAATACCGTAAAACCATCTGGGACTCAGGGGGTTTTGGGGGAGGAATTCATTCGAAAGACATTTTCTTAGTGAACAAGGCATCCAAAAAAGCTTTTTAAATAACTGGAAATACAGAGTTGTGATTTAGCTATGCAGCAGCACCTAACTAACTAAAAACTAAAACCTGAAATAGCTAAAACTGATAACAGTTTCCCTGGCATTTAATATAAAATATAGTACTTAGACTAAACAGTATTATAAATAAAACTGAGTCAGGGATTTTTCATTAATGCCTGTGCTGAAAACCCAGAGGAACCTCAAACCTGGTAGTAAGTCTCCTCCTCTGATTATTGCATGAAAAGCTTATTACCATCAAGAGAACTTAATTCAATTAATTTAAAAATACCAAATGAATGGGGAAAAAAAAAAATCAGTTTTTTTAAATCTGTGGTAGAAACCATTTGTATAACAATGAATCCAATGCTGGCAAAAACATTCAATGCACAGCTGAAAAGTCCATTTAAAATGCCGCGTAAGACCATGGAAACACGGATCTCCCCTTTGGGATATTCTCTTGAAGGGGAAAAAAAAGGACTTCAAGGACAATATAGTGCAGAAGGGCACAAGTCTGTGATGGGTGATGAGGGCAATGGATCATGGAGACCATTTTCACCATGAGTGGGGATTCTATTTGGTGTCAATATGCTTTTTAAAACTAGGGTGGCAGGAATAACACGGAGTTCATTTTGTCAAAGCTCACGTCAGGCGTAAGCGTGCGGCTCCTGACTGCAAGTACAAGTGGGGAGGACAGGGCAGTAGGTAGAGCATTTTGTGGTACCCATGCCTTACAAACAGGCAGCACCCGAGCCGAGAGAGAGCACATCACTTAAGGCCAGCTGATTCTTATTCACCTCTGACAGCTTGGCATGGGGCTCATGCAATGACTGCGCCCTGAATCGAAGCAGGCCTTTTGTCTCCTTCATACGCTTTTACACTACATTTAAAGATGATAAATGTGGTCGTTTGGTTCCATTCTGTGCCACACAGTTTTCTATAGACCATGTGACAGTGTTAAGCTGGAAATGGACAAAATACAAAGAAAGCAATAAAATACACTAAGAATGTGGAGTTATATTTTGTTCTTTGCTTTGGTATGATGTTGTAATATAAATGTAAATATATTTTTTTAAGGGAAACAGAACTTATAGTTAATTGGCTTTGAATGGTAATGGATTTACTACAAGGACCTGAACGCAGGTCAGATGAACCAGATAAATAAGGACTTAATAATGAATAATACATTTTTTTACTTCTATTTTTCCCAAATGTTTTTACGAGTTATCATTAAATTTTAAATCTAAGTACATTTTTAAGGAAAAATAAACTGCAGAAAAAATTCAGCCAAAGACATTTCTTGATTTCAGAAATATGGGCGAGAGAGATAAATATGCTGCTTAGTGGTTCATTGTTGATATGCTCCATACCTCCCAAGTGGAATCAATACTATAGGACGAATACCAATATACAAATTATCTTAAAGTTCAATGTCCTCACTGAGAAAAAGTATCAACTGTCATTACGCGAGTGAGTAACTCTTAAAATGGGCTGTATGTAAGCTGTTCAGTCCTTCAGTAGCTTCCAAAAACCCATCACTGTATAAGTGGATGCTGTGAGAAAACATTTAATATTTTCTTGTGACACCACAATTAAGGGAACATCTAAAACATGTGTTAATTGTACCAGAATCCTGTCACCGTTAAGAATTTGAAACTCCTGCAGTCTACAGCTAAGACAGTCACTTCACATTATACCGTGTCATGCTATTATGCGAAACACAAATCATCCAATATCTCAAACTTTAATGAGTATACACTACTGAAATGGCACCATCCCTTCATCATTTATGTACAAATAAGTGGGCAAAATCTTGCCACATTTATGCAATATTTGGAAAGATATTCATGATTTACCAAAATACGCACTTTTCACTGGGTCACGCTATTATGTAAACCTATGTTATAACAATGAAAACAGAGTTTTATTAAAAGGTTCCAGAAACACAGGAACTTGTAACAATGTTTTAGAACAGATAACAAAGGTGTTGCAATAATTCTTATACTGTAAGGACCCCTAGAATAAGGGTTTACTCTATTATGGGTAGATATGACCAATATGAGTCTTTGATCTACTGCCTTGGTTAGATTCCGAATTTCTGCAGGTAGAATACTTCTTGCTGATGTTGAAAAAACTCGATAAGTTATTAACAGCTAGTCTAAATGTTTGGACATAATATGAGCTTTATTTTACTATTTTATCTAGCTATTTGCACTTTGTTATAACTAGTGATATATTATAATCAATGCAGGTGACCATCATGCATGCAAATGTTAACTAGTACAAACACTGCTTTCAAAAAGAACCTCAGGGTGTTACTTTACCGCAATAGTAGTAGACAACTCAAACTGCAACGCAAACTTTCTTCCAGTTTCAAGTGCTAGCTATCAATTGAGGTAATGTAACTGACGCTAGGCCTGCAGAATTAGTTATACTTGAATCGTGATCTCAATTCATACGCCTATGCAATCCCGTTCTAGGGCTGAATCACTATCTCAACAAACCACAGTTGCAGAAAGGAGTAAGGGAAAGGTGACAAGAGTCTATCGCTACGTAGGTAGCTACTGTATGGAGGTGGCCTGTTGCCTGCTCTCAATGTCATCTGTTTACATAATAGTATGGCACATGTATACTGAACATCGCTCTTTCACCGTTGGGACAAATGGAGAGTCCTCTGTGCCCTGATGATGATCATACTAGTTACATTTCATTCTTTGACTAAAAAGGATTAATTTATGAACAAGGTAAAAAAAAATAAATCTGGCCTTACCTGAGGAGGGGGATTCACCGGGAGCACGGAGAAGCGACACGAAAAGGAAGCCGAAGATACGGATCAGTACGGATACATTAATTAGTAGCTTTAGATGTAAACATTAATTATGCGTAACATTTAGCCATGTCCATATGCAAGAAAGTTAACACATAGTACACAATTACAGCGGTGTAATTCAATAAGCCGCCAAGGAAGGGCAAAGCTACTAAATAACTATACTAAAGCACTGGGTGACTTAAGGTCCCAATGCACGCACTGACGGCCAGGGCACCTTGAAAAATGTAATTATGATTTTTACATATGTCACTGAAGACTGAATGCCACCTGAAGGCACAAACTGAAGTAAGGGAGAATTATGATTCTGAAATGGTGCTTGGATACCAAAAGACACTGAGGTTTAACACAGGATTTAGACATTTTTTTTCCCCCTAAGTAGTCAGGCATGGCTGTCTACTGCAGCATCGTGTACAAGATGTTACAGTGGCAAGAGGCAATGTCTTCTGAAAAGCAGAGCTCGTCTTAATATTCACGACCATTCAAAGTGGAAAGATCACCGGGAAGTTGTTTTTTTTTCTGCTCCCCTCTCCCTGAAAAGCTCTGATTACTCGTCACGCCAGGCACTCAACCTGTTAATGTTCTGCGGGAGGATACATGCTGGAAAAAGAATAATTCACCCAGTGCATTAGCCCAACCAGGAACAACAGAGCCTGTACTGAAAAAACACTGGTCACCTACAGGACACAGGGGGCTACTCTCTCCTACTTCAGCACCATTAGCACATCTCAGTGTGTGGTTTTTTTTGTTTATACGTGTATTAATGTACTCCCTTTTAAGGAGCAATGTTAACTAGGAATTAGAAAATAAACTTCATAATATTCAAGTAGAGGTAGAAAGTAGTAAGGGAAAGGGGACTGGAATCTGTCGCTACGTAGCTAGCTGTGGAGGTGACCTGTTGTCTGCTCTCAATAGTCAGAAGCTTTAAAAAAAAAAAAAAAATTTTTTTTTCACTTTACAAAAAAGCAAGTTGCTTGAAATAAGCAAGCACCTTTTGAATAAAGTCTGAGGACCAGCTGTGTTCGACTGTCCAATACTCAATCCGAAATAAAACGTGAGGGAACCAGAGGTCAGAGGCAAATCCCCCTTGGAACGGCATTCGCGTAAAGCCCAGGGAAGCGCTTGTGGAAACAGCCCCGGGTTAATAAATACTGACAGTAAATTATCTGTCTGGCTTGGTCGCAGGTGGGCTCTCCAGGCGCGATTTGACACACTGCAGATGACAAGCAGATATCACAGCCAGGAGAGGGCTATTTAAAGGGTTATTTAAAGAGGCACAGGGCAGCACAAGCTCTCCAGAAACGTGAAAAGGGAGAAAAACCAGAGCAAAACTGGGGCTGGAAACACACACACACACAAAAGTTTGTAATTATATCTTTGTGGGGACTCTCCATTCATTTCTATGGGGAAAACTCTAATCCCAGCATGACGACCTTAACCCCTACCCAGCCCTAACCTTAACCTGAAGTAACCAAACGACTTTCGGTATTTTAACTTTTTTTGATTGCATTCACAGATCTTTGTGGGGACCTGAAATATGGTTTCCACAACGTCAAAATAACGTCGCTCACTGGCATTTGGTCCCTACAACGTAATGTGAACATTATCCACCCACACACACAGACACACCCACACACAAATTATTAAAGTGATTAAATCAATTTCACCTTCAATTAAAAACGAAAGTGAATCTCTGCAAACTGATTTCAAGGATAGCTTGAAACAGCTATAAACCATTAACAAACTGGAAAACAACCACAAAGTAATAAACAATCCAAAACATAACAGACAGTGGGCGATATGGAGTAAAGATGCTGAACTCTAACTGGCGTCAGTGCTCAAGTGCATGAGTGGCTTCCTTCCAAACGTGCAAAGTTTTATTATATTAAGTGAAGTAAGGATTCAAACATGAAGGGAGAAAGACACCCTACAGAGCAAATGATGCTCTCTGCATTCGGGGAGATTAAAGCGATGATTAAATTAATCCCGTCTGACAAGACGGCTCTCTCCGACCAAAGCGCCCGAGTCACGGTGGGTTCTGAAGAGGCCCTCGGCAGGAACAGTGACAGGAGTGCGGGGAGCCATTTCAGATACTCACATCTGCAGGACACTTTCAGCTAACTGCTCCCCCAATGCAAGGCAGTGCCGCTCAAGCAATTTTAACAACAAGATTAACTGAAACCCTTGGCTGTAAATTTTGTGAGAGAGTATATATCTTACATAGCTATTTGTAAAATACTTCGGAATTTTATAAGTTTTTTTTTTTAGGCCTGTAACCTAAGAAGCTTTTTTCATAAATGTTATAAATACAGGTCACTTGACAATAGTGGCATAAGAAAAAAAAAATACTGTTCCCAAGAAATATTATAAAGATGCAGAAAAAGTGGGGACGGTTTTAAAAGTGGTAATGAGTGGCTACCTACAGAAAAGCTTCGAATGCATCACGGTAAAATAGACATTCATTGAGTTTAAGGGATGTTACCCACATGAACCAAAGGAAGATAAAAGGCAGAAATTGATACACAGAGACACAAATGGGGGGGGGGGGGAGCATAAACATTATGACATCAACCAGAATGTGCTTCAGATGTCATGCCCTTTGACAGTTACTTTTCATTCTCCATCCTTACCTCATAATACATATACACTAAAAATACCTGTCTTCATGAATTTCCCAAAGGCAATTAATGTATGAAATGGGGGGGGGGGGGGCATGGTGATTGGTAACTTCACTTTTTCAGATAAATCACTGCAGAAACATTAAGATAGATGACTGACTTTTCATGCTAGTCAGTAATCTAACCTTATTTCCCAGGGGGCTGCTGTAATAGAATTGTTTCATCCAAATAGTGTCCTGTCCAGTCCAGTTTGATAGCATAACTTCTTACGATGTTTGATGTGTAATTGCATTAATCCACCCCGATAATCAGTTAATACAGTCAATTAGTTCAGCCATCTATCAAAGATGTAGAAACAGATTTCGGAGTAAGGCGAAGGGGGTGGGGGTGCGAGCGCAGAACTGTCATGAGAACCTACATCAGGACACAGCAGCCTGGCTGGCGATGAATGACCATGGCACTGTGGCTCGTTTCCACCCGGTTAAACCACGCCTGCCACATGACAGCAGTCCACCGAAGGGAGCAGAATGCAGCCTGGCACCATCCGCTGTCTCGACACGCTAGCGGGACTCCCGGGCTGAGCATAACTGAGATCTCCGCTGATAGTGCTGCCCTACGGGAGGGCAACAGCTTACCGACATGTTCTGTGGAGCTAATGTCTACCAAGGCTCAGAGGAAGTCTGAGCGAACCAGGGAGCAGCTACTGTAAATCAGGGGTGAGCGCGTGGGAATGTGTGACAAGAGGACAGGCTTAAATCAAGACATAAATAAAGAGCTTCAGTGCCCCCCCCCAACTGTGAAGGGGGAGCATGATTAGCACAGGGCCATAATGGCACTATCTGCAAAATCGAGACGTGTCATCTTCTGCATGCATGCTGGAGGATGACATGAGAGGATAATCAGATGGGAACCAGGAGTCAGAATGATGATGAAGAGACTATGAGCTCTGTCATTCACATCAAGAAAGGGGTTTCTGTAGTTAAAAAATAAATATGATGTTAACATATAAAAATCATGCAACAAGCAGCATCAGACATTCCATGCCCCTGGTTGCATACTCCATGGTGTGGGAAGACAGAGTTTCAATTTCCTGTCCTTTTAATCCTGTTCTTTGCTGCTTTAAATAGTGCCATCCCAAATCAAATCTAGCACTACAATCTAAAGAACACTTCAGTAAACAGGAACATTAAAGCTCAAAGGAAAATGGGTAGGAAAATGGATCCCCCACCCCGCACCCCGAGCCCCAGCCACCACCCCCCCACACAAACAGAAACACCACAACTTTCCTAAAATGCCACCAGTAGCCAGGAGTACCTGGTTTCGAAAGCAGCAACAGTCCCATATTTATTTAAAATATTGATGGCACTTATAAATTTATGCAATAACACAAACAGTAGGCTGCCTCGCCATTTGTTGGGGAAATAAATTGGGCCCAAAGCGAGAGTGTGCACACCCGCGGAGGAGGGTCGGTGACAACAACCGAAGTTTCATCTTGGCCTGCTACCCCTGAATAATCACAGTAAATGAAAATCTGCCTCCTCCGCTGTGCCTTCCACTGCCTGACAGTAATCATTTGGAACGTTTAATTCCATACCAGCGAAGTGCAGTTAATACCCACATTAGAATATGACTGTACGCAATCATAGCACTAACACAGGAAGGGATGCGCCCATCTTGAATTGTGTGGAAGAAACACGATCTACAGACCTGTAAAGGCTTTTACATACACAAACTGCACGCCTCTGTGATATTCACATTTAAAATGCAAGTGCATCTAATTAAAAACCATATGCTAATGATTACTTAGACATTAATGATGCCATCTCAGAGGAAAGTCAGTTTTAAGAAGTTAATTAGTTAATTACAAGATGTTTGAGACTTCCGACTTTAGGGATTTATGTATAATAAACACATCTTGCATGAACATACATTAATGCTGTCACAGATCTTTGCATGCATACATGTATGGTTTCAAAATGATTCATTTTGTAAAGCTGTGTGTGTATGAACTCAAATATTAGCTCGGCTAATTGATGCCAAAGTACAATTACTTGGCAAAGAGGATGATCAGCAATCAGTAGGTTCAATCACTCCAATGAATATGGCAACAAGAAACCTGAAGACAGAACATTCTGGAAGAGAGCCATCTGCACTATACGATTGCCAGGAGTCAACAGTGACTTAAGGACCTTTACAATATAAAGTGTATTAGCAAATGAAACTTGGCTGTATTGTCCATATTAATAATATATTTTAGGAAAACAAGCTGAAATTATAAAAAACTATATTTGTTCTATATATGAAAACATATTAGGTACAACAGTAACTGTATTTTTGTATCACAAATTCTCAGGTTCTCCCTATTGATGTGAACCAATAAATTCTGCAGAGCAGGACTTCTGTGGAAACATTTTCAGCTCAGATCATTAAGTATTCACACGAGAACACTCATCTTTACATAGTTTTCAGTATCAGCTTTATAATTAGTTTCTTTGTTACTTGACACACCAGCAAAATCTATTTGCATTTTGCTATTAACACTGTGTGCCAAGTCCATGTTCTCAAGCTCCTGGAAGCTTGTTTTTGGCTAGAAAAATAATAATAATAAAAAAGATCAAACAGCATGACTCAGGGAATGCATCCTCCATCCATTTGCTGAAACCGTTTAATCCCAACTGGGGTCACGGGGGACTGACGGCCATCCGGGGAACAATGGGATGGACACAGGCGGGAAGCAACCCTGGGCAGACGCCAACACACCACAGGGCACACACACTCTCTCACACACACACACACATTCACACAACTACAGGGCCAATTTAGACTCACCAATCAACCTATCCTGCACACCTTCAGACCATGGGAGGAAATTGGAGCCCCTGGTGAAAACCCACAAGAATACAGGGATCAAACCCAAGAGGAACACATGAAGAAAAAAATGGAAATAAAATTACTTAATGAAAAGTTCCTTTAAGAATTGTCCTTGGGAGGCTAGAAAATCCCTCACGATTCCACAAATGGGACCATCTGTTAATAGCTATTAAATGCAAGAGAAGGTGGCTATAGGTAGGGGACAATCACCAAAGTCACCAAAGTCAACCTCCCAGGCCACAACAGATCTACTCTGGAAGTTTGTTTCAAACCTCATAAGTCTTTACCCCTTTACTGTCCAAAACAACTTGTCTATGTACAGTGCATAGACCTTTAAAAATATTAAATACATATATATAGGTGCTGTAGACCAAACATAATGACAGCTCAGTCGAATTAAAGAGTATTCGTTCTCTCACATTTGATTCTGCCTCTTTGGCAGAGCTCAAGTTGAGGTCCAGGTTCTAGGGCTGACACTGACGACTTAATACCCTCACATTTGCACGTTTAGCACACAAAGTACGCAAGATTTTATTTCAGTGTAAATAACCACATTACGTTAACTGAATTACGTTTCCTACAATATCAGAATTTCTGTGCTTACAAGTTGTATTGCATTCTTATATTTATTTGTTTAGACAAATATTTATCAAAGTACTAATCTCTAAATGATTCTTTATTAAATCTGAAATCCATTACTTGTAAAAATAATGTTTTGTTTCAGACCAAATTAAACTAAAAGGAATTTCAAAAGGTCAAACAAGATGCTACTTAATTGAAGTGTCAGTTAAAGCTGGAGATATTTCTTCTGCTAAATTATGATACATGTTCTTGTCTGAATCAAACTAAAGTTTAGCAAGTCTTATAATTTCCTTTCTGGCCAAAAAAAAAAACAGTAAAAAAGTGTCAGACATGGGGTAGGTGTGGAATGATATCCATGATCCAACACATGATGTTATCGTCTGAAGTACTGCAGGATGAAACTGGACTCCACTGTAAGTGGAACAGACCGGAACTTATTTCCCAAAACGTTCCACTATATACCATGATTAAAAAGGAGTCACTAAAATTGGGATTGAAGCATGAGCAGTTTCAGAAAGATGTCTTGAAAGAAATATGTTCAAGAGAAGACATTAATTATAAGAAATGATGATTTAGACATTCATGGATTCATAATAAACTCATATTATGCAATGTGATTCCCTTTGACGGGAAAGCTGAAGGTACCACAGAGGTTAAGGACCTCTCTAGGGCACCATATTTTTAAAAATAATATTCATATTAGGCCACTGATAGTTAAATCCGGCAAAAGAGGACACTTAAATATGCCCTTAAATGATTCTAAAAGTCAGCGATTCTTTAATCCTGCCTTCAACAGCTTGTCCAGCTGCCTTTATATTGATAATCTTAGAACGGAAAGAGAATGCTAAACTGGTTCAATTAGCATAATAATTAATTTACATTAACCGAGTACTCAAATCTTTGTGCAGACTGTCAATCCGAGGACAGTGTAGCACAAGCATATTCGAGCTGAGAACCAGTGTGAAGTAATTGCCTTGTAAACGTGTCACATTATCCTAAAGGTTGTCAATAATTCTGCACAAACTATTTATAAAGAACATTGAGCTATCTGTCTATTAGCACAATCTATATTTTTTATTTTTAATTAAGCCAACACACTATTCTCAGAGTATGTTTGGCACAAAGACAATTGCTTAAATGACTAATGATGAATCGTTATGAGACGTTAAATATAAACGATTAAATTACAGCAGTACACCCTAACAAACTAAGCTGGTACATGAGTTCTGTTTCCACTGACTTCATATTGTAGTTATTTGGTTAATCGATTTTCCTGAATCCTCTTCATTTTGGCTTGTTGATTATATGTTAAAGCTTCATGATTAACAAAAAATATAAACTTTAACTGGGCACTTAGATTTTTTTCAAATATGTGAAAGAAATAGGAGTGGTTCGCTGCCTCAGTGAGTGGCAAGGCTGCTTCACGCCTCTCGGACAGGGTGTTGGAATCCCGTCCCTGCTCTGTGTGTGTGAAGTTTGGACGTTTTCCCGTACTGTGCAGATTTCCTCAGGGAATTCCAGTTTCCGCCCACACTTCAAATATATGCAAATTGGAATCGCCAAATTGCCCTGACCTGAAGGACAAATCCAAATACAATTAAAAACAAAGTGAGCGGATTTGGTGCATATTCTACTAACATATATGGAAGTTACTTTTTTTTTTTTTGCTCAAGGTTTAACGTAATTTAAAATTATACCTAATTAAAGATAATTATACTCCTCAGCTAATGCATTCCATAATGTCTTGGGAATTGTGCAATGCTTTCAATTAACATCTCAATCGAGCCTAATTAATTAGGCACTCAGTTCAAATGACAAGCAACACATATTGCAGGCTGCAAATATCTTGAAGATCATATGAATAACATACTGATAGTATCTCTATGTCTCTCATATCAGTAGCAAGGTGTAGTAGTTACTCCTCTTTGGGATTACTTTAATTATTGTCATCATTTCTAGCTGTCATTTGGTAACAAACAGGAAATGAGTTATATAGAAAAAAAGCTATTGCATTCCATAAAATTTTGCTCTAAATACCCTTTTTCTGCTGCATAGATTACTAGGTAATCTACAGAAGAAACTTTGCATTTAATGCTGAATTGGTTAAAATTAAGCGCAGTTAATAGCATTCAATAATGGATGACATGTTTTGATTGAAATATGTTTTAGATTAATTATATAATAGGTTGTGCTGTTAAGGTGACGCTACTAAGATGGGTCTATACTTCAGAAGGGTTTCAGTGTCTTCATCCTACTGGAGGTTCAGTCTCAGGAGGCTGGGTACACACCCAAAGGCTGATCTTACACCCTACACCCTAATAAGGTGCTAATAGACAGAATTAGTATAACAGTATCATCAGAAACAGGTTATATGGATGAAGGAGAAGGGGAAAGGTAGAGAGAGTGATGAAATAAAGTGAAAGCATCCACTGCATCCTGTACTGACTGAATACATTCAAGGTATCTTACTCACTAAATGGGCATATGGACAAAATATATCGCCGACCTATTCTGTATTAAACACACTCACTTTGTGAGATGGGTATGCTTTTAGACACATGTGCATTATCATCCACAGCATAAAATAACATGCTAATCTATATCCTGCACAGTGGTATTGTAAACTATGCGGTAACCTGCTACAAGGACAAATAAAGAAACACACAGCAGTCTCACGATCTATTAATTCAAAATCAGTAGCACAGCACGGCATAGCTATAACGATTTTGCACGGTTGAGCATCCCAGTACACTCGCTTATTGAGCTGCCGTGTCTGCCGATAAGTAACAGCGCTAGGAATCATCTGAGCGCTCAGATGGGAGAGCGTTTCATCAGGTGGGAAAGGACTCCCAAGAAAGGCGTTAAACACAACCTCAGGGAGCTAATCACATTTATGCTCCAAAACATATTAACTTTTTAAATGAGAAACTGTTCAACCTGAATAAAACCTGTTTCACTGAGAACAGTTTAAAGGCCATCAAACAGATTTGACATTATTTGCAAACAGTTGAGGGCATTTAATTTTATTTTGATTTGTTTAGCTACGCTCCATAAACAGAACATATTGGTTATTGGCAAGTCACTAACGGGCATGTAAATAACATGCAAATCAACATACAAATACACAAATAAGTTTTTATATCTTAAATAAACAAGCAGATGGTAAGATAAGACTGTAGAAAATACTATTGTATAAATTGAAGTCATTGCATAAAGGATTGAAGGAAAGATCACAGTCCCCAACGTTTCCATTAACAACAGACAAAACATTCCTTCATTCATTCCTTTCCAGGAGTCTATTATAAGATTAGGGTGCAAAGCAGGGAACAATCTGAAGGGGACTTAATCACAGACAACATCATCAAAAAAGGTACAATGCTTCTGAGCAGGCTAAAAATGACAACACAAGTTCCTTCATTTATAAATGTGCTCACTGAAGGAAGGATTTATGAGGTACAATAAATCATACACACACACAATGCCATTATATAGAATCTATGACTCTGGAATTCATCTAGTGATGTAAGGTAGATCACACAGGTGGACATAGGAGCAGCGCTCCCTTTATCTGGAATTCCTGAAAATCAAACTGACAGCATCTATCATTATTGTTCTTCAGAACGTCAAATGGTTTTGCACTGCAAGACAAAGTGTGCAGAGGTAGGACCACACAAAATTTATTCTGCATAATTACTGCAGAGTGCAAGATGCATTTTATTTTTCACAACAGCAAGAAATGCCCATTTATGAATTCAACAAAACATGTATGACAAAATTTAATATATTTATTCACCTTCGGCAGTTTCCACTAGTGTCCTTGGGGGAAAAACATTTCTGAACTGGCAATTCAGAAAGGAAAATTCTTACAATTGCTAAATATAAAGTGTATTACACGCTGATGCATTATTCACATTTCATCAAAATTTTACAACAATGCCATTTCCACAACTGGAATCCATTGTGGGGAAAAAAATGACTGGGTCTGCTTTTGATAAACACCCATGTTGGCCATAAGTCACTGACGCGCATTAAGGTAATCAAAAGCCCCCAAGGAGACTTCCACAAACTGATAATGTCAGGGGTCATGATACTTGGCCATAGGCTTTTGTTTCGATAGAATTAACTTAAAACAAAAACTAACACTGTACTCATGCATGGTCAATACCTCAAATTCAAGCCAAAACAGGCTGATTTAAGCCATCCCTCTAGGAAACAGCCTGCCTGTGCTAGCGACAGGCTCCTGATACCAATTAGCAGGTGGCTAAGCTTTAGTAGGCTACATCATCACCATAAAATATCCTAGCAAAAGAATAATATGTGTGAAGCAGGTAAAAAACATTAAAGCATACATTACACTGAAGAGCCAAAGTATGTCCACCCCGACATGAAGAGAATAATATGGACTATCTAGTTAAAAAAAAAAAAACAGTGTATGTCAAGGGGTCTGGGGTCTGCGTTGGCGTGAGGATGCGCCAAGGGCTATATAAACGAAGGCTATCCCATCGGGTACCTTGTTTTTACGAGATAGTCGTAGAATGTGGATGGTCATCATGTTTTAGGTCATCGGTGCATAAACGGCTAGACAAGCGGCTCAGCCGAAGATCTATCTAAAGCAAATTGAACAAGAGGTAGCAGTACAGACACTTACCTGGGGCAATGTTATTATATTAACAATTATTAGCTGGTCAATAAAGTATTTGTAACACAGACATGATGGTAAAATATTAACCGCTACATATATAATAAACAAGAAATTAGATTTAAGGGATGAGAGCACTTAATTTGCCCAAGGCATTTCAAACCAAAGACTTACAATAGTCAATATCTATAAACATGCCAAAGGTGAAAAGGATGATTTAAAGACTAATTTAGCTGGCTTTGTCCTGAGGGAGACTTGAATTACCTAGTGGAATCGAGTGCTTGACATTCAGATTAAAATGATGAAGGGCTATATTGCAAATAAAAAGAGAAACATTAAGGAATCACACAATATTGAATAACTATACTATTGACAAATTCAAACCTAGATTAAAATCACTGAGAAAATATAAAAACAAGACTTCAGTTCAATAGGGCTATTAAAACCTATCACAAAAATACAAAATAAAACCTAGTGAACCTTTCAGAATTAAGCTACGTGAATCCAATAATTGAAGAATAAAAACATGAAATATTAAATAAGGGTTAATGCACGATGGGTGGTTCATTGCTTCTGCAGCAGTTTAATAACGTAAAATGCCCAGCTTGGAGTGCAATAACTCGCTCATACATGATTACTTACACATTTGACTTCATACCTGAAGATGTTATTTTCCTGTCTGAGAGCCAAAACACATTTATTACATTCTTCTTCCAGTGATTATACGTTTTCCTTAGATACGAGCCGAGACTTCCATTGTTAGTTTGAAAATCGCCCATTGTTAAGCCAATTGTTAGTTCAAAAATCTAAATTTCCCATTGCTAAGCTCAAACTGCCAGTAGTCAGATTGTAACTGTCCTTTTAAATAATAATAAAAAAAAGTTCAGAAATGTTTAGGATGAAGTATCCATGCAAAGTTACCACTGAAATGCTTGTGGATGTCACTTCAACTCATAAACATAAGAATAATGGCTTTAGGTATAAACATGTAACCAAATGAGTAGTAAGCATTAAGTGATTCTTTGCCTCAGTTTAAAAATGTATAATGCATGCATAATATTGTGCAGTTATAGAAAATTAAGCAATACCCTTCAGACCAATCAGATTTGAGAATTTTGCCATGGTATAAAAAAAAAACTCACGTAAATAAATTTTTCACCCATTATAGCTAAGTGACTGCAGATTCTTGGCTGCCCTGCTTAGTTTCCCCCTCGTGTACAGTGGTAATGACTGTAACAGACATGAAAAAACTCATCAGTTCAAATGAAAATATACCTCATGAACACATCTGCCTTGTCACAAGAATAATGTGTCTCCAATATGTGTTTGACAACAAGATGAAGGTTAGGACTGGCTCAGCGTGGTGCGAACGTCGTCACAAATGTGAGGCGCAGCCATTAAATTATTCCTTAATTTGATATGCAGTTTAGAGATGATTCAGGGATTGCTAATGAAGGCCTACAAAGACAGAAGCTTCCTCTACATGTCGACATTATGATCACAACATTAGAGTTAGACTCCTAATGAGTGCCAGCCACTGTTCAAGCATTCCAGCCCCGCGTTTCTTGCTAAAATGACAGCTCTGGTGTTTTCCTGAGCTTCAATAAACCTCGGCAGCCAGGCTCAGTTTGCAAATACTCCATGCAAGCCTAATTTCAGATGGAACCTAATTTCCTATAAGCCCATCTCGGTTCCATATTACAGTTTCTAGCTAAACAGCAGGCCACTCTCATCTACCGTGGCCGTGAAATGAAGTGGTATTAGTTACAAGTGATCGTCCTTGGAGAGGTGTGCTCTCATCTCTGTTAAATCAAAGTGAAACACAAATACCAAGAATCTAGGCATTAATACGCAATTCTGAAAATGACTCAAGCTTCTAATTACAATAAACAGGTGTAAAATAAATCCCACTCTACAAAACTTCTGTTGTAAAAAGTGTTTTTTATAATGTAGAATTGGATTTTTAAATATGGTATTTTAAATATAGTATGTACTATAAAACAAACTATTACTGCACAGGAGACTCTCTCTTCCTACTTTTCATTACATTTTACAGATCTGCACCTTTTAACATACTAAACGGAAGTTACAGTAATACTGATTAAGAGTTACTCTGACATGTAACAATAAATATGTGTTAACTTGTGGCCAATATCTTTTTTTTCTGTAATGATTTACAAAACGAGTCCTTATGTCTCTAAACACAGGTTTCTTTTCTATAAAGGTTACACACTGCATGCTGAAGCTGAAGACCATTGTTTTATTCCTTTTTCAGTCATGTTTTATTATACTTTTTGCATTATTGATGGATGATAATAAAACAGCAACGAAAATCATTCATCATGAGCTATGATGCTGAAAAGGCTGCTCAGTAAAGTTGCCACATCCCCACTGTTTAAACTGCCTGGCTCTGAGTCAAGCATTCATTCTTCTTCAATATGGTGGTTTAAACTCAGATAAAGCTAATCTGTTCTCAATATGCCAGCCTAGTCAACAAATGTCCCCCTCACACCCATTATAGGTCTGCTGAGTTACTCAAACACATATTTGCGAGAAGTCTGTTTGTTGCTTTTGGAATTGTCTGGATTTCTCCAAAATTGTGATCTTTTTTTTCTTCCAAGTCATAGCAAAGAACACACACTTCATCTTACATTGCCATATCTGCTTTAAACAAATTATGTTCACTGGTAGAAATAGTATGTAAATCCTTACACTAGTGAAACATCAGTTCTTGGAAATAACCTCAACCAAAAGCCTACTGCAGCTCCTGATTAGACCTGCTCAGCAGTTAGGAGGTATTCGGGTCCATTCCTCTATGTGAAACATTCAGTTCATCTATACTTCGGGGATGTTTTTCTCGTATTGCCTGCTTCAGATCACTCAGAGGCAAGGGTGGGCGATATGGCCAAAATGTCATGCCTCGATAATTTTGGTTAGAATCACGATACATGATATAGATTTGTTTTTTTATTTACAAACCATCCAAACTGGAATCTATGCACAAATGCTAATTAACCATTTAGCCACGTAACTAGCAATTCTATGCTTACAAGAAACACTGCTTGCAGCATTATAATAATAAACTTAATTATTAAGGTATGTAAAATACTCTACATATAAAAGAATATAAATGAAAGACATATCAAGAATGCTTTTAATTTTTTTTAAAAGTTAAATCAGTGTATCAAAAGTTGGATACAAATGGACACATCACTTTGGTCAATAACTGCACACTTCTGAACTCAGTTTATAACAAATACAAACAAATAATAGATAAATAAAATTGGTTGTGTTGCCACCTGCTGCAACTGTGTAGTGCTGTATTGCGATTCTTGCTCTGAAAGGATTATCATGGACACAATTGCAACCGGTCATAATAAATTATCATCATATCACCCACCACTACTCTAAGGCATCTCAATGGGACTAAGGTCAGGAATTGGACTTCTATCTATAGATACTTAATCTAAAGTATAAAATTTCTTGCTGATTTTCTCCTGTTTCGAAAACATTTTAATATTGTATACCATAACTACCATTGAGTTTTAGATCACAGACAGACGCCCTGTATTTCTTGCAGTGACAGAAGGATTAGGTAGGTCAAACTCACACTCAATTGATTAGAATACTCTCTGTAAAGGACACATCGAGATTTTTGCATTTCTACTAAAAGATCTTTATGAGTTTGGTTTGGGTGCTGATTCGTTGGTGTAAAGTACGTGTGAATATTTAGCATTTAGTATATTTGTCTGTCTGCATGTTCTGTGTTTATTTGTGCAATTGAATTGTTGAAATTTGTCCCTTGAAGGGCATCGTAGTTTTGCACACGGGAAGAGGAACTTGCCAAAGGGTTGCAGGCAGTATTTGAATGGGTTGATGGAGCCTAGGTTTCATGATTTTATCCAGCAAGGAATCCTCTATCTTTGAATGGACCTGCTGCTATTTATATGCGACAGACAAAAAGATTATCATGTGTGATAACTTAATTCCTTGGTGAGCAGAGTGAGGTACAGGAAAATTTATTCTTTGTAATGTACAGTGTATATAATGTGCTTATTGTATATTTATTCATGTTGGTATTGTGATGCTGGGATACTCCTCCTACTTAAGAGAGCTGTAAATGTTTTAAGGTGTGACACATTTGTGATAGCCATAGTGCTTATAGAGTTTGTAGGTCTGATGCAGTTTTCACGGTGCCGAATGATATGGGAAGGTTTAATGGTGCAGCCCCCATGTGCTGTGGTGACCAGTGACGGACAAAATAAAGGAAACTTAAGTACCAGTATAGACTCATTTCAGACTCCAAGGGCTGCCACACACTCTCTTTTCAAAAGGCCATTATGCTAGAGGCTCACATACTTTTCCAATATGATCTAGACTGTTGAAGAAATGGTGTAAACAAAGAGATGACAATGGAAATTGTGTGTGAGTCAGCTAAATAAGATTTACTTATTATTATGGCTTATATAAAGTCGCATTTTACAAGCCATTCACACAGAAATCCAAATAATTCTGAAGGGTTTGCATACTTGTTCCTAGCGACTATAAATTTAGACACACAGATGACAGCGTATCTCACTTTACCCAAATTAACGGGTCATACGATTATAATTTAAACAGCTCCAATTCTACTAAGCTAACTCAACGTGACAGCAAATTTACCTCCATTGCGTCATATAATTCACACTGATTACTTATACAACATACTGAGATATTTATGGCACGTACCACTGAAATGTACACTGGATAATCAATGCAAATGTATTTAAATACATGCAAGAACTGTATACCGAGATTAATGTCATGTTGTGTTGTTGCTATAAATGGTGCCATTACTCAACAAGACAGGAAAATGATATTCAGAGCTCAAAAACTTTTTACTTAAAAGTAAGAATTATGATGTAATTTGACAAACGGCAGACAATTATCATTTGAAAAAAATCACTATTGCTAATAGGCAACTGATCTGTGCAAAACAATATTCTGTAGGCATGCTTAAGGTTAACCACCAACTCTTCAGAAACATAAGCTTAACATGATAAGAAGTCAAAAGGAAATCTACAGAGGAGTCCATACCAGTTTGGCGTTGCCAAATCTGTTTACCTCAAACTGCTGATTTTTGTTTGTTTTGTTTTTTTTACTAGTGGTCTGATTAGGTTCTTTCTGTGTTACTGTTGTGTAGCTCTTGCTCAATACTGCTTGCATCTGCACCAGGACATTCACTGGAGGCTCTTCCAAGCTGCACTCATGCCTAATTGACTTGTTGACAACTCAACTCAACTCAACTCAACTTTATTTCTATAGCACAATTTTTTTGCAAGACTGTTGCCACCAAAGTGCTGTACAATAAAAAACAAAAACTAAAACACAAAATAAAACAGTACAATAACAACCATAAAAACACACTATAAAAGAAATAAAACAAGTACTATAAAAGACGCACAGCTCACCTAGATGTAAAAGATAAAGAAAATAACTGTTTGGACAACTGTTTGGAACATCTTAATTGCCTCGCACCACTTTGGACAAAAGCTAAATAAAATAAATGTAAGCGTTATTGTAATGATGAATAACAATGCACATATTAATATTTATTTCTTGATTATTGGGAGGCTAGCAGGCTTGCTGCCATTCTTGAAGCAGGAGAGCTTGTGTGTGGTCATTTCCTGCCATGTATGCCCCCCATCAGAGCCTGGAGAGGAATCTGGTCGCCAGTCACTGAGCGCCATTCAACACACATTCATTTGTATTCAGGGTTTGCATATGAGGAGACAGTCAACCATAAACCACCGGTGATTGTGGATGGACTAGGAACTTAACAGTACTAAGAAATATCTCCTATTGATTACAAAGCACAGACCAACATTTATAAAAATATCACTGAATGCACGATTACCATGCAAGTTATTGAGTCATTCAGGGTTCCCGTTGCCGCTCGTCACTCTCGTCATTGACGAAAACGGAACCCATGGTGACGAAGAAAAACGGCATCAAATCGTCACTCTG
>JAODJU010000095.1:23285283-23314122 GCA_026776725.1 Gnathonemus echidnorhynchus | reverse complement strand
TCTTACTTTACAAATTACTGTTTTGATAAATGTGCTTAGATGTGTTTAGTACAGTATATGCTCTTCTTGTTTTATTCGGTTCATCTTGTGTTAAAATGTTAATAAAAAAAAAAACATATTTAGATGTATTTTTTTGGGGCCGGGAACAAATTAATTGGTTTTCCATTATTCTTATGGGGAAAATTCGAGTTCTGAGGTACCACTGTAATTAAAATAAAAGCATACCCATATAACAAAAGTCAAACATGAAATGCAATGACTGAAATTGGAAAAAAAATCCATTAAAATAATATGAACAGGAAGATATTTTTATATTTTGTTTAGTCACTGTCTACTTGGAAAGTTTATTAGTAAAAAGCAAAGACAAGATACAGTTATTTGTGCAGAACATTTCACATGGATGCGATTGAAAGTATTTTACGGAGATCAAATAATACAGAATAACATTATACAGTAAAAATGACACATGAACTCAACCCAGAAGGTTCTCCGCTGGCTATGGGGATCGAACCAGGAACTTTTGCGGTGTAAGGCGACAGCAAAAACCACTGTACCACCATGCCACTGTACTAAGCGCTTGTAACATTTACATAACTTACGCATTTAGTCTGTCTGCAATTCTTTGCCAAGCCAACTCTCTGGCTTTATTTATGGCACAGAAATGCCTTTTTTAGTGATTACATCTTTGTATTCTTCATTCAGCTCTATCAGCAGCGTTTGTTCCGTGGCGGAAATAAAACACTGCTCTCGTTTTACACGCTTTCTGACTCATTTGATCGATCTATCATTCATCCATTCATTTGGACTTCTTAAATATCTCGGGTGTGCCCACTAAGTGAGACTATGCAAGTCTGTCTTGTATGAGCCTTGATTAATTAAAGCTGAACTGCTTTAGTGGAACGACATTGAGGCTAAGTTTAGAGATGGCGCTAGTTTGAGTCTGACTTTGTCGGGAAAGTCTGGCTTTCTTTAGCTACTTTCATAGAATACCCCCCTGGTCCTGTCTCATCTTCAAAAGTCGCTAGCGGTTCTTCATGGGTACTTCCCGGCAATTTCTGATTCTTTGAATGCTATGTTATTCACACCTGCTTGCCACATCCTTTTCTACAGTCATAAATAAGAGAGTAGGCTTAATAACCACCAATTCAGACCAAGTCAGACACCACAAAGTGTCATTCCCTCTTCTACCAGAATGTGTTGTCAAATTCTGAAACACTGACTGACTTGCAAATATTTACTCTAGGAAGTTGTGCTCCTGCACCTGTTACAGTTGTCTTGGAGGCTTTAGAAACTGCACTGTACTCTAATGTAGAATAAGGCCACAATCTAAAGAAAACATCAAAAGGTAAATACAACTGAGAGACAATTATTCATAATTATTAACACAATAAAATAAAACAACTAGAATCACTACAATAATCCAGCCATTTTCCAGGCCCTGATTCTGGTGAGGGTTGTGGGAACTGCATTAATGCCACAGAAATGAGACATTCAGAATAAAATTTAAATAAAACACAGAAAAAAATGTCAATATCGTTGTCTTGCTTAATTTTTGATGGAACAGATTTAATAAGATGCATCGCAGTGAATTACATTGTGTGTTTCAACTAGGATTGCCATGATTAGTTGACGTAGCTGATGACGTCAACACTGAAAATGCGTCAACATCAATTTCTTAAATCAACATATCTTTTTGAAAAATTATTTTAATGAAATTAACCTCAATTTCTAAAATGTTTTCCTTTAATATCACTATGTAATTATAGGAGTAGTTCAAATTAGCACAAAACAAAAATGTAGTTTTACACCGTGCAAAGTTTTGATGGCATACCAAGGTGGCACCAGCGATATGCTGGAGCACCTAAAGAAAAAACACACAGGCGCTATTCTGGGTGATGGACCAGAGTAGGCAAAATTGACATAAGTGTTGCTTATTCACATTTATTAAATTACCATTAGTATGGAGAGCTTTTTAGTATCATTTGTCCTTGTAGCTGCTAAAAACACTCATTATTAAAGCCATAAACTTGTCTGCCTGCTACCTTAGAATTTCCATTGAATAAGTTTTTGAGAAAATGTTTACACTAGAATCTGGGCTAACTCTAGGTTGATTGGCAGTGTCAGTGTGTGTTTGTGCACGTTGGGACCAGTGTTATTGTAAACAAAATCTAAAAGAAAGATAAATTTTATTTTATTGTAAACTAAATAAAAGAAAATAATTTTTAAACTGAAATAAGAATGAAAACTAATCAAAAAAATGTGTCGGACTTTAATCTACAAAGTACCACCACACTACCAATGGATTTAATTTTTTTTACCTAGTTTATCAATAATGTCTCCTCTTTTAAAAGACGTTGCGGCTGTTGATCTGTCTGTTTCTTCACTGTGACTTCAGTGCTTATCACCATGATTTACCAAAACAGTAGCAGGTGGCGCACTCTGATAACCAAATTTATTAACTATTAATCTGCTTATCGAACTGTGGACAAAAATAATGTCCGTATATTGTCAAAGCGTCGTCGTCCATTATCTACAGCCCTGCAATGACTTTCAGTTTGTTGTTGTCAAAATAAAATTTAATTAAACGGTCAATCTGATTTTCTGGAGGAAAATTAATTGTTTAGATTAAATCGACCAATTAGTAAAATAGTCAATAGATTAATCCATAGAAAAACAGTCATTAGTGGCAGCCCTCCTTTAAAAGTGATTGAGAGCTGACAATGGAGGCCCTCAAAGCAGAGCTGACATAACTGAGCTTGACCCATAAGAGGGCTAAAGGTTTAAGATCCCTTGGAGAAAAGAAAAACTGCCAGATCCAAAGCTACTGATCAATCTAGGGGACTGGGCTAAGTTCACTTTCATCTCAGGTATTACGCGACATAGCTAGAGCTGCGTTGCATCATCCTGAAATCCTTTTGCAAACACAATGGTCATGATTACAGTGATTCACACTTATCCAAGTATCCACACATTCAGCTCTGATATACAGGAACTCTTTTCCCCTTCAACATGACATCCGTTTTGATATTATGAAGCAAAGGTGCAAGTATGTAGATGTATAAATGAATTGAAAAAAAAACACTTCAGTCTTGCGTAGTCTAGTAACTAAACAAAAAGTGTCAAATCTACTATATATTTTTGCAAGCACAATATATATTTTGAAGTTTGGTTAATGTGACAGACTTTTTCCACTAAGGGGTATTGAAAAGGTAAGAAATAAAAACAACATATCTTAAATGCACCCTACTCACAATGGATTTAATTTGCAGAGGTTTCTCAACAACATTCATAAATGGTTAGCAGAAAAGAGGAGAATTCACAATAACGCAAGAGGGAAAAACACTACTTAATACACAGGACAAGACATATCTTGGTGTCAATATTCTGCATCATAGTTCATGTGTTCTGTTCATTAACTGCAAGTTAAAAAAAAAAAATTGCGGATGCCTGCAAAAACTGAGTTATAATGATCACATCCATTTGTGCACAAACTATAAACAATTTGCCGTGTGTCCTCTCATGCATCTTTAAGAGCACAAATGGACCGAGAAGGCATTTCATATTTTGTCCCAGGTATACAGTAATTGCCAATGTGTCCAAACATACTTCATAAAATGTCCATTTTTCATAAAATACTAAACAGAGAGGTAACATGATGCATGAGGGACTGCAAGACCTGTACCTACTTCATCTAAAAAAGCAAACCTTCACAGATGTAGATTAACATGAAACAGCTATTTCGCACGTACGTACATATACATGTTTCTTGAGATGTCAGGCAGCAAATAATTGGTTAGGCACACAGTCAGCTTTAATGCGTTCGCTGCGCTGTCACCAGAGTCACACTGTGCATTTCTCTTATAAAGTTATATAGTACAGGCTTCCACTGGCACCTTTGCACTCTCCTGGTCAGTGGGTCGGGGGGGGGGAACAGTGAACAGTGACTAAACAAAATATAAAAATATCTTCCTGTTCATATTATATATAAGATATGTCAAATATGTCAAAATCTGAAGCACCAAAAAGGGTCTTTTTTGCCTTGTCTATTTAGTGAACAGTTTCTCAACATTTGTATAAAATGTCTGATGATTCCACACTAATACAAACAAGTAAATAAAGATTCATTATGTGACTGCCATGAACGTATCTTGTCCCTGCAACTTCTACACACACACACACACACACACACAATATATCCTAAAGTCGATGACCATAGTTACTTGATCCTAGATTATATTCATACTGCCATCTAGTGGAAAATGTATGCATTTTACTTCACAGGAGTATTTTACTTAAACTATTAAAATGCATTTTTATCATTTCATGTTATTTAATGACCTTACAACAGGGATCAAATTACCATTTATAATTTGTAAACCAAATAACCAGAGTTGTGCAATCATCACCAAAAGCACTCAAACATCCAGACAGCCATGGGCATTGAGACATTGTAATTCCTTTCCCATCTAGTCAATTATCTCTTTACACTTTTAGTCAGTTTTTGTTTGAGATCTATAAGTCAGCAACCGAGGACCCATAAGATTTCTAAATCAGCCCCCAAATGTGCATAATTCATTCAAAATTAATCATGCACAACAGGGGGAAAAATCTGCACACATACATCTGCCTCTCAAGGGTACCACGGTCCCAAAAATGAATGGAAAGCAAGTACTCAGCCATTAAAGAACTGTGAAAATAACCCAGAGATAAAGTCATAGGAAGGCACAGGTCAGCAGAAGGGCTTAAAGTAAAGGATACTGAATACTCTTCAGAGCATGAAAGTGCCAGTTATAAAGAAGTTACATGACAAAGTGCTACCCAGGCAGAGCTTAGATTACATCATCTCAGCATTAAGGCGAGGTATCCAATCAGGATGCCTGATGTGACAGATGATACCTATGATGTGCAGAAATGTAAAGAAATCAGCCCTTTTGTATTCAGCTGACAAAGCTACGGGGACTGATAAGAACAGATTTAAGATGAATACGTGGAATTTAAGTGACATTGCAAGCGTATAAGAGAAGAGATTTTGATCAAGCTGTGATTAAAAATATTTACTTAAGAGATGTATTTATATAACCAAGAAAAGTGACACCCTTTGGGAATAGTTGTGTCTAGCTGCACCGAGGGCTAATACTTTGATGCTTTGATGCCACTAAAATGAAGTTGTGACAGTCGCACCATGACTTAAGTTTTTTCCTTATCTTGTTTGAAGTCAAAAGGCAAAGTTAAACCCAGAGACGAATAAAATGATATAGAGGTTGAGTAAATTAAAGAGTCGTATGTATAAACTGGTGGAAGAAAGCCAGCACTATTCAAACTGGTAAAGTGAGTACACATTTTAAATAAACATGACGCTTAGAACATCTGCAAATTTCTATATTTAAATATACTGCCAGTGCAAACTAACAGAGAGAGAGATGCATCTAACTTCAGGCACGGTGAATGAAAGTCACACTGAACAGAAGTTTAAAGAATGTTTTACCTTGAAAAGCAGAGAATCCTCCATGTGTTCAGCATACACAGACGTGAGGCGATACTGGTTTTCCGTGGTGATGTCAATCTGGTAGCCAGTTAGCACGTAGCACACTGTGCGAAACTCTTGGATTTTCTTCTGGAAGACCTCCTTCAGACGCTGGTTTTTAAGCTCAACACTTTCCAGCTGTCTGCGCAAATCTACACAGTGAGAGAAAAACAAAAAGTGGAATAAAAAGTATATTCAAACAAAAGGCAGGTATAGTTGCATGTGCTGGACATGAACAGTGATTGCAGCAATATTCATGTATAGTCACAAAATGTTTTCTTGTTCTATATTATGCTATATCAGTTGGAGCATATTAAATTCATCTTATGACTAAATCACAAAACCAAATCCTTGTCTGTGGAAGTTCTTTATTATCTGTATTAGAGCTCAACTAAATGCATACATTTATTTAGCCAAAAGAAAAAGAACGAACACGTCTATTGAAATGTACAAGCTCCGTAACTTTGTTACCCTGGATGAAAGTGTAGAAAAAGACCATACACTACATACAAGTCTCACTAAGGCTGGGCAAACCGGCAAAATATTTTTTTGTGATAATTTTTTTGTAACACTTTACTTGACAAGGCACAAATAAAACAGTATTATACTATTACTTATTTCAAGTTCAATTTTTTTTTATTTGTCCCCGAGGGGCAATTTAAAAGACATAGAGGAACAGCGCACACAAATAACAGGTGTAACAATAGACACAACAGATGATACACAATAGACACACAATGAATGTATTGATTAATCACAAACTAAGTCCTAGTGACATACTAATTCAATGTTAATTCATCATTAAAGAATCGTTACGTATGTTTTATCTCAAGCAGCTAATGTATTTGTTAGTATATCTGTTAATTCTGTAAACCTTTGTAAACTACTGAAGGAACAATCATGAATAACACAAGTGAAATTCAGATCTCATGTTTGTTCATTAACGAATTGTGACACATCTATCTCAAGGAGCAACTATATTTATGATTTGTTCATGATTTGTACTTCAGTAGTAACTGAGTTATTACTAAATATTTGTGCCCTGTCAAGTAAAGTGTTACCATTTTATATTGTGATAATCAACATCATTTAATTAATTATTTCTTCCTTTACTCCAATGCTCCATTTTTACTTAAATTCCCTAAAAAGGGAGCAGCGTGTGGCTCAGTGGTCTAAGCCTGTGTGCCTGTAATCAGAAGGACGCCAGTTCAAACCCAGCCTCAGCATGTCTGCGGGTCCTTGAGCAAGGCCCTTAACCCCCAACTCCCTGGGTGCCACTATGGGTGGCTGCCCTTCATGGACAACTTACTCTACAAAGAGCAAGTTGAGGGAGGCATAAAGACAATTTCCCCAAGAGGATCAATGAAGTATCTATTGTTATTAAATTGTCCTCAAGCAGATTCAGAACATGAAAAAAGGCAACACATTGACTGCTCTAAACTGAAATTCATATTTAATAAATAAATCATAGACAAATAAAATTTTATAGCAGGGTGTAACACTGGAAAATGTTAACAGTACGTTTTGTTGCTAGGATTTTTCTCTGACTGCCTCGAGGTTCATTCCAGGGAACAGGTTTGATTGGGGCTGGACGATATACCCTAAAATTTCATCACAATATCTGCAGAGATTTTCACAGTATTGATATTCATCAATATATTCTAATATTCATATGTAGAAAAACAGTAAAATACAGTTTTTCCTGATTATGATGACCAAATTGTTTTACTAATACTGCGATCGAATTTGTGTATAAAAATATTGCATTATAACTTAATTATGCAAGAAAACAAGCGTTTAGGTTATATCACCATTTTATCAATATATTATCAATATATCACAAAGCCCTAATTCTGGCTATCTGATACCACTTACTAAATAACTACAAAAAAAGAACCAAAAAAATGAAAAATAAATGGCATCCACATTCTGTGGTTCAAGGGGTGGGGTTGAGCAGTGAAAAGCAAATAGATTTTCTTTTTTTTTAATACTAGTGACCAAAATCCAAAGAGGGCAAAGCTGTGGGTCAAACAAACAAACAAAGTCATACACAGCATGAGTGGTTATTGATCATCTAAGAATGGAAATATTGTATATCACACAAAAACCAAGTGTTTTTGTTGTGAACACAGTTCATTTGTAAGGGGCCTCTGTTAAGTAGAACGGATAAAGGTACTTTAAAATAGTTTTATAGTTCAAAATGAGAGTTCATGATCCGTCACTTCTTTTAGGGTTATAATATGGCTTTTTATGTTTATATTTTTGAAAGACCTCGTGCGTTTCTTGAGTTAGACAAACAGTCAGCTTAGGACCATATAAAATTATATTGGCAGATATTATCAGTTAATGGAATTTTTAGTTCCTAAAAGTCTGTATTGGTGATGATTTTTATATCAGTCAGGCCTTTATCTGTATCCAGGACTGCAAAAAAAATGTTGATATATCAGTTTCAAATGAACAACACTCAGGTATAGGATATTATATGGATTAAGTTATAGTACGTTATTGGCCCCAATTTTATAGAGATGTAAATGGTCAGCTTTGCAGTGAGTAAACTACAGTAATCTCCAGTGTACGAGCGGTTTCTGTTCTTGTATACAGTTATGATTGCATCTGATTGCACTGTTCCCACAGTTGCAGTAAAGCAATGACTCTTTGCTATCTGAGGTCTTTGGGATGTGGCTGGGGGTGTGAACACCGTCCGACAAGTTAACATTTGGCTAGAGGCCCACCATAACCTGTGACGTATTTTCACATTCTCCAAATCACCATGGGCAGGTGGGAAGAGAAAATGGATAAATGGAAAATGGCCAGTGAATAAATCTTAATTTAATAACAAAAAACTATAAAACACACAAAAAGCCATGATTACTTAGGTAAAAAGTGCCTCCCAAAACATTACAGCATCAGCACTACCAATCAACTTTTAATACCTTAAACACTAATCAAACAAATCCATTTCTGATCCACCATCGACTGACCAAATCTATTTTATCTGACCAAAATGATTACGCGGGAGAAACCTGAATAAAGAGATAACAAGAAATTAATTTAAAAATGCAGTAGCAGCTGAGAATAACAGAAAATGTAATCTCAAACTAGGCCTATTTTATCTTTAAGCTCCTATTTCACATGAATTTGGTGAAACCCCAGAAAGCAAATTTCCAGATAATCACCTGTCAAACTGATTCAAAGCTAATTCCTTTCAGCCATGTGCAGGGGCCTATTAATGGTTAGGAAGCCAATCAGCAAGCCTTCAGCTTTTCAATTAATGTCAGAACCAGGTTTCCATGACTTCAAACTTTTGCAGAACAGAAACACACCAAAGAAAATTATCCGACCTGCCTCATACTCATATAACTAGCACAAGGGTGGCGGCATTAACCATCTAATAGAATCAAGCTGGGACAATTCTTACAGAAGCACAAAGACAGGGGAGACTGAAGAATTTTATGCACAGCTCTGGGATGGTTGCTCAGGTACCAGTGAAGCGGTGAAAGGTGATGGGCATCAAAGACTCCCTCTGATACAACGTTACAATTCATTACCAGGACATTTTACACATGGCTACTACAAAGGCAACAAATAACACCGCTAATGTTACACATTTGCTCACCATAGTTCAATTGCCAAAATTGTTGCCCTTTTAAACTCAGACTATTGTTGCAGCTAGAGAATATATTTTGCAAAAGCAAATATTTCTGACACTATTCTATACATATTTCTGCCGAGTGTGGCCAGATTATGTGTTTTAAACAGTTAAATATACAATGATTTCTTCACTGAAGTATGATAGCTCTGATAGTGGAGTTCAGATCATTCATTCTGTGTGTGAATTTCACACGTACCCCCATGTCACACAGGTTTTCTCCAGACACTCAAGTGGCACCCAAGTTCAGGGTATGCAGTCCTGCCCTGTGCATGGCATGGCCAGGAATGAGGACCAACCCCCCACCCAGGAAGATGGATGGGTCCACTCCACTGTAGACGGCACGTGCAGAGACTTATAAGCAAAGATTGCTAACCATTTTGGTCCAGGAAAGGCATGCTCAATAAGAGATGCAATTGGGGGGGGGGGGGGGGGGGGTAATTGCTGTTCTATTTAAGGAAACATCAGCACAAGCTTATTTATGCCAGGAAATACACAAGATACAACAGTGCCAGGACACGGAATGTATGAAAAGGTGCACATCTGTGTTTATAAAGCCTCAGTAAGATCCCATAGAGTTACACTAAAATCAATAAACTGTAACAAGCGCTGTAAACCTGAACATCACTTAACCGATCGTGTTCACTCTCAGAGCTGCTACTTACAATCGAAAGGATTCCTTTATTTACTCACGGCCTAATGTCTTTAATGACACGGCATCCTTTCACGGCCCATATTACCGAAACGGAAGATATACGACCCCCGAGAAGATGTGTGATGGCGGTGTAGCCCATCCCGAATGAATAGCAAGCAGTCCTAGGAGGTACGGATGTGAATTTTTCAGGGGTCTGGAGCAGAGGGGAGGAGAAGCAATGTGGCAATAAGCTGAGACATGGGCTGTGTTTTCACACGTCACGTCGATAACTGAGGCCAAACTGCACAATAGAACAGGGAAGCAGCATACAGAACAGAAAACAAGCCCACAGGCCCTCATTATTTAGTCTTATTAGCCATCCAGATTAAATAAAGCCAAGAGTATTCCTGATTGCATTTCAGCAACCGCGGCATCCGCCCCCCCCCCCTTAATAGCACGTTTTAATACTGAAGCTCGCTCCCTGCACCCCGTTCCCTGAACAGTCAAAGCTACTAAAATGTATGGCATTTAATGCAGATTCAGACCACAATAAGCAATGCCTGACATATGAGCTGATTAAACTCGGGCGTCTCTCTCCTTTAATTAAAGGGATTGTTGCTTTGGCTAACCAAATATTCACTGTGGTGGGCTCGCCCAAAAGGCTGTGGTAACACTAACACTGGGAGTAGGAAAAGGAGAGTGCGTTGTAGGTCTGAAGGTGCTTGTAGAGTAGCTAAGGGGAGGAACGGGAGTGTGGGCTTCACTGTCCAACGGGCAACTGTGTGACGCCAGCTGCAGGAAGGAGCTAGGAGCTGGAAGGCGGCTCACAGCCCAGCAGAGCCTTTTAACGTTATAATTAATCAAACATATGCAGATCAGATGGCTGTCGTGCATTAAAAAGTTCTGGCCTGTTTGTTTATATTGCCAAAAGGCACAAAGGACCAGGCTCATTTATTAAAAAGTGTCCAAATCAATGACAGTTACAGCTGGGCTTCACTGACACAAAAATATTCATTAAAAAGTATCACAATATACCATGGTTTGATCAGTTTTCAACTGGAAATATGCTGCAGAATGACAATAATGACAGGGCCTCCTTACAGCATTCTGCACGGGCCTGCTGCAGAGTATGACATAAAAGCCCTCGTGGATAATTTGCCTCCGAGTGAACAATTTTAATAAGGTAGACAGTTATGTGCCAACCAAACAGGGACTTACTTCTGAAATAAGAAGCAGATCAGAAAACAAAATTATTCATTTAGTGCTTTATTATACCTTTTACAGTTCATAGTTCAAACTCAAAAGAATTTTTCTCTGACAGAAAAAGTGAAATTCTATTCCTGTGCTCTCACTTATTTCAAATTATATACATTATGCTGTGACATTGTGACTCAGTGCTGCACATGGCTTTAGGTGCGGCAGGGCCTTTTGCAGGCAGGTCAGCGGACGATACCTAAGACTTCCTGGGAGGGAGGAAGGCTGAGGGTTCCTTCATTGCTGGTGACAGCGCCCCCTGCCTGCAGTGCTCGGATACGCTCCCGCAGCTGCTTGCACTCCTCGCGCAGGTGCTCCACCTCGTCGAGCCGCTGCTGCTTGGCTGCGCTGGTGGGGTTCATGCGGAGATGGATCACCTTTGTCTTTGTGGGATCGTAGGCGCCCTGTGGAGAGCGGACAGCCCGGGTAGAAAACACCGACTCAGACTGGGGTCGCGACAGCACTGAGCAAACAGAGGACTGGGATGGGTGTTAAGGTATCGGCAGAATGATTCACATGCTTAAAAGACATTCAGCTGACAGAAGCTGAATAGTAGATAAAAAGCAACCTGGGGCACAAATGTATCATCGTTTGTCTGGAAAACAAAATCCATTGGCCACATAGAACAGGCATGTGTATCTACTGTAAAAAAAAGTATGGAGGTTGAATACATATCTATATGAACAGGTATGGCCACATTATGTAGCTACAACTAACCCAACACTTTCTAAAGTTACTTATTCCACAGCATCACAATGGTCCACCTAAGAGGACTTCAGCTCTGTCATCTGTGGGGTCCCTGTGGCTGACATTCTGACGAAGACACTGTTTTTGATTTCATCGTGTTCTTCCTCTATTCCGCTACGTTTTTAAGCACTTTGCTCTGTTGCTCTTATTACATTTCATTAAACAGAAGTCATCGGTCGGTGTCATTTCCACGAGTTCACTGACGATGCAGAGGAGAGCAGCGCTAATGCAATCGGAGGCTTAAAGGTAATCAGGTGATGACAGTGCCTTGCCGGCCTTGATTACTCCAGAAGGTATAATTTCCCACCCTGCATGATGAATTAGCCTGATGATCCCAATGAAAAGCAGAAAAGCAGGTCAGTTCTAATCAAAAGTTTAAAAGATTCACACCTAGTTAAAAAACTCAGGACCATTAAACTGCCTACCACTGAGTCAGTTATTTTAGTATTATTTTTTTAAATACAGGTAGAGTGATTACAACTGGAATGCCACTGATCAAATGCAGGCTAGACTTCACATCCTTCTGTATTTCCTGTAATTATTGCTGGCTCTAAACATGACGTACTACTTTATGAACTTGGGAGGAAATTGTCCAAGTAGCTGAAACTGTATCAGTAAAGAAAATTATTATGAAGTCTCTTTTGCGCCAAAGAAAACCATTCAATGTCATATAAAATTACCACATACACCCCACAAGCACTTCTGACTCACTCAAAAGTAGAATCATCTCATTCTGAAACAAAACATAGTAAAAGGGGAGGGAAAGAGTTAAAACCCACCCGGTCAATTTTCATTTGAGGGCCCCTAGTTCAAAAACAGTTGCAAGCCTCCACTATAAGGCAACTGTACTTTCGAGTTTTGCCTATTCAGCTACTTTGAGTGTTAGAGACAGCCTTCGAGAACCTCAACTGCCCCCTGCTCATTTAAAACGATATAATAAGCTGCCATGTGGCAGGTGAAAAGCAAAGTCATGGTTGACATGGCAGTAAAGAACTTGCAGAGGAATGTTAATGATACACAATGCTTCTGTAAACCTCTGTATACTTACTGAAAACATCCACAGCTGTAACCACCGGGAGAACTGAGGATTTGTTTAATCTGACCCCTTATTCTCTCCATCCTTGCCTTTAAATCATTACCTGCTTCAGTGGAAGAGTTCAAATTGCTCAACAGAGTATTTAATTACTCGAGCTGTCCATTTATGCAGGAGACTAATTAAAATAGACATACATACTGCACTGTATCCCCAAATGGACTCTGTATATTGTATTCTAAAGATTGCAACATAAAGCACATTTAAATTGCCATAACTTCCAAGGGGGAAACACTGGCATGCCCCATCATACATTCAGTTCTATACTAGGGTCACAGTAAACCGGCACTGAAAAAATATAATGCAGGATCCAAAGTCAAATTCTAAGGCTGTCCTATGAATTTAAATGCAGTAGTTATCCATTTCACCCCATGAAACAGAGCAGTACTTAATGCCCCTTGTAGAATGAATGCCTCAAATTTTCTCTGCAGTTATAACTGATAGAGTTTACTTTGATGAATCAAAGATATTACATTTCTTGCTAATAAAACTACTCAAACAATGAACAAATTGTAAATTTACTAGCAAAGAGTGAGTGTATTTTTAGTAAATGTTAAGTTACTAACATGCAAATGTAGAAAATCTCAGTGTGTACAAAAACTTTTGACTGGTAGTGTAAACAGAGACCAAGTCAGAATGAAGTGAGACCAAGCAAGTTGCATCATTTATGTGAATTGTCAGCAAACATACTCTATACTATTACCAACTATTTTACGACATGTATTTGGAGAAACGTAAGCTAAATAACCCAGAAAGGATTGCTTTATGAAGGTCTTATACTTGCAAAAAATAGTGAAAAATGCTAAAAGTACAACAAGCACCAAGTTCCCAACAGTTTATATATCAAACTTGAGAAAGTTTATGAACTTAATGCAGCTACTGTGTTCTAGATTGTCTGACATGGAAGCATAATAAGAATCATATACCACATTCCGACAGAATGTTTAACTTGTTTCATGCTTACAGCATAAAAAAAAAAATCTATGAAACTAATGTAACTAAGGTAAGGTAACTAAGGCAGATGAGCATCAGTACATTCATATGTAAATACAATTTTATTATAAATCCAGAAATAGCTTAAAAAAATTAACCGAAAATGAATGATACTTCCTTTGCATACTATACATAGGGTACAAAAATTTGGTTTATATTTGTAAGCTTATCTATTTTTTCAGGATATTCAAGACAAGATTTTAGATTTAAAAAGTTATCTTGTGATGCCTTGAAAAAACAAGAATAAAAAGCATAATATCAAGTTTTGCATTTGCTCATTACTTTAATATTTATTTGAAAGACTATAATGATCAGTATGGGAAGTCCAAGAAATAGTTTTAGTATAGACCATTACAAAATCAAAATTCATGACTTAGCATTGATATTGAAATAAAAATGTTGGTACGTGACAAAACTGTTGAATTCAAGTAATGTGATGCTTAAGAGGCTTTAATGAAGGGCTTTGAAACTGCAGCTGTGTCCATATGGCACGCTTTCAGTTTCAAAGATCTCACCTGAGCTCAAGCTTCCAACAAACAGGATGAATCCTTTTGAAAAACGAAGGCATGCATTACATGACACAACTCACCATTCGTTTCATTTTTATTTGGTCAGTAGACTTCAATTTTCATTATAAGTTTAAGTAGTTTCATTCTCCTCACTACACATGAATGTTTTTTTTCCCTTTGCATGCAAATGCAAACTGTTACATAATCATTATGGCAGAAGAATATCCCCGGATTCCTTTAAAATGCAGAACCTAATCATCATGCTTTACAGAAAACCCTACAGAAAAAAGCTAGGCTGAGATTACCCTGAGAGGCTTTTGCTGAATGAGCATTAATGCTGTAGTAATTGCAAATGTCAACAATAAAACAAAAATTATGGACTTAAATGTGAACAGGTTCACCGTTTTAGAAGACACTCGTTCTATTAACATTAACTGAAACAGTTGTTTTGTAATGCTTTTTCTACCCGTGCTTCAATAAAATAAATGTTTAGTTTCGTTTTAAGGAAGAATAGCAGAAGAGCAACAATACTTTTGGGACAAAGCAAAAGCAATTACAACTTAAAACACACATTCCCCCACCGTCACCCCCCAGTTCAATATCTCGATTCACTTCTTCATTCCTCTAAGCATCCCTCAGACCTTGTTTAACAACCACATACCACTGCTAAATCCTTCCAGGTTATGGAGGATGATGTGGTATCACATGAGCATCAGTACATTCATTCTGATCAAAACACTGACAACCCATATAAAAGCTGGAAATGCTCTACTGGAGAAGTACGTACTGGTCTTAAAGATACTACAACAGGGCACCGTCTGAATCAAAATTTGCAGGAGGCTTTATCCACCCCTTTAAAAAGGAAAGTCTGTGTGGTTTGGTGGTTCAATTTGTTCCTTTAATGTGCCTGATGTTATAGAGCACTGACATTTGTCCAGAGGCCACAAGCACCTGGTCCATCAGACAGACGACCAGAACATCCTCCCTTCTAAAACAAAATGTTCCAACACGCCACAGAAATGCAGGTGAGGCCCGGATATAGGCAGAAAAGGTCTACTGAACAGAATTACTACACTGAACAAAAATACACAGTGAACAAACTTGTTATAGACAAGGGAGCAAAATCACTTGAGGTGAAAAGAAGCCCAACCTTTCCCTCAATCAGTCACAGTCCCACTTTATCAGTCACAGAACATGGACGTCACTGCAACAAGCAGAGCTGGGAAGTCTGAGATGTGGTGAGCTGCTCTTTTGACACCCTCCCTCCACAACCGATCAGACGGCAGAGAGGAAAGCAGTGAGCCGGTCCCTTGGGTTGCAGCCCCTCCATCTCATCTCACTCAGCTGAAAGGATTATCAGAGGGCTGCTGGTAGAGTTTCTTGACAGAGTTCCCTTGGGGGAGGCAGGAGGTTTGCTTAAAGAGGGCAGCCTGGGCGGGAAGCTTACCTTCCCAGCAGACCCTGACTGAAGCTACGAATAGCCCTTCACGCCTGTTGAGCACTCAGACACTTTTTTTAAACTTGGATTTCTCCTGTAACCATTGCTCCCCCCCCCCAAAGAGGCAATTTAGGAGCTTAACACATGTATATTTTCATTATCTTCACTTCAGAAACTTAATCTACTTATTTCCATATGCTGGGGCCACTGATTCTGCATTAACCATTTAAGTTGTGGAGGATAAGGATCATTATTAATATATCATTAATAATAATAAATAATAATAATAATTCAGGAACAAAAGACCCAGTTTCAAAAAAAAGTTGTTCAAGATTTAAGCCCATATTAAAGGTGACAGAACCATCAGTAGTGAAGCTCTTTCATAAAGCTGGTCAATTTTTCGTGCTCTCAGACAGACTGAAATACTTTACTCTTTAATATTGCCCTTGCAAAGGCTAAGGCAAACGATTGTCCTTATCTAGGCTAGACCCAGTTTTATTACTTCTGATGACAGCTGAGCAGTCTGTTAATGTGCACAGGATGTCATTAAAATGCCAGCACCCATATGAATTACAATTTACTTTGAATCATCTAAAAAATGTGGAGAATTATGAAGAACAGTTAACGCAAGAGAAAATGAGTAATGAGGCCCGACTTTTTTTGGTCTAATCAGTTCTGCAAAACTTTCACAGTTTGTTGGCAGCCTTTATAAAACTCAGACTACTAATCTCTGCGATCACACAACGAGACCCAGGAGGCAGTGGGACTGTCACATAGTGAACCTTGATAAAAGTGCCACTCTAGCTACGAGAAAAGAGGGACATGCACTTTTCATTCTGGACAGGCCTACAAAATGGCCATTTAAGAGGGAATGAAGAACATCAGATGATGTACTGCCTTACACAAATGTTTACTCACATACACAAATGGAAACAAGCACATGACACCTCAAGCGCTACCTACCATTTATCTTCTACACTTATTCAGATGTGAATGTGAGCATTATGCAAATCATATTATCCCTTCCTTTGGCATCAAAAACATCAGTGTAATTTACTGTACATATTCTGGATCGTAAAATAATAGTTATATATGTGAACATCTGTTGTTTCTGTACAACACGCCATTTTTAATGGCAAACACACCCGTTGGTAGAATCAATATTGAATATTTTGATATTACTGGAGATGCATGTTAAAATAAAATGAAGAAAACAGCCACCATCAAACTCTCGTGAGGGACATAAGTTCTACAGCGCATTTAGACAGCTTCCACTCTAATGAGGGAGAAGTCTGTAAACCATTACATATAAAGATTAAGGTTCCCAATAATAAGCCCACAGCTACAATTTTTTTCAGGAGACACAGCCCAATTAGAAGTGGCTTGGTGACAGATCCTCCCGTAAACCAAGCTATCGAGAGCCTAAATGGCTCCTAAACTCATTTCATCACCACTGTCAATTTCCCCTTCTCCAACACACAGTATTAAAAATGGATTTTGTGTCTGGTAAATACAAATCAAGTGCAAGTCTTCTATCCAATCAATTCCTAATTAATAAAGCCTATTTCCCGATAGGAAAAAAATGGAAAAGCCTGCAAGTGGTAAATTTACAAAAATAAATTCCAAGCAAAACTTTAAGATAAACACATTCACACAAATCAGGTTTCATGCAGCAAATTTTGTTAGCATTTTTACTACACAACTAATCTAAATCATAAATAATGCACAAATGAAAGGCATAAAACGGTGAAATCCATAAACATAAGAGCAAGCTGCCTCTGTCAAACATTCTGATGCAAAAAGACATCCTTTTATTTCATTAGAGCTGAATAAATGTCATTTTCTTAAACATTATCATGGCTTTTACTAAATGTAATACTTTAATACTAATCTGATACATTTTAGTATGAAACAGCAGTACAAAGTCTAGATTTCTTTCATAATGATTACCAAAATAAATTTGTGAAAGACATCTGAATTTATATTACATAAAATACTAAAATTAAATACCATGAATTACAGACATTAATTAAAGTTAATATAATGACAATTTTAAAATAAAATATCACGGTAAGTGTGGATAACACCAGCAAAAAATATTACACTTCTAAAAGCTAATTTTGTTCAGTCAGCCACATCTCGGCGATTCATTTCTTAATGGGAATAGATTTCTTCATGAAGCTGAGCTGGCCTTTACCTGCAGGTTGTGTTTCTCCAATCTCATTTCCAGAATGTTGTTCTGATCTTCCAGACGCCTGCGCTCTGCCTCCAGCTCCTCAATCTTCCGCCTGTAACAAGACCAAACAATTAAGATATCCATCTTTAGGCCCAGGCTTGCTATTTATCTGAAGTCCTGCCAGTCTCAGCTGCTAATCAGGCCTAAGTTCTGAAGACTGCTCAAGAGGGGCCATCTTCAATTAAATGTTCGGATCTGTAGGGGGCGACGGTGCCATGCTTAGTGACAAGCTGCCACCCGTGAAGGCACTGGGAAATTCTGCAGTCATTGCCGCATTTCTGTGGTGGGAGTACTAGCTCTCAAAGTCAAAGCGTGCAAAATCAACCGCCATTCATGAAATGCTGACCTCACAGAAATCCCATTTTTCACTTCATTAACAGACCAGAGTCAGGCGGCAATGAACATAGCACTGCAGTAGTTGCTTAATATGCTATATAATTAATCATATCAAACAGCAGAGAAGTTGAGGGGCTATTCTGGTATGTGGATGGAAAGCTGGCAAACATTTTACATTCACATACAAAGTCTACCGCCCATTCAGTTGCAGTTCATGCAACACGCAGCTCTGTTATAAATTGGTATAAAACTGGTCAGCTGGCCATTTTATTTCATAGCTACAACTGCAGTCAGTTTTGGAGAATTTCTGTAACTTTCTCTTGATGTTCAAGGATAAAGAGGTTTACTACAAATGAATGGTCACCTGCGTCTGGCTAACACCAGCCAAATCTCAACATCCCTGCAGTGACAATATATTCAGTGAGGTGCTTTTCTTGAGGAACTTAAGAGGTGCCACACCCACCACAGGAATGAGAACCTGAGTGCAGCCATGTGGTGGGTGATACCTCAGCAACACATCAGTCCGAATGGACCAGTGTGAGTTTCTTCCAGTGGCTGGAGTGCCAATCCTGCCACCAACCCCCAAATTTCCCTATAAGCGGCAGGACCTCCTTACAGGGCTGGGTGTAGATTAACGTCATACCCAGGACGAAGCCATCGTAAGTGAAGGGCCTTGCTCAAGGGCCCAACGGAGCAGGATCACTGGGGGCATTCTCAGGATTCGAACCAGCAACCTTCCGATTGCTGGCACAGATCCCTAGCCTCAGAGTATCTACTCAAAACTTAAACATAGTTACAATATTACAACTTTAAGGTTACTATGCCCCAGCTATGGTTCTGGTTCTGTGTTTGCAAAGGTTTCATTAACACGTATAGTTAGGTACTGTGGTACACGAACAGAACAGACTAGACTTTGTCTAGAGTGCTCATTGGCATTCAGCCACATCCTGTACCCAAAAATACCAAAGCGCACTCAAAACAATAATATAACAAGGGTACGGCTATCAATCACAAACTGAAAAGAGAAATAAAATATAAAAACAGAAAATTATCAAAGCCTTTGCAGTGACATATGCCCTAACATGCACCAACCTCAACATCTGAAAGTTGAGGAGAAAAAAAACAGTTTAAACGCATACAGAAATGCAAGGGAGTTTGCACAAGTCCATGGCTGTGCCATGGTAATAATCACACAGACTATGAGAAACAGAATGTGCTCTTCTAAGATGCCTTTTGGCAGGCTAAGTCATAAGGGGACTCCACCCTATTGCACAGAGTATTAAGAGTTTTATCATGAAATGACACATTGCACACACATGAATATTACCTGCATGGATCAACAGCCGCCTGCACGACTTCTGACTGGAGAGTGTGCAGAGTGCTGGTACACAAGTGATCAGCAGATAAGGTAAATTGAAAATTAAAACGGCACAGTGTCTGCAGTGTGCGTTCATTCTCTCATCGTCGTCACACTCGATAAACTCAAGAAAACCATCTGACACTGGACCCTCTACCTTCCTGCCTGCCTGCCTGCCTCTGGAGCCAAATCCGGGGTCTTCTCCGGGGTATTACTCCAAATACACACGGCCTATGCCTGTATTTTATTGGACAATGAGACCTCATTATTATTTAGCTATTCAGACTGCTGCTGGCTTACTAATACAATGCAGTAGCACTCGTGATGTAAAATCAGTCTCTCTCGGTAGTGACTTTTGTGGGGAGGTGGCCAGGGAGGAACACTTGATCACAATCCTGCTGACCTGGGCCACAGCCTCTCACCTGAGAGAGCTGACCTCTTCATTCATCACAAAGGAGCTGTTTTCAACACCGGCGGCCTGTTTCTTCAGAACATCAAGCTCCATCTCAGCCTGTAATAAAGCACAAAGGGATAAAAAATAGGTATTAGCGCCAAGGGGAAACCTAAATGGAAGGAAATACAAATATAAAACCCAAAGTAAAGCCTTCCCAGTCTTAATGCCCAGGTAAATGTCAACAAAGGAAGCAGATGATCATGATTTTCCCCAGAGTTATGAATGTTACGAAGGTACCTATAGTATCTAATTCAGATGTCAGGACAGCCCTGTTCCATTTTACTCTTCATCCTCTGATGTCTAACCCGCCCACCAACTGCTAAAGGATAACTGAAATATTTTGAAGGTTTGGAAGAATGCTGCTAAGTTACAGGGGGATTAAACATGCTTTCTTGGTACTGTAATAAATTACAGTAAACCTCATGCATGCACAAACACCACTGGGTGTTAAGCACTTAGTTTAATGTCTTTCCCTGTCTGCTATGGATTTATCGATTCTCCTCCGCTTGATTTTTGTTTAAATGCCACCAGAAACACTATTATGTCTGAATCCAATACAATTGACTGAATGAGATGTGGGGCAGGGTAAAACAAATGTGAACAAACAAAGTGACTTTTGTCATATTACAATATGGCTAAAGTACCAGAACCACCGCAGCTAGAAAGGCTGCACCTGAATTATTAAAATGTCCAGCACCTTCAGTTCAATGAATCCTGAAACCTAACAAGACTCTTAAACATGACACATAAAGGAAGACAAAGTAATTCAATAAAATTCAACTTAAAATGCATTTTAAATACAGAGGTCTAACTATGTAATAAGGAACTCACAATACATAACCCCAAAGGCTAACAATAGACTTCGCTGTACATAAAAAAACGTTAAAACTTAAGATTATTAGATTCAATCTTTTTAAATTTAATCTACAAGTCCTCTGAAGTGTGATGAGTCCCATTACTAAGAAACTAGACACTGTCCATGGTGAAGTAAGAGAATAGCAGACCAATCACATTCCCAGCCCCGGCTAATCGATCACAGAGATGCACTGTTCATTCTCGATCTTTTCTGCGGTTTTGTTCCGCGTTGGGAGCGCAGCTGGCTACACGTTCGGTGTTTTATTCATCACGGGCCCGGGTGATGCCATGAGCAGCAGCCACTACCGGGCCTCCCCCATGACAAGATGAACTGGCAGGAGCCGGAGGTCTCCGTGGACCACCTGTGTACCATCTGCACGGCACATTCGTCTCATGCTGCAAATGAAGATGTAGCGAGGACAAGCCCAATGGCATGTCAGATTAATGAGATGCTTAGCTTTTAGCTGAAAAATTTTATTCTCAGACAGGTGGACCAAGTACAGTCCCCGTCCAACTTGTATCTCATCAAATTTCCATATAAACAACTTTAGGACAGAAAGCAAAGTCACATCGAAAGAGCCCTGCTCCCCAACTACCAAACAAAAACTCTTACACTTTGCAACTAAATTATTTATTATTTATTGTTTATTATTATTATTATTATTATTATTATTATTATTGTTATGTCATTTTAACCTAAATTCCCACCCATCCCATTTCACTCACCCACATTTCAAGATAACATCACAACAAACTTCAATGACCACAGTATGCAATTTCGTTCTGCACAATCTGCAGTAAAAGTATATGCAGGGTTAAACAGTCCTGTCCTGGGCATCTCTCAGATAGCCAGGCTAGCAAATAGATGACTCATCTGACTGTCTTACTGAATACTGGGCTTTTAGCACAACTTTAAAACAATAGTGAGGGCACATTAAAGGAAAGAACATGATGGTCACCGCTGTCCTCAGTGACAGACTGTTAAACAACGGCTCGGCCGAGCGCATTCCAGGCAGGACGCGTGATGGCAGCTTCTCTGTGCCCCGCAGACTTATTACCCAGATTTATATGTGCACCACCTCTCTGTCTCTCTAAATAAGCGACAGGAGTACTGGCAGAGAAGGAAAGAGAGAGGCCAGGCAGCATGTAGCCGAGATTGCAGACAGCCCTAACCTCGAAAGACAGGCTGGCTAAGGGCTGGCAGGCAGCCACCAGTGCATCCAGGTCACTTTAGCATCTCCGCAGTGACAGGCCTCGGGCCTTGATGCTACATTAAGAACATCAGAGGGGAAACAAGGTACATTCTCCTCCTCACACAGTGCATGCTGAACCACTAAGATTCAGACAGTCCCACCAAAGAAATGCAGTGCATTTATCCATTTGATTGATTTATCATAAATCTGGTCGATGTTAGTTTTATTACAGCAGTTATTCTTGAAACATCCCAACATCTTTCGGACAAACAAGAGGATAATTACACAGTCTTTGACTGGCCATAATGGCATAAATATCGGGAAAAATTATTCATTCCATGAATAAAATCATAAGAAACATTAGGTAGACAAATTCACAAATTTAAATTATTTAAAAAAAAAAAAACAAAAAGAATCATAGGGCAACATTTTGACACATGCTGCCATCTGTAAGTGGACAATAAAAAAAATTCTTGATAAAAAATTCTGAAAGCCACTAAAATGATTTAATCCTATACTAACATATTAGGATACACACCATGTAATGTACCAGGCTGAAACCCACAAGATCTTAAGGAGTGCAATCAAAATATGACCGATACAATGTACAGAGTATAATATGCATCCCTTAAACATGATTCTCTATCTCCATAACCACTTTACATTTAGCTTGGATAAACTCAAGACCCATTAGTCATAAGAGTCTTTGAGCTTTTGTTTAAAATGTATATTTAAACAGTCAATGACTGCCATTTATTAAATATTGCAGTCAGTTCTACTGCTCAGTAATAAAAAATATGCATCATTAAGTCCAAAAAAAACAATGTTCAATAGTCTTTTTAGATTCATCAAAGAATAAAAAAAAACACTACTATGGCAGTAGGGTGACAAATACTCCTTTGTGAAGGCCATTGAGCATGCTCTTTTATTTTAATTATAAAAAAAGTTTATTAATGAGAAAGCAGTCTGGCACTCATCAGAAATCAATTACATTTAGGGAGGGGATGAAAAACTAGAGATGAGCCCACAAGTTCTAACTGTGCTAATCATAACTGGAGCACCAAAGCAGCTGCATTTTCTCTGGTAGCTAATGAGGGTTAACGTTTCAAAATATTAAAACAAATGGTTAACGCATTACAGTCCTTCCTAAACATGTTTTTTTACAACAGTTAAAAACTACGAAGCATGGACAGAGAACTTTTCCTGTAATTAATGCACAGGTACAGTTTGAAATCGTTTTGACATCAGATTCCTGATGCCAAATAGGTCACTCCAACATGTACGATGAATGACGTTTCAGAACATGACAGAAGAATCTGACTGCAAGCTGAAAACAGGGAAGCTCCGGAAAATGCTAAAGCAAGGGCGATGATTCAAGGTTGGATTCTTAAAGCGGACACCCTCCATTTTCCCCAAAGTGACATATCTTATCAGAAGCATTAATATTAGACAAATCCCTGCAGTCATTTTCCTGGCAGGTAATTGCCAAAACATATTAGATGAAGAATATCAGGCACAGTGTGTCACTCTCTCCAAGAGGTATGATATGAAAGGGGGGAAGAAAAAAAAAAAGTATTTCAGTTCAGAACTTAAAGTAGGAGAGGATTAAATTTTTAACACGGCCTTAAGAGTTCTTTATAAAATGATTAAATGAGACCACCTTCTTTACCAATTCCTTACTGCTAATAGTGGCTGGTGCTCCCACAATGGCATGGCATCATTGAAAGATCTCGCTCTTATGCACATCTATCAGGTCATTGACCCAATGAACACCATAATAGGTTGAATGCAGTAGATACGCGACACGCCAATGAGGTGTGAATAATCTGTTTACACAATCAACTATTCCATTAATATTGCATTTGTACACAGACTGGACATCCTGTTCCTTGACTTGATGTTTCAGAAAAACTATTGCAAATGATGTCACCAGAGAAATTAGCATTATTAAGCAAAGGACATCATAGTCAGAATACCAGTTGGCATAACAGAAGATGTTTGGCCGTGCATTCCAGTTCATTTATATTAAATATAATTGTTGGAAGCAAAGGCAATAAATCACAGAGCAAACATTTAATTAACACTGAAAGCCATGCAGTGTTTATGCTCCAAGCAATTGTTTAAATTTATAAACTTTAAATAGCCTTGATACAATGGAGCCAAAAGCTACAAAAGAAATCAAAACCTGATACTGCATTCAAAAGGAAGTCTAACAAAAACAGATTAAAAATATTACTTACTTACTCTCACACACACACACACACACAATGGCTAATAAAACAGTCTACTCACTTTTTGGGTTTGAAGTTTATAGGTGCCGATTTCCTCCTGAGCTTTTGAGAGCTGAGCCTGCATGAGTAAAAGGGTGTCAATGAAATAACTGCGAGGAGCAATGGGAAAATAAACAATTGCAGACTCACCATATAAAATAAAGTGACCCACAATAAATGGCAAAACAATTTAAAAAAAAATCATGAGGATTCAGAGCAAATTACACATTTGTATGGGAATAAAATCTCAATACCTCAGTGGTTACATCAAACTGCAACCCAGTATTGAACTACGTCAAAATCTAATATTTATTGTTGTTTAGGTCTTTAAACTAATAATAAACATATTTACAAAAAAAAATACTGTATTATTTGGTCTGACACATTAGTTAAGTGTTTGGAATTGGCAGAGACCACCTGAATTGATATATCTATATTTGTTTTCTGATTCAATATGTATTGTGATTTAAGACTTTTGACTAAGGAGCATTCCAGGTCTAATTAAAGACCACAGCTGTAACATACACATTTGTCATGTGCCATTCAGTTATACCATTTTCGGTTTCCATTCAGCAATGGGGCGAAACCTAAATTCATAAGTAGATGTTCAACACAGATAGCATCATGGTTATGACAGCTGTGAGTTGGTTAAGGGTAGTTCTGGAGAGCTCAAAGACGGACACGGACAGTAAACCAATGGACAGTCTTGGTCTTATCAACTACTCTCTCTCCAGTAATGGATTTGGAAACCAAAATGTCCCCATATTACCAATATAAGTGGTGTGGGAGGGTCATTCAACTCTCCAGAACTAGCAGTAACCAAGTCACAGGCACAATTGCCATAATGTTTTCCGTGTTAACTACTTGTGAATTTAAGTTTCACCCATGTCAAGAAGTGCATTAATTTGTCTCAGTGTGTGTCACAAGCCCAAAATGATACACCCTCAGCACCATTACCTCCAGCAATACTGATCAAATTGGACAACAAATACAGATATGATCTCAAATCAGGTGCTCTCTGCCAATTCTCACCACCAGTGCTTATGCTGATAGGAGCAGGCTTCACGTCTGTGCTTCCCAGACCCCCCTAAAAGGAATAGAAGTTGTTGGAGTAGCAAAATATTGAATATCAACTGTAATGGAGTACTATTACGTAATGGAGTACAGTGGTACCTCAGTTCTCGAACTCATTAGAACTCAAATTTCTTAAAAGTCGAACCAGCCACTTCAAAAAAAAATTTAAAAAAAATGACCTAGAACTCGATCTGAATCTCAGAAGTCAAACCGTGAATGCTGACCTAAGATAATTTGTACGCGCGGGGAAATGAGTCACGCGGCACGTCTCTCAGCAGAAACAAAGGGTAAAGCTTCAGTCTCAGCCTCGCATTTGCTGTGATAACATCGTGCATGTTTATACTAGCTGAATACAAATATTTAGACAGTAAATATACATTTAGACAATGATAGACAGTAACAGTTATTATATAATAAAATACATTTAAAAATAAAGATTTCTCATTAATTATTTTAATATTAATAACAAACCATTAATTCATTTAATTATAATAATATTGTCGTGCCGAGGGGGGATGGAAGGGAGATAAAGGCGCAGACATCAGGGTATCGGGGAATACGGGGTTTAATTAAGGCAAAACGCAGACGGACAATACAGTGACTGGACTGGGGAAAAACTGAAACGCGGACTAAATACAGAGAACTAATGATAACAGCCAGAAACAGCTGATCACATGGGGATTTCACATGGGGTTAACGAGGGGGCGTGGCACGCAGAAGGAGCGAACGATTGGGGCAGGACGCATTGTTTTTTTTTACTTTACACATTGTTTGGATACATTTATTTTCTTACTTTACAAATTCCTGTTTTGAAAAATGTGCTTAGATGTGTTTAGTATAGTATATGCTCTTCTTGTTTTATCCGGTTCATTTTGTGTTTAAATGCTTAAAAAAAAAAAAAAAAAAAAAACATATTTAGGCGTAATTTTTTTGGGGCCGGGAACTCTAACGTTTTAGGATTCGATCCGGAGTTCTGAACGGATTAAATTCAAGTTCTGAGGTACCACTGTACTATTACGTAATGGAGTACTATTCAAACAGTTCTTGTCTGTGGGCCTTTGAGCAAGTCCCCTAACCCCCAGTTCCAGGTGGGCTGCTGCAGATGGCTGCCCTTTGCTGCCAAACTTGCTCTCACCTATATATGAGTCTGGGTGTCATGGAGAGGAAGACAGGGGTAGGCAAAGAGAGAATTTCCCCAAGAGGATCAATACAAGTGTCAGGTGTTATTATTATTTATTATTAAGCTTTGTATATAATGACTCGCACTTGTACTTGAGGTCAGATGACTTGGACTTCGATTTGACCACTCATGACTTGTGACTTGACTGACTTAAAATAGGGTTGCTTGCTTTGACTCCAACCCTGCTATTACCAAAATATTTTACTGCATTAAATCTCATAAATAGCCACTCATATTTAGGTGCAATTTACTTTATAGAATCCAGCACCTGGCAGATTCACACGTCAGTCACTTTATAAAAGTGCAACTGGACAAATACAGATGCTTTCCCACCAAAGTTTCAGAACGTGGTTTGGAGTTCCTGGGCAGTCTGTACCAGGAACATTTGCAGTTCCTGGCCACTTTTGTGTGTCACAAAAAGTTCATAGGGTAAACTTAATACCTAATTTCATCAGCACAGAAACTACACCACCACCCCAAAACGATGGAGGGTGAGGTAATTTTGTTAGGTGTTACTTATTGGAAGAGTGGGGGGATTGATGGTGCAGTTTGAAAATACAGGACAAATCACACCTCGTATTAGTTTAAAATGAGATATTTTAAATTTTACAATACGGAATGGGTGGCAACACTGCTAATGAGGTCTCAAAGTACCAGCTTGACATGTTTACAATTCAATAATAAATCTGGCCAACAGATCAATCTTTCATTTTCCATAGAATAAAAAACAATGCAACATTATTCCACTAAACCCCCAGCACCGAAGCATCAGGGGTATTAGACAAAAATCTATCATTTATTGGTATTGGTCAAAATGTCCATGTTGGTATATTACTATACAAAAGACAGGAAAGGTAGAGCACAATAGAAGACTTTTCTCTTCATGCCGCCAGAACTTTTTTCTGGAACCACAACCTTTTACTGGAACCAGGCACTTCTGTCATGTTCACAGCACAGAAACTTAGCCTGACTGTAGTTCCACGGAGGCAGTTCCAGAGCCCATTTTTAGTACCTACTCCAGACTAGGTAATTTTCATTCAAACACAAACTACTGGCGAGGCGCTTACAGTGATAGCATGCTGATTGGTTGACCCTTACAGTGATAGCATGCTGATTGGTTGACCACAAGCACCAGTGCTAACTTGGAAGTTATGCAGAAGTGCAGCACAGCAACTCTTGCCATGCAGAGCTTATTAGCAGGGTAATATTGCATTATTTTTATTCTGTGGAAAACAACAGCTCAATGGCATGACGGTGTCAATTCATATCAAATTATGTGTTTATTTAGCATTAAGGTCCCAGTTCCTGTTACTGTATGTCATGTGAAAGAAACACATAAAAAAGTGGCCAGAAGCTACAAAAGTTCCCGGTCAAGACAGCGCCCCTTAAGAGGTCAGGCAATATTGTTTTAAATGTGTTCCCTCAAAATACTTTTCTGTTCCCTCGCAATAGTTCTGCAGTCCCACTACACTTGCCTACTTGCTATTTGCTGCAAAAATATGGAGCAACTTGTACATATGAAAATGGTTTATCATATTTGTGGAACACGTTACATTTCTGACTTCCCTCCTATTTATTTGCGGATTTTTGTCCAATTCATACCAAGACTGATCTGTAGGGGGAAAAAAAATCACAAATATATCACAATCCACAAATATGTATTTTTCTTTGTATTGTCAAAATCATATCCACAAAACTACAGAGCAATTTGTACACCTGAAATAGGTTTTGTACATTTGTGGATCACTTGTCTATTATGGATCTTTTGTGCGATATTCATGAGTTCACTTCTTTCTATTTGGGGATTTTTCTCCAATTCATACAGTAGCTGATTTTATCGGGATATGAGATGACTTATACTGGGATATGAGATTTTTGGTCATATTTCACAGCCCTAGTGCCTTGGACAATATGGAGGGGTTTCTAGCTACAAGAGGGATCCAGCTTAGCTAACGGAACCGTGAAGGCTGACCTAATATAAATTGTACGCGTCAGGAAATGAGTCATACTACAATGCAATTCTTACTTGAATGCCTTCTTCAC
>JAODJU010000095.1:23268181-23279555 GCA_026776725.1 Gnathonemus echidnorhynchus | reverse complement strand
GGCACACGGAAGGAGCGGACGATCGGGGCAGGACACATTGTTTGAATACATTTATTTTCTTACTTTACAAATTACAAAAAACACACTGTTTTGTGTTTAGTACAGTAAATGCTCTTCTTGTTTTATCCGGTTCATCTGTGTATTTAAATGCTAAAATAAATAAATAAATAAATAAAAATATTGGTGCAATTTTTTGAGGCTGGGAACCAATTAATTGGTTTTCCATTATTTCTTATGGGGAAAATTCAATCAGAATCCGAACTTTTTAGGATTCAATCCGGAGTTCTGAACGGATTAAGTTCGAGTTCTGAGGTACCACTGTACTTAAACCACTGTTGAAATAGTCAACCTTCAAAACTAAGTGCAAAAAAGGAAATGAATTTCAGCATTACCATATTGCCAGAGAGATATAAACATATCTGATGTAAACATCCATGCCAGATTTGCCAGAGCATCCACTCAAGTGGGCTTTCTTGTCATTCCAAGCATATATAGGTATATCAAGGCACAAAGTAACACTCCCTACAGCTACAGTGCAACATACAAACAGCAACTGACAGCAACAGCAAATTCTCACAGTACTTTCACATCCTTTAGGTTCACTAAAAGCATCAGAAAATTTGTTGGCCTAGACAAACAGCAGTTTGTCAGTTTGGCTTTTTCATTACTAGAGAAGGTTGTGTTACAGCCTTACAGAGTGAGGAATGTAAGGATCCCTATCAGGCTGGAAGTTCAGCTCAAGCAGATACTGACGCCTGACCACTGTGCCGGGGCAGGAGGGGCCGAGGGAGGGGAAGGGTTACACGTGGCTGACAAACTGATCCGCCGTAATTAATCTGGAGTTATTAATGTCATTTTGTTGTACACAGTATACAATGGTCAATGAAAATCTGCAGGGATATACTAATTAGGAGTTTTACACAATTTCTGCATACTCATTATTTTCATACATGAGCAGGTGTTGAAACAGATAAGGGACCCTGGAATAAGTCTAAATTTTTAAGTGTAATTGCAATTGGTGGGGGGGTGGGTGACTGCTGAGACTTTAATCTAGACTGACATGGATTTGCAACATGGAGTTTCTGGTTATGATAATGAGCTCATTGGTTGTTTAGCAAAATGGTGTCACTGGAAATGTAGCTGCCGTTCTCACCTATCAGACAGAGCAGGGGGTGGCGAGCTCTCTCTTATCCGCACTATCACAACATGCTATTAAGATCGTGACAACTTCCAAATCATGGCAAACAGCATGTGTGGCCAGCAGCTCCTGCCTGCTGAAGTAGCTTGAGGATTAGACATTCAAATCAACATGTAAGATTGTATGTTTCCATTGTTTGCATCATAGACTAACACCTCATAAGAGACACTCAATCGGGGTCATGCAAACAGTGACAGAGCCTCTCTAAATGCAGCAGACATCAGAAAAGTGCTCCTCACTGTCATATGCTCTCTGGGATAGACGGGACGGTGATAAAACTGTAAAGGAAAACCAGAGAGCAGTGCGAGAAAGGGGCAAGGGAGGCACTTAGTTAAATAATCCTCAGTGGTCTGATTACCCCAGGAGTCAAACAGCCAGCTACAGATAATCAGGTCAGTCAGAGCCGGATTGCTGTTGTGGTACCTCACACAGGGTGGGGACAACAGGGCACAACCGCAGAAGGAGCAAAGCACGTTCTGATAAATAAACTTAGCATTGGCTTAAGGGTAATCTGCCAATGATACATATTTGCTGCCAAATATCTTTCTAAACAGAGGAAGAAAAAGCCACAAATTAACTGCCACTTGTCTTCCGATGCGATGCAGACAGTATGTTCACAGAGCAACGTGTCAGGTGTGATGCAGGATGCAGGAAGCAGCATCCCGGCACCAGTGATTAACTACCAGTCGGGTCGGCAGCTCGGCCTAGATGCATGATGTGGTTCTTCGTTAAGTGAGCGCCGCGACCCAGCGGACCCCACTCGCTCCCATCATGACCTTGTTCTCCATTACAGACAAAGCTATTAAATGACCATCAAATTTAATTTGCTGCGCACAAGGTGTTTCAGATCTGTTGAAGTCCCTGAGAAATGCAGAAAGTTTTTTCACTGTTCATGTTAGTAATCTGTATAAATTCCGTGAATCCTTATGTGTATTAAATTCTAATTATGCAAAGAAATGAATTTACCGAAATACTGAAACCAAACTTTTTTTTTTCCTGCAGCTGAATACCGAAGCCAAAATGAACTTAGGGTAATTACTTGATCATTTATGTACCAGTATGTTCAAATTAATATATTGGATTGATTTTGCTTTTGAGCTTATCAATTAAATTATAAATGGAGCAAGATGGAGAAAAGCAGGTTTTATTTCTTCTGAACAGTGCATGCCATTATACAGACCAGGGCTATTCAAATCCCGGTCCAAAGGTCTGAGCACTGCTGATTTAACAGCCTTCCTTCAGCTGTGACCCAGGTGTGAAGCCTCAGGTCAGTCAGAATCAGTAATTATTAAACTAACGACTGAAAAGAAGGCCTGGATTTGGAATCAAGGAAGAGCCCTGATATAGACTCTTTTCAAATGTCAAATAAAAAAACAAAATGAATGTCAGCCTCCTTTAGCTGCCAGGCAACACACAAAGCAGCATATGCAGCCATTTTGTTTTCACTGTGCTATTAGGGTTAACAGCAGCGAATCAAGCACACTAAACCAAAATGGTTCAATGTTCCTAATAATGGCTGCACTGTCATTAAATCGTAAAGCTGAAAAGTTTTTCATAAAATACAGACTGTGTGTGAAATATTGGATAAATAGATGTAATGTATTGGCTATAAACAGATTTGTTTCCAAAGTAGTTTTTAGAATGATTGTTAGGTATTTATTTCAGTGTGATTATGTGTATTGTATCTAATGTTGAATGAGGGACATTGTTGATTAATCAAGATATATTATTTTGGCACTTTAAACACCACAGAAAGAATGTCATTCAGTCCTATTATATTCAAGAGAAGACCTACATTTCTATAGCCAATATCTCCAAAACTAGGCAGCTCGCAGCAGAACAACCTATATGGATAGATACTACTAAAGCCCCTTTAAAATACATCTTTTTCTCAGTTTCGGGCTGAACTGCCCCTTTGAGTATTACATAAAACCCATTGCAATAAACAAAGAAAAACAAATTACACACAGCCAGTATTCGCAGTCCTTACAGGTCTCTGCTGGCTTTTCTGAAGAAGCCCCATACACACCAACAGCATTTTACACAGGCGCCTTTAGTTAAATTGAGTACATCTGCCAACTGGAATTGAGTTGCTTATCCCGGCAGCAGATGAGGAAAACAAAGCGAAAGTAAACGTATAACGTGAACACAATTTTATTACAGGTCTTACAGATGTATAGTTGCTGTCACCCCCCAAAAAGCTGTGAGGATTACTGACTCACATTGTTTTCTTGATGGACTAACATTATGCTAACATGACGGCCCATTAGGGAAAACAAAAAGTGTCAAAAAATGTTGGTGGCTCTTGTATTTAACATCACAATTTTGGTCAGTGATTTCGGCCTTCAAAAACTGTTTCGGCCAAAACCAAAAATGATTTTTTTTGCTTTTTCCACCAAATGTTTTTAGCTGCCAAAAAAAATCTGTATATCATTATTAAACCTGGTTAGCACAGCACACATGCTGCTGTTTTAGATCCAATAGCAGTGAACCAGTAGCAGTGAAGAAAGGGACAACTCAACAGCTAAAACATCTTTGGAAAGAGGAGATGATGTGGATAAACAAGGTAAAAGTAAAAAAGACTTTGGTGGCATGGCGGTATGTTTTGCAGTTTAAAGTCTGACGTTTATTAAACATAAGGATACTCCGGATTTATACAGACTACTAATATTTGGGTGCTACAATACGACTCAATATTTTAGGAATACTACTAATCTGCTATCAAATTTTGGGCATAAGTCAATGTCCATATAGAACCGAAAAGCCAGCATCGGGACAAACGTTTACACCCATCATCTAAAGCCCTGGTGATTACTGCACATACGCCATATAATCATGATATATCATGCAGCCATATAAAAGAAACATCCATTCAATATTACATCATTAACCATCTTTTTTTTCTGGATATTTTGTCACTGACTGAGGACAGAAATGCACCATTATCAAGACCGAAATTCTAGCAAGGTCATTATAGGGGATAAAGCTGAGAACTGAAGAAAAGGGGGATGTTACTATTGAAATTCACAAGCTTATTTCTAGGTTATTTGGCCAAGTCAATTAAAAGGGAAACCATACCTGCAGCGTGTCGAATCAGATAGCGGGGACCTCAAGACTAAGGCTGCTATTCACAGTCAGATAGCTGGGACCTCAAGACTAAAGGCTGCTATTCACAGTCATATAGTGGGGACCTCAAGACTAAGGCTGCTATTCACAGTCAGATAGCGGGAACCTCAAGACTAAGGCTGCTATTCACAGTCATATAGCGGGGACCTCAAGACTAAGGCTGCTATTCACAGTCAGATAGCGGGAACCTCAAGACTAAAGGCTGCTATTCACAGTCATATAGCGGGGACCTCAAGACTAAGGCTGCTATTCACAGTCATATAGCGGGAACCTCAAGACTAAGGCTGCTATTCACAGTCATGGTTTTCCTCTCCAGAACAATGATTCCACTGAACTGACGTCTACATCCGATTCTCCCTCAATGGACAAAATACCACTGAACTTCAGCTAATGCAGGAGAATGCTGCAGACTCACCAATCAATGAAACAATTAACAGACAAGAAAAGCATCACAAACAGCAAGAACATTTGCAACAGGGCGGAAGAGCTACAATCCTGCAGGGCCAAGACCGGGCACCTTGGGTTAAACGGGGCGCTGACCCACTTGATGCACTTCCTTTGACATCTCAATCATGAGAGTAGGAAAAACACGATGACTTGGCCTTCCAGGGCTGTAACCGAGTAGCTCTAAAGCAGAAATGAAACCTCATCTCATGATCTACCAAAAGGATGAGTTCCCTGTGATAAAGCTTTCCTCTCAGTAAACACCATGGATCCTCATTTCAATTCATTGCACATTTCCACCATAGGATCTAATAGCACACACATCCTGTGATGAAGCTAAAAATTCCCTACTGCTCATACAGCTAATGTGAAAACGCTTATATAAGGCAACTTTATTAGCTGCCAGAGTCTTGCATTTTTTTCATTGTTATGGCAAAAACATTACGACAAATCCTGTTTACATCAGGAATCCCCTTGCTATTGTGCAATTCTGGTACTAAGACTGATTCAGCACATTCCTTTATTCATTGTATTTCCTGTGAATATAATTCACTAGACACAAATACGGACAATCAAAATAGAAGAAAAGTGATGAAACTTCCCCCTACTGTTTAGAGGCAGAAACTATTGAGACAGTGTGATAAAATTATACTGAAGTTTACTGTTAAAAGAGACATGTGCAAATGAGGAGAAGATTATGAAGATTTGCCTCGAGAGACTTTCTCTAGGCATATTACGGCAGATATTCTGCTTCATCATCAATACTGAGAGACCAAATGCTTATTCAGGGCATCAAGCAGCTATCAGGATCTCCAGTAAAATCATCAGCATTCACGCGGGCAGACATCCAAGCCTGCTCTTTATTAACGACTAGACTAAGTGCCTAACAGAGTTTGGAGACGCCGAGAAACACTCAGGGAATTAATAAATGGTTTGGTCTCTAATCAGAGAAGCTAGGGACTTCAAAACATTTACAAGAACACTGTAAAACAGTGGAAGAGAATTATAAGTTTCATGATATAAATCAAATGGCAATTCCACTTACCAACTTCTTGGCTTGGATGCAGGCTGCTGTATCAGTCACCTCAAATAATTCTAGAAGTTCCCACAAACACACTATGTGTACCATACGATAGTGCCATCCATCGTAAGCAATGTCATCCTACAGAGCTTCCAGTTTAAAATCGGACGTGCGCAACTCAGCATGGGGGCGAACAGACGTTCACTAGCTAACACTAAAACCTCACACCGCCACGCTCATCCCCAGCCGAGCATGGCATTTGCACGTCCTCCCCATGTTTGCATGGATTTACTCTGAGTGATCATTTCATCCCAGACTAAAATTAAATAAATAAATAAAATAACATGCTGTGGACTTGTCCACCCATCCAGGGCGTCCCCTGCCTTATGCTCTGATGGACTGATACCCTGTTCAGGGCGCCCCCTGCCTTATGCCCTGTGATGAACTGCCATCCCTTGTCTCGTGCCCTGTGAAGGACTGGCATCCCATCCAGGGTGTCCCCTGTCTCATGCCCTGTGATGGACTAGTTTACCCCATTTCCTACTCTAACAGTTTACAGAAAGACAGAGCTTTGATAAGACAAGCTGCCATAAAGAATGGATAGCCGGATGAGTGGACAAACTGATGTTTCCAGTTGCTCAGGTCACGATTTATCAAGAAGAAGAGTGAAAGAGAGAAATGCTACAAACAAAATCCTCTTAAAGGACCTGCCCAACATCTGAGAGAGCACCTCCGCTGTGCACTGCATCATAATATGACTGCTTTATATTTTTAATTTACAGCATCATTTGCAAAGTCTACCCTTATCTATGGCCTTAGCTGAAGCAAAAAATTAAAGGTACACATGGCTGCTCCCTGCAACCTGAGCAAGGGATTGTCATGTTGGGTGGGAGTGGGACAGCGTGTAACAGAGGGAAGGCAGATTAGAAATGCGGCAGTGGCTGATGGCCGACAGCTTCCTCCTCCAAAGCAGTCAAATGCATTTCCATGCACAACGTAAAGCCTGCAGATCTGCCCATCAAAATGAAACCATTTCAGAGACATTTCCCATAATGCCCAGCTAAAACAGCCCCAGCTTCAACTGAAATCCAGTAACGGGAGGGCACAACAAAAACCTTTTAACACACATATTATGATATTGCTGTTTTGCCCAATAGCACAAGAAGGACTGAGGCACAATAAAGAAACATTTTCTACACCAAGAAAAATGACTGCATTGAGTTCAGTGCAGGACGTCACGTCATGAGCACAGCTTCGCCCCCGGGATTCACACTGGTATATTTCCTCAATGTTAATGATACATTACATTACAAGCCCAGTGTACCTGATATTACATCCCCCAAAGGATCCATCTTCTACATAAAACACTTGCGAACAGCATATCCTGCCCGCTGGTACAAACTAAGTGTTGTTCCTAATTGAAATGACTCCAAAAAAGAAAGCACATATACAAATTAAAACCAAAAGGTTAAGGCTGAATTTGTTGTAGGAATGCTAACAACATAGTTTCATCGTCATATACAAACTAAAAGATACACTCTTGAAAGGCACTTCCAAACAGATTTCAAATCACCCATGATCTTCTATGTATATTTACATTTTATTTATGCTTTTATCCAAAACAACATACAATGGAGAAAGCGGGGTCAGCCAGGCCCTGGAGCAATTGGGGGTTAAGGGCCTTGCTCAGGGGCCCAATGTTTAAGTCTCATGGCTGACCATGGGATTTGAACAGACAACCTTCTGCTCAGAGCACAGAATCGACACCCACTGAATCACAAACCGCCCCCTATTTTATATACCATTTCTCACCTGAGAACTTAAACAGCCCTTCTCCACTTCATACATCAAGGCACAGCACTGTGATCCATATTCCCTTTCATGCCAAAAGCCCCCATCCACGTTCTCATTTCCACTCGGGCACTTCCTGGGACGGCCGCAGAAGGCCCCCGCAAACAGGCAGACGCGTTAACATCCTAATCTATCTAGGTTAATGTCTCTAAGCCCAGGCGGAAAGGAGCCAGTTCCTTAGTGCCCCTTCGGCAGGGCAGATGGGAGCTTGCTGGGCCTTCGGTAATGACAGCCACCAAGGGCTGCGGGCGCTCTCCATCTCCCACAGCCGAGCCCACGCTAGGGATGATGCCAGAATTCATCAGCAGCGGGTCAGGAGGGGGAGCGATGCAGGAGAAGGGCGGGGGCACATTCATCATAGTTTGCGTATGCATTCTTTCCAGCGTGGTTACTTGGAAATGTTATTTCACATATGTGCCAGACAGAGGAGTGGGAAAAAATGATTTTATTTAGAAAACCCAAAACAAAAAAAAATCTGACCACCCTCTTCCACTAAGCCTCAGCAAACAATCATCTCCCGACAGCTGCCCCACAAGAAAATATAACACGTCACATAGTGCCAGACTGAGGCCACCGTCAGGCCCTTGCACACGGCCCTTAACCCCAATTGTTCCAGGTGCTCTAGCTGACCCTGCACTGTGACCCCCAAGCTCTCTCACCTGTATGTGTGTCCGTCTCTCACAAATAGCATGACGAGATAGGCGAAAAGACAATTTCCCCACAGGAATGAATAAAGCATCGCTAATTTATATAACATGAGCACTGCCCAAGCATTTACGTACAGAAACGCAGTTGGTTAAAGTGTCGTACACTATTTGAAAAACCAAGCACCCACTCCTGCACTTAATGAGACGTACATATGATCCAATTTGAACATGCTTATGATTCTCCTTCAGGTCAGTGAAGCGATGCCATTATCCAATTGAGAAAATAAGACTGAGGACCCCGGGAGCCGCGGAAATTGAATCACGCTGATTATAATGGATGGAAACAAACTAACGGTGGTAATGAGTAACTGATAGAACCTGGGGCCGCGGCCTGATCTTGCGCGAGGGCTGGATCTGCCGACAAACATCAGATTGCCACATGGCAGGGGCTTCTCAACAGGAGAGATAACATACAAAGCACGGGCACTGAAAAATGAAATTAAAATGAAGACAATTATCCAGCACAACAAAGTAATTGGGGGGCATTCGGGAGCTATTTAATACAATGATAGGCCAATTAGCAGAGAAACTAATAGATGATTCAAGGTAGGAAACATTCAGGCGAAGCAGATCATGGCAAATAAAAATGATAGATTGTGATGGAGGCGATCACTGAGTTGCCCATGGCAAATCTCACCTTTCATTAACATTTGTGATGAGAACTAAGAGGCTTTATTGGAGCTGCTTCCCTTCTCACCTGGAGCAGATTGACAGTTCTGAAAGCACACAAGGAGGCAAGAGTCCTCAGGCCTCCCATTAGAGCAGTGGGGCAGGAGAACTCAAAGCTGCCCACGCCCATTAACTGCTACAGTACCTCATGTTCATGGCGTTTGTACAAGGGCAAAATACATCACTGTTGTAAAGCGGGAGGGAGCCTACAGCTAGAGTCAGAGTCAGCCTCAGAACTACTAATATGCAAACAAAATGCATCACAACCGCATTAAACAGCACTGAACGGGGAATCTCTTAAAGAAAGCAGCCCAGAAACACAGACACCACATCCCATAGCTATAGTTAGTTCAGGCCATGTACACATAACAGAGTTCCTCGAGTCTGGTCCTGGAGGGCCACAACTCAACATCATTTTGCATTTCTCTTACATTTGCATTTCTTAATTTAATCAGCTAACTACCTAGTTTAGTAGCTGGGCTTCATCACGGAATTCTGCAAACTGTGATGGTTCCAGGCCGGATTTTGGGAACCCTGCTGTATACAGATGCTGAGCAGGGCAGCCCTGACGGACCTAGCTGAAGCAGCCAGGAGGAGTCCACAGGAGGACTGAGGCCTGAATGCTACTTCATTGCTGGCATTGGCTCTGATCAGCATCTGTACTTTTAGGAGGCCATTCCAACGAGTGAGCTAGGAGGTCTAGATGTTTGTCCAAAAACTCCAGTTATTAGACCAGAAAAACTCTTACATTATGTTTTCCAAACTAGTAATTCAAAATAACTTGTGTTCTTTTTACAAAAAATCAGAGGGAGAAAGTGCCATTTGAGAAACTCACTTCTATTATGATCAACATATTAGAGGCACAAAGACATCCTGCCTTTATGAAGGAACGCAAGCTGGCTAACGAGGCACTTCCATCACTACGCATTACAGTGTGGGCGTACAAAGCAGCTCAAGTGACGAGGAGGGAGATCGATAGGCGGCTGTGGAGTGCAGGAAGACAGAGGCTGTGGCTGAGCCGGCCAGACTTCCGTTAACCGCCGTTACCTCCTGCGAACAGCCAAATAAATCATACGCAGACACAGCCGTGTCTGGGTGCTATTTATAGAAGAATCTTCACAGCTGGCTGGTCCACACGCACAGCTCAGTTTATTCGGATCCGACACGGTGATAAACTACGGCAAAGCCTTTCCGGGGATCCCACGTCAGTGTTTACCCACTTTAACTCCTTTTGCACAACTGTTAGCCAAACGTGCTCCGAGGCCGGCTCAGCCAGTCATGTTTCAGGGCAGTAGAGAGAACAGCACTGCCATCCCTCTTGCACAACTGCTTATCGAATAAAGGTCACAGAGAACCTGAGGTCTGCACCAGGAAGCACAGGGAACTAGATGGGGGCACCTAGGACAGCATGCCAGAACAGCACGTGAACAACCGTATTTTAAATGACATCAGTGTAAGGTAAAGGGCACTTGGAAAGCAGCAGTTTTGTAAGAAAAAAAAAGAAAAATGTTAACATCATACAAATAATTCCAGCCAGGCTATCCTAAACAAAACAACCGCATACTTTTCTGGCAGCTTCTCTGATATCTACTCATTCCTGAATCTGTATCAGAAGGCACACAAACAGCCCCACCACCCCCCTACCCAAGGGGTGTAACATGCTGACACTGTCCCCACACACCAAAGGACACATGGCTGCACGCAGGAAAGCTGGAGGAATGGGGCTGAGCATCTGCTAGCACTGGCAGCACAAATACTTCAGTGCAGGGACAGACAAAGCCGCACACAAAATGCTGCCCTCTACCTGAGATGCCTGCAACCGCATCTGACCAGGGTGAGTTCATCAAGCCATCATGCACATGAGGAAGAGACCAGGGGCCTTGTGTATAACGATGTGCGTAGAATTCACACTAAATCATGGTGTACAGACAAAATCAGAAATGTGTGTATGCAAGAAAAAAATCCAGATTCACAAAACTGTGCGTAAGCACAGATCTACGCATATTCCCTTTATAAATCCCAAATGGCGCGAAATTTTATGCACGTGAAGGAGCCCACAGCCAAAATAATTATGTCGGCTTGATGTCGGCAAGCCACGATTTTGTGCCAGATTATGCAACACGCTACATGGGGTACAATGCGACACACTTTTTGTGGACTGTATAGCAGCACCTCAGCGGTGTTGTCCAGGCAGCGCCAGCAGCCTTTCAGCTGCCCTACAGTGTGCTCTACCACCGGCCGAGCCCGGGAATGGGGGGCGTCACTATAACGCCGCTCTTCGTCATTCTGTGGGTTTGCGAGCGGCGTGAGAAGCCACGACTTCAGTGGGTACCCACTGTCCCCTATGAGTTGTCAAAT
>JAODJU010000095.1:23256376-23268081 GCA_026776725.1 Gnathonemus echidnorhynchus | reverse complement strand
CACACAGCTCCAAAAGGATTGCTCTTGGAAATCTGAATCGACTTAGAAGCCAGTCATCATCATGGGCCAGGAAATCAGTATGATCTCCGAATACAAACTCTTATAATTCTTCCATAAGCTATGTCTTCCAATAACGCAAGAGCTGCCATGGTAGTTGTAATAGTTTGGTCATTTTCTGCACCGTTTTATTGCTACAAATTGATTAAAATCGGTTGCTGTAGATTTGTAAACAACATACAATTAATGTCGGTGTATTTGATAAAGTCAGCGTCATGATTGTGAATTTAAAAAGGGAAACCACAGCAGCAATGACTTGCCACTCCGTCCGGTTACAAAACCGAGCAGAAACGTGTGTACGCCATGTCTGGAGCGGCCGTGAGAATGTACGTAGCGGTACGCCAAGTTTCGTTTTTATATATCTCGACGTGAGCGTGGAAACGAACGTACGCAACATTTTTGTGCGTACGCACCGTTTATACATGAGGCCCCATGTTTCCATCCAACCAAGGGATCGCGAGGGATACAGACAAAGCCATCCAGATGGGCTCAGAAAGAACAATGACAAAGCAGAACCACGGGCCCGGCGGGCTTCGGAGCCTCCCCGCATCACAGCTGGCCCCTCCTACTCCTCACTGTTGGCAGGTAGAGGCCAGCAGCTGGCGGGTGGGCACTGGGTCAAGGCTGCGAGGTGGCAGGTTAAGTGGCACCCCAAGTCCCGGATCAGCTCACCAGGTTTAAACTGAGAGGACTGCAGTACTGGTCACACACACAGCCTTGTTAAGTCAAGTCAATTCAATTTATTTATAAAGCACATTTAAAACTTCAAAATGTTTACCAAAGTGTTGAACAACACAGTAAATAGACACTATACATAAAATCCAATAATAGCAATTACTATACATAGAATCCAACAATAAAATCCAATCTAATGTTGACATGCAACATTAACATTCAAGAAGCAAAAGCTAATGAGTAAAAGTAAGTCTTTAATCTGGATTTAAAAACTGTGATTGATGGAGCTGATCTAATCTGAAATGGAAGACTATTCCAAAGCGTAAGAACAGCAACTGCAAAGGCATAGTCACCCTTAGATTTTACTTGAGACTGTGGGACTAACAGCAGTAACTGATCAGAAGCAGACCGAGGACCTGACAGAGACTTGAAGGTACAGTAGATCAACAATACAAGATGGTGCAAGCCAATTTAAGGCTTTGAAGACAAAAAGTAAAACCTTAGAACTGACCCTGAAACTGATGGGGAGCCAAAATAAAGAAGGTAGAACTGATGTAATATGATCATGTGATTTGGCCCCTAGTGAGAGACCCTTGGTGTTCAGAATATTGAGGACCCTCCCTCCAAAGATTTAAAGATTTTTTGGATAAATGCATTTCAAAATCCAGAAGATAAATGCCAAAAACCTGTGCTGTTAATTAAAAAAGTGAACAATTGCCCATTAAGATTTAATGAGGTAGAGCACAGATGCACAAGGTATTATGTAATATTATTATGTAAAATTCTTATTTAATGTCCCCTAGTGAAAAACTTAGGGAAATAAACAGGTTTATAGCACCGAAGCCACCTTTCCACCACGCCCTCTGCTGGGCAAATCTAAAATGTGAAGAAATTAAAATGACTAAGATGAGCTGGATTTCTGTGGAAGCAGCAATATAAACCTGGATGCCTCTGTTCAGTACGCATGTTCTACATTATTAGGAGGCGACCTAATCAAATGCTGCTAAAACAGCTTTCGTCTGGTTAGACAGAACACCGCAATACAGAAAAAAGAAAAAAAAAAAAAAAAAAACTCTGGCAGACTTCTGGAGGATTCCTTTAGTAACATAATGAAAGGGTCCTCAGAGGGCTGTGGTTTACATCAGTGCTCCCAAGCCACTTTCAGGGAGTAAGCAAGCTGCTCTCTGTGGGAAGCATTGCACACACGCCTTTTCAGCGGTGACCTCTGGTGTGTTTCAACGTGCCCCTGCGGTGCAAGTTATAGCTATAGATGTCAGCACACAGGACCATAAACAAGCGAAATGGCAGTCACCCCAGGGGTCTGGTTCCCAGTCCATTGGAAGACCAGGTCCATTAAGCTTCTCGCATCAGTCTTTTGAAATAGTAGATGTATATATAGCAACTATATACACACACTCAAACATATGCCCAATGTGGATACGACATCCTGTACCCGAGCCTTGCATCCTGTGCTGCCCTCTGAGAGCCCCAAGTCTCCCACATCTCCCGGATCAGCACCATGGACAGGGCCATACGCACAGCCTCAGGGAAAGAGCCCCGTGTCTCTGAGATCAGATCCGCGGACAGGGCCATAAAGACAGCCTCCGGGAGAGCACCAGGCTTCTCCCGGATCAGCACCATGGACAGGGCCATACAGACAGCCTCAGGGAAAGAGCCCCGTGTCTCTGAGATCAGATCCGCGGACAGGACCATACAGACAGCCTCCGGGAGAGCACCAGGCTTCTCCCGGATCAGCACCACGGACAGGGCTGTACAGAGACACTGCCCTGTGCCGTTCCCTGCCCAGCTGTGGGCCTGTACACCCGCGTGCTGGGGCCTCATGCACTGAAAGGCTCATCTGTTTCTGCCTCGCTTTGGCCTACACGTCACATTTCCCACCCATAGCAATGGAATTCACACAATGTCCGCTGGTCACTATTAGGCTAAACTGGTCTGAGTAGCCACACAGGTCTTCACACTTTCTCCCCTCCGCAATCTCAGTGTCTATGTAGGCTCCACCTCTCTCCCAGAGCAATACCCAAGGTCCCCAACATCAAAGGGTGGCGTACAGCACGCTCCAGCGCACTATATTCACAGAATGAATAAATCCATAACATCTGTGAAAAAACAATGCAGCTTCATTCACGCCCTTAAAAGTACATTCATCTTTCTTAAGATATAATTTGCTAAAACCCATAAACACAGCTATGTACAGCATGATCATTAGAGTCCTATATTGAAAGAAAACTGCTGATTAAAACCTGTTGCTGCACTCCTTCAAAGTAATCTGGAAATACTGTAGATGTTTTGTAATGTCATACATATAGCTTTGGGGATAATTTCACCTTCGTTTTAAATTTCCTTCTTTTCTAGTAGTAAGTCCACGTGAGAAAGGCAGACTTCCTTTTAACTTATAAATGTGCAGCTTTGAACAACAGAACAGGATTGTCTCTGCAATTTGAAGCTTGTTCTTAATCCTAACCAACCAAAAAGATTGCCATCAACCTTACTAGACTAATCACAAAACTCATCCTGTCTTTCCTGCTAATGGTTTAAAAGGGTGATTACAACTATCATTGTAGACTGTCAAAAAAGGAAAATGAATCACCTCCTTCCCTTAAAAAAAAAAAAAAGAATAAAATCTATGCTAAGTCTTCATCATTTAGTTGGGCTCAGAGAAAAAGCTGTTGGATAAAATAATTCCTCACATCTAAAGGTAAATAAGTCTAAAGATTGGATAGAGCACCAAGAGCTGCACATGAAATTGTAACCCTGCCCCTACAATGAAGAAATCAGACCCAAGTAGTTAGAAGGCAACAGCACTCCACGGCAGTGTCCAACATGCACGTCTGTTCAATGCATAGCCTAAGACCTTATCAGATATTAGCGCTACATTCAATGTATAAAGCACATTTCAGCAAAATGGGAAGAGCTAGTGTCACTTTAACAGAAAGCCTAGCTTCCATCAGGCATGAAGCAGCTGGACACTACAAGCTCTTTGAACTGTCAAACAGAGGGATGGTCTTCTTCCTAACCTAGATCATTTTTTGTAAAGGGCATGCACAAAGGCCCAGTCTACTTGTGAAATCTGTGGTGCAAAATCATTTCATGATTTCTTAGACATTCAAGCTACCCAAAGCCAGATGCAGTAAAGCAACACTATGCCCCCTGTATGCTTGACTGTTGGACAGATGAGCTTTCATTTCCTGTGAACACAGAAATGGCGTGCCTTCCCAAAAAGCAGCGAAGTCATCGTGCAAAGGACTTTCTCTCAGGAAGCTTTTGCCAAACCGCGGCTGGGCTTCTTGTGCCTCTGACCAGCGGGGTTCTCCTCCATCCCTTCCCTATAACCCTCACCGAATTTCTGATGGATGGTGTAAATTACAACTGTTATCCTTAAAAGTCAACTTGTGTGTGTAACATTTTGTCGAGGTGCTTTCTCCACCATCCAAACAATCCTTTGATTAAATTCTCCCTTGCTGCCATGCCTAAGGAGTGTCTTCCGTGTCATGGGCCTACAGTTTCCTGCTCATTGTGGTAAAAAACAGGAATGAGTCCTATCCCTCATTCATACTTGTTTAATGAGTAATTTATACTGCAGGCAGCTGCATATAATCACAAGTGTCCTCAAGTAAAAGTAAAAATCACCTGCTTGAAATACCAAGAAGCTTCTAGAAGGTTCTGCAACCTAAGTTTCTTTTGAGGACTGATGTTTTACCATTATAAAGAAACATGGATAAGATTCCTAAATCCAGTGTTACACTAAAACCCCATATAGGATTTTTACATAAAAAAATAACACAGATAAGTGCTGCCAAAAAAAAAAAAACAAACACCAAACCATTTCTGGGTTATCGTAGTCACCTATCCCAGAAGGCCCTGTATTGATCTACAATCTTTTCACAAGTTAAAGGTCAATTAAATTAAGACTAAAGTAACTAAAATTACTTAAGCTGTTCTATTAACCTCAGACCAGGACACAGATATTACAGGTTCACAGGCAGAAGCTGAACTCAGACAAAACGGATTTCATCAGAAATTCAAGCACCAACTGGTTGTTACAGCCAAAACAAGCAGATTTTAAGAACAACAACAACTCCTAAGGCTTTCTTCAGCAACACTATCTGAAAGCAAAGATACAAAGTCAAAATAAAAGCAAGTCACCCAGGGGATAGTAGAAATCAAGTAAATCCAAGAAAGACTCAAACACTAAAAACAGAACTGTTTTCAGATGCCTGATAAAAAATAAAATGCACAATACTATCCATTTATTAAATTAGTTTATCAATTTCAGTACATTAAAGCAGGCAATGTGGGAAAACATCAAAACCTTTCTACAAATAAAAACAGTCTGATGACAATATGATAATGACTATTTTGATGTGATTTGATTCAAACCTAAATTCCTAGTTTTGGCAGGAGCAGAAGAAACAAAGGAAGCACATGGTGTGTGCAGGTTTCAAACGAATGCATGCTTCCTTACAACTCATTCAGTTGAAATACTACGGCTCACCATTCTGTATATTCACACACAGTTTCATTGGCAGTGTAAAACTAGACCAAATCACACACAAGACACAGAGGAAAACAAACATGCCCACAATCAAGAGGAATGTGATGGGAAAAGGGATGACCTAGGTCAACTGCAACTTGCTGAAAGGAGTTTGTTTCTGGAAAACAAACCAATACTGCCGTATATGTGAATGTGTGTGGGGGAGAGAAAGGCTCTGAAGCAAGAGAACTCCAACTGCACGTTCATTCAAGACTCAACTTAGAGATTCGAGACACATGATTGGGAGTGTTGTTGAAAGTGCTATTCTTCAGGACCGTACTTCCAAAAAGATGCTCCCAGTGCTTCCAGAGGAACCATGCAATGTAAAAATCCCTACCTGCTGGTGACAGAGTGGTTCTGCTGCTTCAGGGCGATTTCTCGCTGCTGAATCTGAATGATCTCTCGCGACAAGTCTTCTGGCTTCCTGCGAGAGAGGAACAGGTGGTTAATTAGCATCACGCCCCCTGGGCAGCAGCGCAAAGAAGGATGGCACTTCCAAGTGTATGTTTTGCCATTCAAAATTTGAAAAACAGAGGAAAAGAAAAAGCTTCTAAACAGGCATCACAACATGGGATTATACATAGTGGGACAGAGACCTTTCACCCATTACAGACTGCAGGCTTTTGCCACATTGGAGTTGCTGTTTGCTTTTGGGGAGTTATTATGTGAACAGGCAGTGGATCATACCCGATTAAAATGAAGATACTGTGGATCTCACCTGTTCACAACCCCTATAGTAAAATGTGAAAAAAGTGATGGTTAAATGTAAGCTATACCATGTTTGGTTTATGCTGTGCCACTGACAAGGACAATTAAAACTGGAGGAATTAAAAATCATTAGCCATCCTGTTCCACTTTATTCTAAAAACAGATGAAACAAGTTAACTTAGGGAGTTCCTCTGTAAAATTACTGAGACGTGCCAAGTCACTTTTTAGAGTAAGGCCTGTGCTCCAGGATTCCTTGTTATCTAGCAGAAAGCTTTATGATGCCATAATCCTTTCAGAAGGTGTGAAAAGCCTTTTCCAAACAAAAATGTTTTGCTGCCTTCACCTTTAGCGGAACACAAATCATATCTCCTCCCTGACAGGTGCTGAGTTTAATAAAGTAAGAGGTCTCTCAGAATTAGGTCAAGCGCCATCTGTCTCAAGCCCTCCATTCAATCAACATCATAGCTATTCAGTCATCCTTCTGCAAGTCATGAACCCGGCCAAATCACCTACAGGAACATCACACACCTGTCCTTCTAGACACGTAAATGAAATTAGCAGCTGCAAAGCCCGCTGATTGAAGGTAATCTGCATGGCTTACCCTGAACACAGAGGGCTCCTTAAGAGAGATTCACTAGGGTGAGGCAGAATTAACCACAAGACTATCACTCTAATTTACCATTCTCCACAGACATCAGGTGTTTTGAAATGAGGTTTTCAAATACGAGATACATTTAAAATCCTCTCCGTTTTCTACCACTATGTGGTTTAAGCCAATTGGAGAAGCAGATCTAGGCTTTTACTGGCAAACTAAATCAATGCCCAGTGTCGCCAGGCTCCATCTTAAAACGTTCACCACCACAGACAATGTTCTTTTCAATTATGCTTCCAAATGGTTTGACACTTCGAAGCCATAGAGAAATTAAACTTCAATGACTAAAACCTTATAGTGAAGATGTGAGTTTGTAGCCAGTCCACATTGGGATTGGTCCTGACATGCAGTGCAGACAGAGTCAACACTAAGGCTGATTACACGTTAACACCAACCTTTAGACAAATGAAGTAATCAGTAAGACATTAAGTAAAATTGGCTGTGCTGGAAAGCCAATCTTGTGGAGGGTACATGTGGTCCTGCAAGAGACTGGCTCGCAACCAACAAAAATTAACCCCTGGGTGGCACAGTGTTCGATGCTCTTCTGGCTTTCATTCCAGCTGAGCGTTTAGTATGAAACTCAAATGGGTTGCAAGTTTAATGTGCTGCTCTCTTGAGTTCCCAGACTCACAGCCAGATCACTTTCAAGCATCACAAACATGACCCTGTAAGAACAGAAAAACCACAACAGTACAAGACCAAAATGTCACAACATTTCCCAGAGGGCTCAGCTCAAGCACCGACATGACACTTCAGCTGAACCCTAACATATCCATAAGAAAAAGTATTACACTAAACAAAACCGTAAGGGAAATCTAGAAATACTGGAAAACGAAATACTACCTGTTTCTTATGGCACAGCATATACAAACAAACTACATTCGAAGCAGCTCCTACAAATTATACAAATGCAACCACACACACACAGGATACCCACACTCAAATGCTTTTCCATCATTACAAAAATTCACAACATATTCCATAAACTACAGGAGAAAATGTCCCCTAGGTGTCACTGAGACACCAGCATGATTATAAGAATAGCACAAATAAAGAGCTTAGTTTGCTTTGGCCTTATTTGTCCACACATAGCACACACTAATCCAAAAACTTTAAATAAACTGCAGTAAGTCCTTTCCCACCTCCACACATCCATCCATCTTAAAACCTCTTATCCAGTGCAGCTCTTAAGCAGGGCGTGAACCCATTTGAGGAGCTACATAACAAGGCTGGTGAAGACCTGGACAGGATGCTGGTCCAGAGACGCAGAAACACAGATTCCAGTGAATTTAAAGGCACAGATCAGGCAACCTACATGTCTTTGGGCAGTAGGAGGAAACCAGTGGATGGAAAGATCAACTGTGAGACACAGAGTGAACATGCAAGCTTCCTTCACGCACTCACACTCTGTCTCACACACACACACACACACACACACACACACATACAGTAGAATGAGAACCCTTAACCTTGGAGATGTGAGGTGACAGTGCCACCTACTGAGCCACTACACCACAATTTAATTACTAAATTTAATACACTGTGCAAGAGATGATTCCCCCCCCAATAGAATAATTTTGAACAGTTAGAAGTCGAAACACTCAATATCTACTTTAATGCTTGACAGTTACCATTTCCAGGTAACTTCTTACCATAATCCACGTCAGTCACCTCTGAGAACAGAGCATGTCAGTCTGTATTAGGCCACACTCAGAGCCAATCCTTGCTCAGCCATTAGGAGAGAGACTTCCTAATCTCAAGCTTCCAGGCATTTAGCACAAGATTAGCTTATTCACTCGGCTCCAAAGGAGGCAGGTAATCCGTCAATTAAAAGGTTAAAAAAAAATTAATTTAGTTTCAATCCATTTCTTAAATGCAGTATTTTTTCCCCTTATTTTTCATAAATACTTAAGCATTAATAAAACAATGCAACAATGTAATGAAACATAAAACAGGCATTAACTAGTATGTAAGTATGAATTAAAGTCATTTTGAAAACATAACACCATTTTAAATGAGTGAGATGGAAATAGGATGTATAAACATGGCACCCTTGAGGTTGATTTACCAGACTAACTGTGAAATGAAAACACACAACGCCAAAATGCACATATGCAAAACTAGTTCCAGTAGTCCCAGCCTGACCTTGGAAAATTAACCTGAAACTGTCTTAAATCTCTGACCAATTAGCATATTATATGAAAAGCACAGCTTCTTAATTCATCAGTCAGCTGAATGGCATTTTTCCGAGACGTCTGTTCAGGTTAATAAATGTTAGGAGAGGATTAAATAAAATTAGACAAAGTCAATGCAACAGCAAAGTTCAAAACCACATTAGGCAGATAAGCAGCATTTATTAAATGTGAGCTTATTGTATAAAGCAGGGATGGCCAATCTTATCCGCAAAGGGCCGGTGTGTGTGCAGGTTTTTGGGATAACCTGTAGGTCAGCTGTTCAAACCCAGGTGTGAGGACTCTTCAGCCAATCAGTCCTCTAATTAGTAATATAATGAGGGAGTTGCAGCGAAAACCCGCACAGACAGCGGCCCTTTGCGGATGAGATTGGCCACTCCTGGTATAAAGTATAACCGACTTCCATGCAGAAAAATGCATGGAAGGATGTGGCCAACAACCAACTGAAGCAAGTCAATCATCCTTAAAAATTTCTGAACTTATTCAATCATCAGTAGCACTTCCATTATCATTATCATGGGAAGTATTCCAATATTTCAGTTCTACTGATACATTGAGACAAAGCAACTTGAGTTTGTTGCTAGGTAATGCTTTCATTAAGTCCCATAATTAAATCAAGAAAAAAGGGGGGATCTGTGTCCTGGCACTATAGTAGGAAAGCAGGGTATGGGTAGGTAACCCGCTCTATATCCGCACAGACAGAACAGTGCCAGAATCGAACCTTCAACCCTGTATGTGTGCAGCAACAGCACAACCCACTGAGCCACTCCCTCCCTGACACGGCCTTTAACCAAATTAAAGGGCATGTCCAACCAACCCTGCAATTTATTGAGCAATTGTTCAGCTGAAAAACCTGCCTGGCATAACTTTTTTTGATGGCTTGAAATGAGTGAAGAAGATTCCATATGCCAGGCACTTCTTGCCTGACTGAATCCCAATTTGGGAAACTTCTCAGCAAGCCTTCGGGCATTTACGGACTCTTGTCCCTCAGCAGTAGAGATATTCCCCTTTGCAAAGAGCTGGTGAAGAATCTTGATATGGCTAGTGTATAGTAGTAGGTCTGTTTCTTTTTTTATAAGACACCAGGGAAGAAAAGGCTCATGCAACTCATAAAAACAGATTATATCATCGATACAGCTTATTAATTTAAAATTGCACACAAATGATTTAATGTTGCACACAAAAGGTATTACGGTTTGTTTTGTTTCAATGGAAAAATTGTTTCCCCATTTAAACTACCAGAAAACAGCCCACAGCCTAGAACTTCAACCTTGACCACATTTAAATGCACATTAAACTGCTCGTTTCACCACCAGCAGCTGCTTCCATATTAGTCAGACCTTTTGGAGCAAATAAGCGCCGACTTGACTTCAAACATCACTTCAGTTATCGGTGTAATTTCTGCAATGTGCCAAGTTAGTCTGTTTTTGGAACAACAGAATATCAGGATGGAGATGCCAACATATTGTATGTCAAATTCACACCCTCAACATAACACTTCTGGAAACCTCTGAAGCTCTACTGTACAGTCATCCATGATTCCAAACATTGACACAATCAACTTCTGTGATACCAAATGTTGTTACATTTTCATTTCATTGTTGATACCAGAGCACTCTAGCAAAATCATTGCAATACAGAGCAAAATATTTACTCTAGACATTCGTATCACAGTGCAGTGCTTAAAGTGGAGCCTACAGCATTTCCACACTGCTGAATGCCAACAGTGTAAGTAGATATTTTAAGATGGCGAGACTGCAGTGTTTTTAAGAGTGGTAAGATTTAGAGTACAGCAGCCCTGAGACGCTTAAAAGCCAGTACTCCATAAGAGATCTAAGTCAGATTTCGAGACGTGTGTTGAGGGTTTGTTATAGAGCAGAATTTTTTTTCCCCGCATTAAGAAAACTGCCTATCAAACTCCAGCCAGAGTGCATTTTTCAAAAATCCCCTACTCTATCACAAATACTGTGGATACACTTAGAGGACCCCAAATCTTCTGTAGAGTATATGACGTGCATACAAATCCTTAAGCTCAATTACCTGGCAATAACCACCATTTCACACTCAATACATAAATACAAGAACACATCATTTAAAAAGGCAATATCCCACACTGGATGTAATGCTTTACGAAATCTCACAAGCTCTCATTAATCATTCCATCCATGGCTGAATTATCCATCCAGTTCCCCTTTTATAAAGCCTTAATGAGAAAATGATTGCATATTTCCACATGAGCAGCAAAGCAGATCAAAGACATAACAAATGTTCTTTTCAACTTCTGGCTCTGTCAAACTCGGTGTCAAAAATCATTAGAGCAAGCATTCCAAACATTTGTCAACAAGGATAGGCGAAGAAAACATTGGAATAAATGGAAATGCCCATCAACCATCCTTCCAAAAGTCAGAACGACAGAACTAAGCATCAGAAGGTGAGAGAGGATCAAACTAGGGCAGAGCGACACCAGTACACTAAAAATCAAGTGCATCAGTGCAAATCCAACTGAATCGTTACTGGAATTAACAGATAATTCAACAGCTCCATCTAGTGTGGAATTTCTAGGAAAACAAGGGTGCTTTTCACTACAGGTGCACAGTGACAACATGCAATGAGTGTTTGGGAATACATGTGTAATAAAACTTTGTATCATTTAAAAATGCACATTTATCTTGCAGTATCTCATGACGTAATACTATTTAACCTACAGGTAGTCCAAGTTATGAATGAGTTCCTTTGCCAAGTCTATACTTAGGTCAGACTTGTGTAGCAAAGTTGGAACAGGTACTTAGCGTCAGTCTAAGGCACACCTGTGCAATATTCATGCTGTCCAATCAGCACCTTGATATACCACACCTGTGAGGTGGGATGG
>JAODJU010000095.1:23210199-23239720 GCA_026776725.1 Gnathonemus echidnorhynchus | reverse complement strand
GAACAGAAGAGGGGGGGTGGGGGGGTGGGTAAAGTAGAAATGTTTAGCTGAAGGTCTTGCCAGATGAGCATGCTTTAGTGTGGTGCATTACAAGTTACAAGTTAAAGGACTACAACTGGTTGCCAGAACATTTAATATTGTTCCCATGGGATGAATATGATGCAGTGTAGTGGTTGTCCAATAGGGGTTTTTAGAGGGTAAATGCAGAAGCTGATATTTAGAGTACATAAAAAGGCATCAGACTAGCAGAGAAAGTCATGGAACAGATGGGCTTTGAGGTGTTTCTTGAAGGTGAAGAGAGAGTCTGATTACTGGATGTGGTTCAGCAGCTCATTCCATCATCAGGGAACCATACAAAAGAACTGTCTAGATTGAAACTTCTCTCATGCTGAAGGGAGCTCCAGTGATTTACTGGCAGAAGGGAGCAAGATGGGACAAGTCTTCAAGATCATTTTTATGGAGATGGGTGCCTGTTCCCTGATAGATCTGTAAGCCATGCACCAAGGACTTGATATGGATATGACCACCAATAGGAAGTCTGTGAAGTTAGACAAGGAGGGGTGTGACATGAGAACATTTAGGCTGAATGAATATCAGACATGCTGCCACCTTTTGAGTCATGTGCAGTGGTCTGATAGCACAAGCAGGTAGACCTGCTAGCAGAGAGTTGAGGTGACAAGTCTCTGGACCTGAAGCTGAGCTGCATACTCAGACACAAAAGGCCTGATCTTCCTGATGTTATACAGGGTAAACCTCTAAGATCAGGAGAGCACTGTGATCTGCTCAGCAAAGGACAGCTGACATCTGTCATTAGCCCTGGGTTCCTGCCAGACCATGATGGAGACAGTATGGATCAATCAAGCTGAACAGCGATGTCATGGTGGATGGTAGGACTGGCAGGGAAGACAAGAAGCTCAGTCTTGGAGAGGTTAAGCTGGAGGTGATGGTCCCTCATCCAGGCTGTGATATCAGCCAGGCATGCAGATATCTGAGTGGAGACCGTGGTGTCATTGAGAGAGAAGGTCAAGTCTATCTTGATGTCATCGGGGTAGTAATGGTAAGAGAAGCCATGTGACTGGACGATCTAAACTAAGAAGATAATGCAAAGAGGGAAGAGGAGAGGACCAAGGAACACGTCTTGGGGAAAATCAGTTGTTTCCTGGTGTGATTTGGAAGCCTCTGCACCCCAAGCCACTTGAAATGATCTGTCTGATAGGTATGAGTCATCAGTGCAGAGCTGTCCCCAAAAATCCATGTTTAGAAAGGTGCAGAGAGGTCTCGCAGGACTTGGACAAATGACTGGGATGCAGCTCTCAGAGTATCCACAATAAATGAAAAGGGCAGTCTCGGTCGAGTGTCTAGGTTTGAAGCCAGACTGAAGAGGGTCTAGAAGGTTGTTCTTCATGAGAAATTCAGAGACTTTACTGAGGACAAGAATTCAAAAGTTTTGGGCACGAATGAGAGGAGAGAGACTGGCCAATAATTCTCAGTCACTGAAGGGTTTTTTTAAGCAGCAGTGTGACAGAAGTCTGCTTCAATGCAAAATGGAATGTGCTGGTTATACGGGAAGAGTTAATTTGGTGAGTAAGTGCAGGGGTTGGTATAGGAGAGATGGGAGGGGATGGGGTCCAGGGCACAGGTAGTGGGCCAGTAGGCAAGTAGGTTAGAAACATCTAGGCTGGTGAGGGTGGTGAATGTAGGAAATAAGGACCATGCACTGAGGGATCCATATGGATGGTGGATGTGGCTGCTGCCTTCTCAGGGAAGAAGGTGGCAAAATCACCAGGAGGAGGGTTATGGGGGGTATTGAAAGTGGAGAATAACTTGTGAATGTCTGAGTTGGGGGAGACCTTCTCTTGCTAGTAGGTGGTCTTAGATTCGGAGATGGAATCAGAGAATGACGACATGTGATTGATACTCGACGAGGTCTATGCGGTGTCTTGTTTGGCACCATTTCCATAGTGCCAAGAGAGGAGAAATCCTCAAGAGATGACAGGGCAAAGGAGGCTGAGACAGAGAAGGAGGTGGGGGAGTAAGAGTGAAGATTGTGTCAGAAGGAGTTATGAGGAGGAGAGGCCAAAGGTAGGACATGGAGAGACAAGGAGAACCAAACAAATAAGTGGTCAGGAACATGTAAAGGGGTGACAAGCAAGCTGTCAGGGATGCAGTTCTGTGTTAGGATGAGGTCCAATTTGTGTGCAGCCTTATGAGTAGGAGGAGTACAGAACTAGGTCAGGAGGGTCAGGAAATTGGTAGCCTGTGGTTCACCAAGATGGATGTTCAAATCTGTGAAGATGACAAGTGGTGAGTTGTCCTCCAGGATGGCTGACAGAAGCATATCCAGCTCTTCAGTCAAGCGTCCTAATGGGCCAGTGCTGAATACACAGCAAGAGGAGGGATGAAGTCACTGGCAGTTCCATAATCCAGTGGTGAGGGAGCCAATGGCAGCCCATCACAGGGCATGCAGTGTCAGCTGGATGGCGTGAGATTTTCAATTCCAGATAAATCTGCACACATATTTGCATGTTTGTAACAGTTTTATTGCCTTGTAAATAATCTATAGGGTTTGCAAACTGTACCAGTGCTTTTGATGTAGCTGATTCTAGGTTCGTAATGGAATAATATTGTCTTGCCGTAAGATTTGGGAGTCTGAAAGCGTCAGTGCGTGGGAATTGGCAGCCCTGGCATGTATTCTGTAAGCAAGTTTTATTCAACTAGCTGCATAATTGTGGACAGAAAAAGGAAACCTGTGCAGTAAAGGGGAGAACATCCTCACCAGAGTGGGGGTGGGATTCAAACCGCCACCCTTGGGGGTTTCAGGCAATAGTGACAACATCTGTTTATTTAAGTTTGGCTTAAACACACATTACTTTTTGCTTTATTATATTAAAATAGGAAACAGGATGTGTTTTGGTGAGAGAGCAGGGACTGTTCTGGAAGGTCAAGGAACACATCAGTGTCACTGAATCTTCTGGACACAGATGAATATACAAATACAAAAATGTATTAAGCTATTTTTCAGTGAGATGAAACTACATAATAGTTTACAGAATATTTTACAGTGAATATATGGTGGCTTCAGAATGATTGATAGTGATTCATGATACTTGACTCATGATATTGTCTTCCACATCCTATAGGTCCTTTTTTTCCTAGTATAACTTTTACATTAACTGCTATTTTTTATTCTGGTTAGGCAGTGGAAAGTTGGGTGAACAACTATAAATGAAAATATGAGTCAAATAAAACAAGTTTCTTTTATAACATGGAAAGAGTATGTAACAGTGCTTGTGTGACATCTTATTAACTGGTTGTGTGGCGAAGACATAGACAAATTCTAAGATGACCTTTAACTTTAAATCCACTAGTTACCTGTTTCATCCAATGAAACAGAGCAGTATGTAACGTCCCTTAAAGCGCAATAGCTGTGCCAATATGATTCCTTTGGACGAAAACAAAAAAAAAAATTGTAAAGATGGCCAATAAGGTGATTCCCCGAGTTTGAATCCCAGTAAAACAAGTCCATTCGACGGAACTTGGGAGTTAGAATTACCAGAAAAAGTACTTTTTAAGGTACTTTAAAATGATCGTTGACAGGAATTTATTTCTAATCCGTACATTCTAAAGTACATTTAGCCCACTAACAGCAAAACATACACATTCATTTATATTGTTCGAGTGTAATCCTGCATTTGCTACAAAATATTCCACTTTCACGACGCTTTATCTGGAAAGCTTTGGTATTACGGCTCTACTCTCGAATCCCGGGTTAGCACCTGATTGTCCAGAAGGCGATAATGTTTCCTGTGTGCTGCTGGTTGCTAGACGACTGCAATACTGAGAGCAATAACAGGGAAAATGCAGTGTGAACAGTTTTAGTAAATGAGTAGTTTTTCTGGATTATACGATGTATTACTGTCATGGATATATAATACAAGAGTAAGAAGAAGGCATTTTATTTTGAATAAAGGAAAATACTGTAAGTTTGAACGAACCAGTTTAGCAAGTGTGAATGTGTCTGTGAGCCGTTACTCATGTTCACGTTTGTGCTACGCTAGCTAGCATCAGCCACTTACCTCCGTAGCTCCAGGGTTTACTTAAATGAAGCAGAAGGACGGAAGGATATCTGTGCACTGCAAAACCGTGCATGTCATCTACCCCTCAGCATCAATAAAAATAGTTCAATATAGTTAACTGGGCAGTTCAACTTTGCAAGTAGAAGAAAGATAGCTACTCACTATAAAATGACCGTCTGACTAAGACATGATCGGATGCGTTGTGTTCAAATATATAGTTTCGCTAGCTTATCGTTATGAAATAGACCATTTCAGATATTTTCAGCATGTCAACAGCAGTCAGTGATTGTCAGACGGAGGAAGAACTAGAAGATCTGGTAAGAAGTTTGTATCATCGGCAAGAAAAATTAATAACGTTCATTTCTGTTTGTCACTGATTTAGAAACTGTGATGACAGATATATCTGCATGGTGATAGATGCTAATATCGTTTGTCGTCGCCTAAATGCATTTAGGGGGAAGATGGACTTTCAGTTGACACCTTTATCTCAAATGCCGGACAGGTACATGTTTCTCGTATATATTTTTATGTCAAATTTTGCGAAGCAGATTGAATCTACTTAGAGTCAATATTTGTTATCTTAGTTTTGTTCTTGAGTTTTATCTCTGGTTTTGCTGTACTTGATGCGAGTGATTACTGTAGAATTTTTTTTACTGTTTTTTAATCATAATTTGTCATATATAACCTATGCATATATGGAGCGCAAAACAATGTTTATAAACCAGTGCAAAACTATGGCTTGCAGATCTTTCATATCTATGGCCTATGATTATGTGTCACGTCTAGTATTATCGATAAACTAATCAATGGCTACGTCTCTTTTCAGAGACCCAAGAAAAAGAAAACACTTTCAAAACCACCCCCATCTCCAAGTAAGACTGTCCGCTTTATCACAGAAATATGAAATGTCATCATTTGATTTTAAAAGTATATTTAGTTCTAATGAAATAAATACTGCGCTTGAGCAGTCATCTGTCTTGTGGCCATTATCAACCTTTTGTAGTGTGTGGTTGACATAATAATGTTAAATTTTTCCTTTTAGAATCACCATATTTGACAAGTGCAAACCTCCATCCGAAAAAAGCTGCAGCGTGGAATTCCTTGAAAGCCACCGGGGTCCCACACAGTGAAACCTTAACCATGCGAGTGCCTGGAGACTTCTGGGTGGCGTCTCTCAAAGGCGGACTCGGTCTGTACGCACAGCTTTCGCCCTGCACAAGTGCTGTAGTGAAACCCTCAGGCCTTGTCCACACGTACTTGGGTAATTTTAAAAACGGTGCTTTTTCTCCTCCATTATTAAAAAAAATCTCTGTCCACATGAAGACGCTAAAATGCTCTCTCAAGAGCACGCCAAACCAGTAAGCGGCGATATAACTCCAACCGTAAAGACATGTTGGCCAATCAGAAGCCTTATTACCAATTCTGCTAGGCTAAAAACAGCTAATGTAAACAGCGAACAGCGTGAACTTACATCAAACAAAGTGGACAATGGCGCACAATCTGACGTTACAAGCCAAAAACTCCGTTTTTCCTGTCTACACGTCGAGACTGAAAACGGAGTTTCTGAAGATGCTCACCCTGGACGGAGTTTCACAAAAGCTCCATTTTCAGTGACCGAAAACACTGTTTGCATGCGGACGAAAGGCCGAAATACACAGAAAAAGCTATGTTTTTAAAAATACCCATGTATGTGTGGACCAAGCCTCACAATTCCTGCAGGTGTAATAACCTCATGTTTCTTCAATCACTCTTGCAAACCCTGACAGCAGATATTGAGGGGAATCAAGCTAAACACTCCACTTCCACCAACGTGCCAGAGTACCTGAAGGAAGCTTTTGGGATGAGGAAGCCGAAGTATTCCCGCTCTTCCAGCAATGGTGACAATAACTAGCAAAAAAGGCGTATAGAAGCTGTGACCTGTATGTGCTTATGATGTATGACCAGAGATTTACCCGTTTTTGTTCTTCCCCTGCTATTTTCAGGCTATATTCCAGGGACACCAGACTTCAAAGAGAAAGAAGACATGTATGATGAGATTATTGAGCTGAAGAAGGTACAAGTTTTGTAAGAGTTTTGGAAAATTTCTTTTTAAAAAGTTTTTATTTGCTACTATAGTTTGTGGACTTGTTGAGCATAACAAGAAAAATAACTGATGTGTTTGTTCTCCGTTTCAGTGTCTACAGGCTCAGAAGTCTGAAAATGATGTCATGAAAACCAGAATCCGTAGACTTGAAGAGGACAACAGCAAAAAGGAGAAGCAGATTGAGCAGCTCTTAGACCCTATCAAGGTAAAAGCCGGACAGCTAACTGGCTTTGCTTTTCGCACGCTGACGTGTGTGTCACTTCAGCTCAGGCTCTGACATCAGTCATTTCAGGTAATAAACAGAAGTTGCTATTTAGAGCCGGTAGAAGAGGCATAATTTTTTATGTGATTTTTTTTAGGGATCTGAATACACAAGAAGCTTGGTTGACAAAAAGAATGACCCGAGTTCAGTAAGTACATTCATTGTTGTTTCTCTTTTAGCAAAACTGACCTCCCTTTAAAAACTTCATTCTCAGTTGTTATGAGTTATACCAAAAATACCAGTGCCAAAATACACCAATATATACATTACACCCATTCCTAATTCTAATTCTAATTAAAAATTCTAATTCTAAAAATTCTAATTCTAATTCAAACTAATCCTGCGGAATAACTTGAATTATTGGGTTCATTTTGTCCTCCTGCAGGTCTATTATGGGTTGAAGCAGAAGATTCTGAAGCTTGAACAGCAATGCAAGGAGAAGGATACTACGTTAAAGTGAGATGGCTTATTTCCTACATTATAGTAATTCTGGGTTCTAAGTGCTGGAACTAAACCCAAAGGCACAGACCATTAACCCAATGAGCCATACACCACCCCAATATTTCTAAAAATAAACATCAAAATCTACTTAATGAGTATAAGGAATAGAGGCAGAGAAATTAACACGAGAAACAATGTATGCATGCCATTCTTTCCAGATAACACCCTTATATCGTTTCATTTGCCTTTGTCATAATGGACAATCATCAGATCAGTGTCAGGTTAATTAGTTTGAATCTATGTTTTAACTGCATTTCCCAGAACCCCTCTGCACATATAGAATTAAATTGCACTGAAATATTTTAGCTCAGAGCAACATTTTAGCTCAACGATCCAACTGCATGGATGTGAACTAACAAATGCTATGATCATCCCAAGTGTTACTCCTTAGCTGTTTATACTGTCTGCTGCCAAGGGGTCTTATGCAGACTGATTGTCTAATAGTGACATATTTCATAATCTTAGCAAACTACAAAGTGATTTGAAGACTACCAACATAGAAGAACTGAAGATTACTGTGGAGACATACTATGAGGAGGTATGTCCGCACTGATCTTACGTGAACTTGTAGTAACAGCTCTAGGCGGATGGGCTTCCCCCTTGAGTCTGGTTCCTTCTAAGGTTTCCTCTTCTCTTTGACAGAGTTCCTTGCAACAGGCTTACTCTCTGAGGGCCTCAGGCCCAAGACTCCATGAAGTGCTTTGTGAGAGTGTTCCTTGATAAAAGCGCTACATAAATAAAATTAAACTGAATGCTGTTTTAGCGCTATTTTTCAGTCTAAATAATTCTCTTGACATATCTAGCATGTAAGCAGTGTAAATTAAATTTAAAAAATTGCTTGTTTTACCAAATTTATATTTATTTATTTAAGCAGCACAGTGGCTCAGTGTATGGAGTTAGTTTGTCTCACTTTGTCTGTGTGGGTTTCCTCCCACTATCCAAAGACCTGCGGTATGCAGTTAGATTTATTGCTGTCTTTAAATTGCTTATAGTGCCTGATTGTGCGTGTTAGTGTGTGCCTTGAAATTGCAGTTCCATGAAAAGTGCTTCTTTGCTTCCTGTTTCCCCTAGAGTAGGCTCCAGGTTGACCAGAACTGTGTACTACATGTGGTTGTGAAAGATGGATGGATGTGTATTTATTAATTATGTACCCCATGATGATTAAAAACACTATTATCTTACTCAGGTGCAGAGACTAAGAGTCTTACTAGCCAGTGTGGAGTCAACAGAGAAGAGGTATTAAAGTGTTTTAAGAGCTATTGTGAAGCTATTGATAGCTTTTCAAAGGGGGCATCATTAGAATGTCATAGAATGTCACTCTGTATTTTTGCAGTAATGCTGCGGAGAACAGAGCACATCTGAAACAGCAGAAGGTTCTTAATGCCGCCGTCCTTAAACTATCAAAAACCGTCAAGCATCTGGAAGAAGAGAATAAAGCTCTTAGGGAGGAGGTCAGGAGAGCGATGGGAAGTCCCTCCAGCACATCGAGAGGTTGGCTTCATTCACTCCTGTTCACTTTTCACACAACAGTACAGTCTGACAGGCATCTTAGGGATATGTCATTCCTTTGATGTGAGCTTAATTGGGTTTCTTGTGCTATTGATATGCCCTGAATTTCCCTATTCTAGGCTATTCCGACTGGAGCAAACAGCGACTGGTGAGACGGGTCATTGAGTTGGAAAAGGTGAATACCAAGGACCAGAATTCATGTAGGGCCAGGATTGATGATGCGTGAAAAACCAATCCTGAGGTCAAATTTCCCTTCCAGAAAATCAAGGATGCCGATTTCGGTAATGGCACCAAGTCCACCAACACGAACACAGAGGTGGCCGAAGCAGAACCCATCCTACAGGGGGCGCCAGTGCACTCCAGTGAAAGAGAGGCACTTCAGGAGTGTGCCCGCCTGCGGGGGATAGTCAAGAGGCTCCGAGAAGAGAGGGCTAACCTTCAGAAGGAGCTTTCAGACAGAGAGTAAGGAGGATGTAGTGTTGCCTTGTGCCCCTCTCTGCCATACTGACAATTTATGGCATAACTGTTAAGGAAGAATAAAGCAAATTCTAATGATGGCCAAATGAAGCTTCATGAACCATTTCCTGTATTTTTTTTGACCCCACTAGATGGTGCTATTGGTCTGCGTTGAGGCATGAATTGAGCCCTTTTTTTGCATAGAGAGCACCATCTAATGGTGTCAGAAAATATAGCAATTGGTTCACTTCATTTGGCCATCACTAGTAAATTCTAAACAAAATCACATGGTTATTCCTATACTTATTTTTAGTTTGTTTCACGGTGGGAGTATGAAAGTTGTCCATACATAAGTCAGCACTGTAAAGCACCGGCCAGTAATAACCATTTCTTATGTGATATTCTTATGTGATGTGTTTATACACTGGTCTAGTTTGGGTCTTTAGACCTCGCTAACAGGCACTACAGCAGGATCCTTCCTAGGGCTTCTTTTACCTCTTAGCTTGAGAATCAGGTTGCTATTTTAGCACTTGAAAGAGTTAATTTGTAACAGCCTTCTTCCAAACGATATGGCAACCATCTTTCTGTGAGAGCACACAGAGAACACAGGGTGACACGCGTAACTGTCACTGCCGCTGTCGCCTCTCCTCACCTCAGCGCTGAGATAAAGAGGCTGTCCGCAGAGAGAGCCCGAGCCGTGAAGGACGTCGAGAGGGCAAAGACGACAGAGCGTGATCAGGCCTGTCGCCATTTCAGGTACATCTGCTCAGTTCATTTCCTTCTTATTGTACGGCAGCCATTTTCTCAGTGAATAGAACAGTGATGCTTTATTGATCCTGTGGGGAAAAGTCTTTTTCACCTACCCCATCTTGCTCTCCATGAGACACACAAGTGAGAGCAAGCTTGGGGGTCACAGCACAGGGTGAGCCAGTGTGCAGAGCCCCTGGAGCTGGGGATTAGGGACCCTGCTTAGGATGGCATCAGTCTGCGGGCTCTGGGAGTTGAACCGGCAACCTTCTGATCACAGGCACAATGTTTTAACTCACTGAGCCACACACTAACCCCTTAAACCCAGCTCTCATATCTATTTTGTTTTTGAATCTTCTTTATATTGTTTGAAATGAGACTATTAATAAATTAATAACATTTCTGTAAAAATGTCAATGTTACACGATATTTCATATTAACAGTAATAGGATTGTACAGTGGGGGAAATAAATATTGATTGTGTCAGCATTGGCTCTCGGGCTTCTCTTCTCACTATCTTTCTGACTCCCTGGTCAGAAATCCTGTGAGGACCAAATGTCCAGCAGGACAATGGTCCAACACGTACAGCAAAGGAAACTCTCAGTTGGTTTCAGGGAAAGAAAGTCAAGTTGTTAGAATGGCCCAGTCAACTACCTGATTTAAATCCAACTGAACATTTGCGGAAGGAACTAAAGATCAGGGTTCACAAGAGACCCCCCCAGAACCATCAAGATTTAAAGAGATTCTGTTTAGAAGAATCGGTCAAAATCACACCTGAGCAGTGTAGGTCAGAAGATCCTTCATACAGGACACGTGTTGAAGCGTCACTATAAAGGCTTCTCCACTAAGTATTACATTTATTTATTTAGTTTAATGTTTAGTTTAATTACTTTATTTATTTAGTTTAATGTTGTGAATGCTTTAAATTTGTGTGTTTCTTGATTTAATACGAAAATGTCATATAAATTGCCTTGTATATTAACTGGAAAAAATGTTGATGTGTTCAATACTTTTATTATTTCCCCTACTGTATATTTAACACTTCCAGGGTTTACTGATAATGTGCTTGTACGTGTTGATCAGTTTGTCTTCTAAATTACTTTACCTTCTAAACTGTGAAGGAAGTGTATCATAGCCTTCCTGGGTATAATTTAATCGTCTGTTGCACCCCCACCCCATTACCCAGGGAGGAGATTGAAAAACTGACAGAAAAAATTAAAATTCTGGAGTCCCAGTTGGAAGAGAAAAGACATTCCACACTGAAATCACAGCATGGTGAACTGGTAATAAATCGACGATCTTAATGCAACAACCTGCAGTCATGATGAGGATTGTTGACACATTTAAGTAATTTCTGGCTCATATTATACTGAACACTGTAGTTAATAATTTAGTTTTATTAGAGTAACTTTATATTTTGATTTTCACATTCTTAGACGTCAAACTTGAGTTGGTGGTGGTTTTGCTGGTGTCTACAGTGACCATTGTTACAGACTGGTTGAGACCTTATTATCCATATTCCTCTGGGTTTCTGTGGTGTTTGTCATGTTGTTTTCTTGATGAATGAGGGAAAAAATTATAAACTTTTTTTTTGTAAATGATTTTAGAACATCTTTCAGGAGCAAAGCTCTGGAGACGGAAGAGGAGAGACGCAGACGAGTCCGGCATCGCTGAGAGACGATGTCCACCAGGCGACTGCCTCTGCGCAGGAAGTGCAGCAGCACAAGGATGGAGAGACGGAGGAAATGTCAGCAAAAAGCGTCCAGCAGCATCGGCAGCAGCGCGGACTGGAGGTAACGTAACTGCTCCATGTGTACCTCGACCCCAGGGGTTCCCTTTATAACATGCAGGGTGCCAACATTTCACTGTTATATATGCATTTAGTTCATTCATAGAAGATAAATTAACACACACGTTACTCCTTCTACACCATTTTCTCTGCCATGAATATGAGGACAGTGTTACCATAGTGCAGGCTACTCGCAAACTTAGTTTATCACGATAAAGTTTGTGTTTTTTTTTTCTTCCTTTTTAGAAGCATAAATGTGACTATTTTGAAGAGGTAAATCCTTTGTTCGTCATATTTAATTGCCTGTCTTGGATGTTCTGAGATTGCATTTCCTGTCCATTATGTCTTATGCAAATAAGTGAGCTGAAAGCAGCACTGGAAGTTTTGAGAGCTGTGATCAGAACCAAATTAATTGCAGAGTGGACATCTTTGCTGATGTCAGACGTGGGTCTATACTTTCGACCAATCACAGTGGCAGATCGTTTACTTTAGAAATTTTAGGCTTGAAACAAGTTGTTTCATACCCCTGTCACTTCAGAGTTTTGCCTAAAAAATAGCTTTAAACAACTGAGGTGAAACTTGGTATAAATGTATGGATGTGTGCATGTCACTCATATAAAAGTGTTTTTTAATTTCTCTGAGTTGTTTCTTTTGCATTACCAAGTTTAAAGTTAAGACATTATGAATGGTAAATGAGCTGTACTATGAAACTTCATTGTTCTTTATTTGTATCTGTATTTGCAGGATGTTATTTTAATTCAGTCTGCAATACGAGGACATTTGACTCGGCAAAAATCACTAAATGCTAAAAACCATGAATGCAAACCACCCAACTTTAAGGTAAAATTTTCTAGTCTGACATTATAGTCTGAAATTTTTGTAATATGCTTCAGTAATTCTCATTATCCCCAGATGTGTCATTGTGGTTTCATAGCTTTCATACTTTTATACAAGTATTGCAGTAACATGAAGAGACCACAAGATGGCTCTCTATCATTCCAGTAATTGTCTGACTGTTCCCAGTTGGAAATGCTCAGGAAAAGGCTAGTATACAGACTCCTGCTCCCCATGGACAGCCCAGCAGTAATGCTGTCTGACAATGCAAAAAAATCTGTATTTATCAAGCTTCTTACTAAAGGTTCTCATGAGTATTAAGTGTGGTAAAAGCAAGACCATGTAAGAGTGAGAGGTACGTTTAATAACAGTGATTAGTGTAAATATAGTTCAGTGATGCTTGCTGACACTTAATTATGTTGTTGGAAATTTCTAATAAAGAAGAATATAAATGTAGTAGAAATTGTCTGCTGGTCTTGGATTAGACTGGGAAAGATCTCTGTCAGAAGAAAGTAAAGGTCAATGATATGGAAGAGCACCATCTTCTCTTGCAGAGCCCACAGGCGGAACGCAGTGACAGCATCGATACACGTCACATGAGTGACGGAGTTCCAGATGACGCTGTGGTACTCCTGCAGTCTGTGTTCAGGGGGCACTTGGCTCGGTGCTCTTTAAAAGCGACCAGGTGAACAGGGGCTCGTCCATCTGAGTCTCAGAGCCACACCTCCTTAATATTTACGCTGGGTGTGACTGGCTGGGTTAACAGCCTCTTAATAATATACCTTTAAAATGAATGGGACCTTAATTAAAGTGGGATTGGCACTATTGTTTTGTGAACTGATCGTTTACTTTAAAGAGGCACCTAAAACTCAGTTGGGTTTGTACAAAGCTGCTGTAATTTCTGCTTTTGATTCCTTTTAAAGGAAAACACAACAGCAGCATGCATAAGGTACAAGGACAATTGCATTTGTTGTCCAAAAATGAAGATTTGGGTGTTTTATATTGGGAAATATAAGATTTGTTGGCGCTTTATGGCTGTGCGGAGCTGTCTCACGCTTAGCTGCAGTAATGATACGCGTTTGACTCGTTTGACTGTTTTTTTCAATGCAGGCCTACTGAGAACCTTGCAGCATTACCTGCACTAAGATGGGACTCCAAATCCATGCAGAAGTATAAATCAAAAGCCCACGGTAGGGGAGACCACACCGCAACAAAGTATCGTCACACACTCAAAGTTGGGCTGAGCAATATCACATCGATATTATGTCACATATGGAATAATTACCAGGTCTTCAGATGACGGGTGAAACATTTGGCCGGACGCCAGCTTTCTGTTACTATACGGATGTTTATTTACGTCTATAATTTGGTAAGCAGTTAAGTAGTATGGCTAAAATATTAATGAGATGCGTTTTCTGACACCCAAAAGTTAGTAATCTGTAGAGACTTGGCATATCTTTATCAAATTCGGTTAGCGGAGCACACCACATAATACTGTTTCGGTATACTATGGTTTGGAATACTTCAGTTCGATATGCACTGTAGTGGGGCACACCACATAATACTGTTTTCGCTGTATTTAAGCTGTGAGAGCACTCGTGGGAAGTGATGAGGAAGAAATTGAGGAGGATATTCCTGATGTCTCTACTGAAGAGAAGCAGGGTGCCACAGAGTCCTCTCTCAGGAGGAAACACGGTCCAGGTGTGTGTCACTGAAGGCCTCACATTGACATCACTTCCTGTTTTTTGCTATACTGTTATATAGGACTGGGAGTATTTCTTTGAACTATTATAAACAAGAGTAGTTGTTAACTTTTCAAATTATAACAAAGAAATTAGATTTTTTTTTTTTATTGCATGACATTGAGTACTTTATTTGGGTAAAGCAGGTACAAAATGTAACTCTGACATGTCTTCACATTCTCATTAACAAGCATTTTGTGGTATTTGGGCTTTTCCTAGTGCCATGACCTGTGAAATCCAAAATAAATTCTTTCTGTCAGTCACTAATCTGGAGTAGCAAGAAAAATGCCATCACTAATTTGTAGGATTATATACATTTTCAGAATTAGCATAATTTAATTATTTGCTGTCAACCCATCAATTAAAAATGGCAGCCAAGGAAAAGTGAAATTACAAGTAGTGTAAAGACTTACTGAAGAAAAACTACTGTCTAAAAAGTCTGAAATGGGATATTTTTGAGAATTTATTTAATGGGGCATATTTCTCAAACAGCACAGCTAGACCTCCATCCAGCTGCTGAGTCTGCCAAGGCTGGGGATTCCGATGACTCTGATGACATCATCATTTCACCATCCAGGCCCCTGAGACGACGGGACATTTATTTCTAGTGAATACATGTGACTGCAGATTTCTGCGCTTCAGCGGTGGGCTTCTCATGGGTTTTTTGTAGGGTTTGTAATATATCAAGGGTTTGTAATATATATATAATTATTGTTTACCAGTGGAGAAGAACATGTACACAGAGGAAATTTTGTTCTGGCCAATAACTGCATAGAACAGTTCAGTTTTTGGTCTGGCTGGATAAGACTCTCACTTGAATATATTATAATGCATGTACAATATTATGCATCTAATTGTGTCATCTTGTTTTACTATTATTATTGTTGTTGTTTAAAAATAAGTGCCTTTTCGCATTTGTATGTGGAGCAGAAATGTTACAGTTTAATATTTTCTTTCTATTGGAATGTGTGCAGTCAACTTGTTTACAGTTTTTGAAATCACAAAAAAAGTTATGTTTGCTCTTTATATGAATGTGTATCTGACATTGTAGTTGCCAATAAGTGAATTTCATATATCCAAACACAGATGGATGCTTCCCTTTCGAAACAAGCAAATGGTGTTATTTTCAGCAACTCTTGAAAATAAAAACTGTTTTTCTTGGTCAGACTGTGAAACTGCACCTGATATACTGTAAATGCTGCAACGTGGCTTTCTCTAAGCATAATAAAACATTTTATACAAATCATAACTTTGTCTATAAGTAATGCTAATATTTTAACAAAAATGTAAAATGGTCATTCAGCCCAGGATAAGTTTTTTAGTGCATCAGGCCTTTACCAAAATGTCTGTACATTTTAAGTAATTTGAATGCAATTTTATGTATGTATTTATTTGATATTTTTATTAAACTTATTACATTTGTGACTAAGTTCATTTCCTCTAATAACTACAGCGTAAGGTCTTGACCCTACCACTACCTTCTCTGACACATGCTGTATCATAGTGACTCTTTAGTGATTAGTATTCTTGCTATTTCATCCTTATCATTTTTTAATGATCTATTCTGTTATTCTTAGGTCGTATGCATGGAGTTTTGTTTGTATGTGTAAGCTACTGGGTGCCTAAAAGTCCTTCTGAATCAATCAAGTATGTACACTATATTGCCAAAAGTATTGGGACACCCCTCCAAATCATTGAATTCAGATGTTCAAATCACTTCCATAGCCACAGGTGTATAAAAGCAGCTAGACATGCAGACTGCTTCTACAAACATTTACGAAAGACTGGGTCACTCTCAGGAGCTCAGTGAAGACAAGCGTGGTACCATGATAGGATGCCACCAGTGCAATAAGTCCATTCGTGAAATTTCCTCACTACTAAATGTTCCATGGTCAGCTGTTAGTGGTATTATAACAAAGTGGAAGCAACTGGGAACAAGTTGACACACTTACAAAACAAAGAACTAGTGGTAATGCATCCATTGTAATAGAATACTGTACCAGTAATTGATTGTGGTCATGGGATGAGATGGTCTATGTTGTTAGTGCATAGCTGTGATGCACTGATTGATTTTTAAGAGGTTCTGGCAGTACCTGTCACTTGGAATGCTAAAAATAATTAGTGTCAATCACCTCAGCAGTGCAGTCAAACCTGAGAAAGACAGAATAATAAAGGGGGCTTCAGACTTGATGAGATGGCAAAAGACTGATAGGGTGCCAGAATTCGCTTCTGTTTTTAGAAATGTACTATGAAGTGCTTTTCGGGAAGAGTGATTGCCCTATAACAAGCCGCTTTAAACTGTACCAATGTTGTATCTTCATGGTTTACAATGATATCTGAGATCATACATGAGGAAAAGACCTAACTATTAGCAGTTTTCTTGTTTGCTTTCATTCTCTGTTCATCAGAGTCAGATGTGCGGTGAAACAGCATTTTAGAGAACAAATGGACAAATTTAAAAACAAAATAATTGAAAACATTTAAGCCCCTTAAAATACTTCTTTGTTCTGAAGTTGAACAATCTAAATGAATAATAATATAATAAACAACAGAGAAGCCGCTGTTCCCTATATGATAGAGTACTGAGCAAAGGTAATCCAATTCCGGATAGAGACTAAACGACCCCGTGTCATGCTAATCCCAGCATCACATAGCAGCAGACTTTACAGCCAGCCAGTTACAGTGCAGGGTTATAAGGATCCTGGGGCCTCCTCGGCAGCGTAAGGGACAAGGCAGGGGAACACGCTGGGTGGCACGGCAAACCGTTGCAGGGAATGCTGCGTAACACCGCAATGAATTATGTCGCAATCATCCACTCGAAAATACAAGAGTGTTCAATAGTAAATTGTGATACACTCCTTATATTAATTACTCCTTTTTATAGAAACCCAATTAAAAAGTCTCGCCTGTACAATGAGCTGGAAAAACCATCTTTATATGAAAATTCTTAATAAAATGGAAGCTTTTGTCCATGCAACAAAGCCATTGCTCAGACAATGACACAGGAACATTATCATTCCTCTGCATCTTAAGTAGCACCACACAATTGCAAATACCAGGGCTGACAGACTAAAGCGCTTAATTAGTATATGACGTTAAATATTCATATTTTTGATTTTGGATATTTATCTTCTGACTGCTTATTCTGGTCGGAGTCACAGGGAGGGCCTGGAACCTGTCTTAGGCAGCACAGGGCAGAAGATGGGAGTACAGCCTGGATGGGATACCAGTTAAACACAGGCCCTCCACACACAATGTACAATGATATATAAGTATATGCGTGTGTGTGCTGCATTTTTTCGGAGGAGGGGGGGGGGGCGGCATCCAGTTTCCTGCCAGCAACTAAGGAGACACACCTTTTACTTATCCTCATTTCATCATCATGACCTAGACTCATGTAATCAACAACAGCAGCCATTGGCAGATCCCACGTTCACGGGCCTGTTCACGGGCGTATCGCATACGTACATGTAATGCGGACGCTCCATTTTCGGCCACTAGATGTCAGCATTTTCTATTATATGCACTTCAACCGTCGGTATTCACGCTCGGGAAAATGTGGCTGTTAAGATTTATTATTTTAACTTGCTACAGTAATGGTGTCGTTGTGGAAAAGCTGGAACACGTATCCGTGGATTGTGAGATTTTATGAGAAATTCAGTGTTATTACCGGAAGCCGCAGTAGTATCAAAAAAATGCTTGTTATTGCTGCATTATTTCTCTTCAAAGACAATCTACTCGTAGTTCAATCCATAAAAATGCAATGCTGAACAAAACAAACAGTAGATCAATAGTTTTCACTCAGTGTCATCTGTATCTGTAGTATGTCTCACCTATTCAGCAGTTAAGTACTGTGGGATTTGCGCGGACAATGTAATTTCAGGTTTCCTTTGTATTTAGGAAACGTACCATGCAGAACGCGGAACCAAATTAGACACGGATGTATAAAAGTTAACTAAAAGCAAACTGCAGTTTAGTTAACAGCCGCCTAACTGCAGTGCATTTCATGTCTATAATTTTTGAAAGCTTAATATAACAAGCAGTCGGCCATTATCCTTGTTTTCTCTTCAAAAGCAGCGAGTGACTGAAAACAAACCCAGACCCCATTCGTCGGGTTAATAAAATGGAGGAAATGTGGAGCGAGGAGCTGCCGGTTAACCAGTGAACTCCGACGGCTGCGTGGCGCCTGCGGAGACGGAGAGAGAGCTAGAGAGAGAGAGAGGAGGGAGCGGCGGTGCCAGTCAAAGGCGCCCGGAGGGAAAGCAAAAGCAGGAGAAATCAGGAGAAATCGGGGGGAACGACTGGCCAGGGCGCCCGGGCGCCGCTACTCCGCCTTTTGCACGAAGCCCCATTAACATCTGGCCAGCTGTAGCATGCAGCCGCACTTTGCAGTCCGGGGTAACTAACCGCGCCAGTGTGTTCGGACCACCATTTTTTGCTGTAATTAATGGGAAAATAGCGAGACAAATCATCCGCAAACTTCGCACATTTAGATTTTATTGCTACTGATCCGGGGTGTTGATACAGACCACGGACGCACGCCGTCTCCTCTCAAACAGCGGCAGGGTCTGGACCCGGAGCCCGGTGCTTCCCGGCTCGAAAGCCGGATATCGAGAGTCAGCGGCTGAGACGACGCTTGGTGGCTTGTAGGGGAGGGGGGACGCTTCGTTCGGCCACCGATCATGGCAGCGGTGGTCAGCTACTCGCCGCCCTGGTGGGTGAACCTGCTGCATCGATTGCCGCACCTGAACCTGCAATTCGAGCCGATCGGCGGCGCTTTCCGTCCCGAGGACCACGAATATCAGAAGGTAAGGCGGCGAATCGTGTGCGGAAGAGACGCTCAGACACCCGGCGAGTCCGATCCGATGCACCCGCTGCTCATCCAGCACAAGAGATAGACAGTAACTCTTAGCTGAAAGACACGCATTGCGGAAGAACAACTATTATTTTCTGCTGAATTTCTCCCCCTGTTGAAAAATACCGTTTCCTCGATTCAAGGACGTCGTGCGATTCAAAGTAAACCTTTTGGCAAAAATGCTGTGGATTCACATTATAAAATGACATGAACCCTTAAGAATGTTGTTCGAGGGTATTTGCTTATTGCACCACTTTGCATGACTTCTTTAAAAATAAAATCCTGAATATGTTTATGTGTGTATACAAACCCGTAATTACATATTATTAGAATTAATCACGACACCTTGTTAGCTGTCAGTCAATACATCAATTGCTACATTTACATTTGTCCGCTTATATAAATACATACCAGACTCTAGCCATTTAATATGTGTGGCTGTACCCAGTTTGGGTCTAGTTTTACTGCAAAATGGTTCACGTGATAAACGTATATGGTCGCCATGAAATGTGTAAATCTAGAAAGTACTCGATTATAAATAATGGATTTTTTTTTCCTAATTATATGCATGAAACAAAAAAAAAATCACAGTATATCTGGATTTTTGCACATTCTTTTTATTCCTGAAATGCGTGTTGACGTGGATGTGCTTTTAACGGCAGAGTCAAAAGCATCACTTATCTTTTTTTAAATCTTGTTTTTCTGTTTTGGAAACTATGGGGGTGGAAGGAGCGGTGATTCGCACGTTGTAAGCCCTGGATGCCGAGCGCGGGGTGATGAGCCCACGGCGGCTTGTCTCGGGGATTCGACCTCAAACACGGCGGTTGAGTGCAATTCAGATTTTGGGGGCAGGTAGCTTTAGCGGCATGAGGTAATGGCAGATTTCTCCTGATCATCACCACTGACGTGTTGTTTTGGCTTCTAGAACATCGCAGTTAACATGCATTGGATATCACAAAGGCGTTCTCTCCAGCAGTCTGTACTTTTAATTTTTCTTTTCCACAAAAGGATTGTGGTAAACGGTAATAATGTATAGTTAGTATTGCCAGTATTTATTTAAATAAGTGTTTTTTGTCATCCTTTTGATGTTCGGCGTCACACAGGGATTTATATTGTGCTCTGTAAACTGTCGAATTTCTTGGAGGTATCCTATTACCAGAAAATGGCAAACCACTTACAATCACAAAAGTAACAGTCGTTAATGGTGCATATATAATTTATTTAGCTTTACTAAATACTATAGACAAGGATGAAAAAGTTAATTGTGTCGCTGTAAGAAAGTTAGTCTTTGTAAGATTCCCTTTGTAGTAAGCCATTTGGCCCTAAGGTTGTTTCCTGCAGCTGGGATTCAGATTTCTTTTCCAGACAGAAAACTTACGGGGTTGGACAGATGGACCCGTAACAACACAAAAGCGGAAGCAGGAGATTTTCAGTTTAGAGTGAAGGGTGCAGAGTCCAGATCTTCCAGCTGTGGCTGAATGCCGTTATTTCCTGTTTCATCATGTTGGTCTCACTTGGCTTCATTTGTACCCTGGCTAAACACTGGTTTTACAAGCATGTTTGTTTTTTGATGGAGAGAGTCCATAGCCAGTTGTAGCATTCTGACCTTTAGTGAGGTCTGAGTGGTTGCTTTCCGCCAGGCTGTGCTCCCTTTAGAAGTCATTTATACAGAGTTGACAGCTGTTTGAAGATTACAGTGGCCCTTTGTGTTCATTGAATTGTCATCCATTGTTTTTTTTTTTTTTTTCTTGCTCTCTGTCAACCTGCGTTGCTCTTGATTGCATTTGGGTCTCTTTCCTCATTTCCAGACATCGTGCTTGGAGGACAGAAGCAGAGCTGACAGCTGTCATGATGACAGAGCACCTTGACCCTGTCTCCTTTGGTGCTAATGGATACTTAAACAATAATAATCTGCCCGTCTGCCTGGGTGATTCTGGGATATTTGTGACACTTCATGCAGCCAGATATACCTGGTTTTGCTCCCGTATTCGTGTTGAACATGTGTAAAAGTTGACCAAGATTCTCCCTCTTTCAAAGTCATGTCAAAGTATCTTTGTCATCTTCAGCTGTATGATACGCGGGTCGTACACAGATGAAATTTCGATCTTCTATTTCAAGAAATAGAAATGAATAGAATACAGGTATATAAGATTTTAGAATTGAGACATGTCTAGTATATGGAATCTCCAGGTGATTTTTAAACAATGTCTTTGACATAGCCGACTTTGGTTTTTCTATAGTTCACTTGTTCCTGGTTTTTGGCATACCTTCCATAAATATATTTCCAGCTCTGCGCATCAAAGTGAAGCCGTATTGCTGAATAGAAGCAGCCCTTTTGTCAGATGGGGTCCACATTCCCTGTCCTCATATCTTACTTTCCATCTTTGAATGCTGGCTGGCTCACGGACATTTGTTTTGTATGTTTCGGGGGTTTACTGTAAAACGGATGCGTTCAGATATGTGGGAAACGTTCTGCTCTTCCTGTCCTGGCGTGTACCTTTGCTGAGGTAGAAATGGAGTTATATTTGTGCCAGGCCATAGATAGATAGGGCCTTGGTGCGGAGTCTGGCGTGGCCGTTTTGGAGATGGGAGCCTCCCGTGTAAAAGATTCAGATATTTGTCTGGGTTTCCTGGCACTGCTATTCACGTGCAGCCTGGTCATGTTAACCAGCTGCCTTTTCAGTTGCGCTGCTCATCTCCGCTGGGTGTTCGGCCGCTAATGTAGCGTGTTAGCGTAGCGCCGGAGCTTTGGTTACTGGGGCTATTTCTCTACATGCCGGAAAAGCGACCAGTTTCCCCTCTTTGACCGTAAACTCAGTATTTTCCAGGCTACATGTGGGAGGCCAGTTTAAATGCGCTTTTGCAGACCTCTCACTTGTTTTCTAGCTATCCTAAAATTTAAAAAATCAATGCTTGCATATATTTGCAATACATATAAACATTAAGCAGAAGCTTTGGAGAGATGAGTGCTTTGGATCAGAGAGCAGGGTCAGCTAACATCGGATGCCCTTTGAGTGTTTCTCAAGCCTCCAGTGCTGATACGGTTATCTGCCAGCCGTGGGATTTAAATTAAAAACCTTCTGGACAGGCACAGATTCTGACCCACTGAACTATTATCAAAGCCCATCTGCCTTTCCAGCGCAGGCTTTGTGCAGCGTGTTTATGTGAGTCATACATTCTTAAATACACGAGTCCGTAACTTTGAAATATGCATGATGGGATGCAGCTGGATGTAATTGTCAGATTACATGCTAGTATGTTTTCATCCACTCCCTCTCTGGCAGGGAACGAAAGGCTTTGTTTGTTTCCCGTGCGACCGATCGGCAGGCAGCGGCAGTGGGATACCGGGGTCCGGGATACTGGGATTCTCATTTGGGCACAGCAGCACTGCTTTTGGTGTTGGGGGTCTGTCTGCCCTGGAGCATGGCGTCGTGAGCCCGGAGGGGCTCCCTTTGGGGGTGGGGGGTATTCCTGTTTGTTCCAGCTGAGGGACTTTCTCTCAGTATGGGTTTAATCCGTTCGTCACCAAGCTTCTCAGGCATTGCTTTGTGCCGGGTCGTATCCAGTCTGCTGAGAAAACAAGCAGGAGAAAGGCCTGATCTTGCATGCTGATGGGCTTTTTGGGAGGTGCCGGCTCTGACAAAAAGGGCAGGCTCCGCGTTGAGTCCGCGCGGCTTCCTCGGAGCTGTCGCGTTGATGCCCTTTGCAGAATAACTCAGTGTCTGAGGTGGGAGGGTCGGTGAGTGGGGGATGGTCCCGGTTCCTAAATTCAGAGGCCTGTTTGATGGGTTGGGGGTTTATGCTGAATATTTCTGGCGAGATTGTAGAGAGAGCTTGAAAATATTTCTGTATATCACATTAATGCAGTCTGAATAAATAAGCGTGATTCTAAAGTTTTCCCAAATGTAATTTTAGATCCTGCCTTTTAGGAAGAGGCTATTAACCAAGGAGAATATAACATATGGTTTTCATATATTGTTTTGGTTTTGTAAGCAAGCAGAGATTCGTCTTCAGCGAATCAGAAGGGCAGCTCCTTTGGATGACGTCAGGCTTTGAGTCGAGCTGGTGGGTTTCTTATGTCGGCTTTTGTGCAAGCCCATGTCTGCTTGCACTCGGAGATGCTGTGGGATGCTTGATAATCGGTATCCTGATGTGGGTACATCTGGCCCACAGTAATTTTCTGGTAGCCTGTGACGTGTCACCTGGATTTTCCAGAGGGCGTGTGTGCGGCTCCTCATAGAGCGACTCATGGGGGCGTTTCCCCGAAACACAGGTTGACCTTTTTTTCTTTTGCATTTGCCGGGTGGAACCAGAAGCCGACTGCGGCAGCCGTGTTGGCGTCTTTCTGGTGACGTTAAGAGCAAAAACGTCCAGTGCTGGGAGATTCCCCTCTGGCCGGTCACCCCTGGGAAGCGTGCGCGGAGCCTGCCAGGCGTAGGCACCCGGATGAGCTGGAGATGATCCTGAGAGAGACTGTCAGCCTTAAGCACCGCACATCACTCAGCGAGACATGGCGTGCGCTCATTCAGCCGCGCTCTGCTCCCAGCGGGATACCGTCACAGGAAACGGCTCACTTTCGCTGCTGGTCTTTCCCACACTAGAAATGTAGGTGTTCTGTACTCTGTATAAACCTAAAACCTGCTCAAGGGGGTAAATTGGCCAGAAAGCATTGTGATACGCTGTAATGTGCAAAGTCGTCCTTGTGGGCTGTTTTTGGGCGCCGCCATGGATAAACAGTCATAGGCTCTTGGCAGTATTATCACGCACGGTCATACTCGCGCGTGCAAAGGCTTTAGTGCTGCAGTTTGTGGATCTAGACGGGAGAGGGGTGCGGGGCAAAATGCGGCTGTGGGTGCGCTGGAGAGTTCCGCCCATTCACGTAGCCTTTCCCATGACCTGTGCGGTCTGGGCTCGCGGGGGGGGTGACGGTGTGGCTGCTTTGGCCGCGCAAGAACAGAGCGGCTCACAGTCGTCGTAGGTCTGCAGCGTCTGAGGAAGAAAAGGCTCTCTGTGCTGCTGTCAGGTCCCAGCTGCAGATGGCAGGACTGGTCCCTTGAATGCTAAGGACCTATAATGAGTCTGCCTGCATCCGCTGAAGGCTGCTCCTCAGCCCACTCTTACAGCCTGAAGAAGATCTCTATGCATGTGTGGGGGCTGTGTAACACGCCTCCAGGGTCCTCAGTTGTTCACAACATCTCACACGTACTGGAAAATCATCATTCTGTGTAATGATGGTATCAGGTAGGTATACATTTCATCTGCTCACTTATTTAGCAGATGCTTTTGCCTGAAGAGACATGTAGCTGGGAAAACGGGACCAACCAGTTGGGGTTAAGGGTCTGGCTCAAGGGGCCCCCCAGTGAAATCTCTCTCCTGGTCATGGGATTTGAAGCAACGACCTTTTTGTTGCAGACACAGAGTCCTGACCCGCAGAGCCCTAACCTGAACACCGGCTTGTAAATTATAGGCAACAATGGATAGTAGAGCACTTAAGTATTTATTTATTTATTTTGGTCAAGGTCCAGTTTGCAGGAAGTGGTTGGAAAGTATGGAAAGACAGGAAGTTTATTTCTTAAGCGTATGACAGAACTTGGCATGCCAGTGTAATAGATGTTACAGTCGGATTTCTGTACTGAAGGAATCTAGGTTAAGTTCCTTGGCTCTGCCTGCACCCTGGTTTCCAGGTTCTGTAGTGGGGAAAACATCCTGCTGTCCCCCGTCCCATTGAAACCCGCGGGACAATGGAACAAAGGACGGGAAGTGTAGCACCAGGCCAAAGCCGACTGCCCGAGCAGAATAATCCCGCGTTCGTCCCTAGTCGCGCATTTCATTTTCGGCCTGGTCACACACACTTTCTGTGTGCTCTGTACATTATTATCTAATAACATTCACCAAAAACTGGCCACCATAATGACCTATGGATCCATGTTCACTAAAGTGAACAGTTATATGGACATTTCATGGCTTCTGAAATGCAAATACAGTGATACCTTGATTTGCAAGCATAATTCGTTCCGGAAACGTGCTCGTAATCCAAAGCACTCTTATATCAAAGCAGATTTTCCCATAAGAAATAATGGAAACTCAGATGATTCGTTCCACAACCCAAAAATATTCAAATAAAAATTATGAATACAAAACATAAAGTAAAAATACATAAAACAAATTAACCTGCCCTTTAACTTTGAAAAGAATCGTGGATGGTGTGAGGGAGATGAGAGAGAGGAGAAGAGGAGGGTTATTTTGTAGGACGACTTTCATTATAACTAACGGAATCACTGCTATCTGGAATTACTGGAATATTTTTCTTTTTGTGCGACTTTAACAAGGAACCTAACCAATGACAGCCGCTTTGGCTCCTTTTCGATTCTGCGGAAATGTGGACATTGCATTGTCGTTAAACAGATTCATCGCTCGCACTGCTACGCCCTTATTCTGGTGGTGCTTTTCTACTAAATTTTGACTATACGAGTGAGGGACGCTGACTGAGACCGAGCATGGGAGATGATTACCCACAATCCCGCAGCAAGAGAGAGAGAGAGAAGAACCATCGGCTCAGTTGTGATTACGTGACGCTCGGCAGATAAAGCATACAGTATGCATAATACTCGTACTGCAAGACCTCGCTTGTTTATCAAGGTAAAATTTATTTAAAGTTTTTGCTCGTCTTGCAAAACACTCGCAAACCAAGTTACTTGCAATCCGAGGTTTAACTGTATATACATATTCAGATCTTTCTAAGACACATGGCACTTATTTTTTTAGATGAGAAAGTGTATAACAAGCATGACAGAAGAAGGAAGTCATGCGTACAGGATGACAGATGGCTGCCGGTCTCCGAAGGAAACACGGGGTGACATTTATGCGATTGTTTCACTGTACAGGATAGGGCTCACAGCCGCAGGTGAGGAACAAACCAGGAATATGCCGGTATCTTTGTTCTCATAACTCATTGCCCTTTTCCCGTTTTATTCATACCCGCTGGCCTGAGATTCGAGAAACACTGGCTTACGCAAGCGAGGCCTGCGTGCAGAATATCAAAGAGCTCTTAATGCATTGTAGGGAAAAAAAAAGGCAGAGGTGGTGGTGATGACAAGTGCTTCAGGGCGCGCTGTGCCGGGACGTTCATCACAGATGTGTTTTCTTTTAGCCACGGGTGTTGCTTGTACACCTCAACCAGCTTTAGGGTTACAGAATTGCTGGAAACTCTAGAATCCTTGTCACCAGATCTGTAGGAAAATTAGCTGAACATGCATTTTCCTGAAAGCCAAAATCCCCTGTGAAAAATGCGTCCGGACACGTGAAGTGTGGGCAGATGACGTCAGACGGCACGAATCATGCAAAAGCGACGACAAACTCTTCTCTGGACTGTTTTTGTTCTTTTTGAAGAATGTTTAAATAAATATCATGCTCAGTTATTTTGCATAATGACACACCCATTCAAACCTCATAAATCCCATTTCTGCAGTTTTCGCAGAACGTCTGTACAATCTACCATGCAATCTATCATCTCTCAACTGAAAGGTGTACATAGGAAGATGCTTTCCTTGAATCTGCATGCAAGTCGAATCATTGCAGACTTAAAGACAGCTGATAGGAATCTGCTGAGCGTCTGCGTTTTTCAAGTGTACACAATGCATTTGAACATCGTAAGTTTTAGCAGACCTCATTTACATTGCTTTGTAGCTCAAGGACATCTTACCAGAAAAAAATGCAAATCCATACTTGTTCCTGATTGGTTAAATATCTTAAATCCCTCTGTAAGCAAAATATTTCGCCCGCCCGGATTCTTCACTACACTGCTGCTGTGTGCTCAGTGTTATTCTAGTAATATCTGAAAATTGAACAGCACAGAGCATATTTTGCATCGGGTATGGAACATTCTAGCATGTGCCTTTTAGAACTGCGAGTGAACAAGATAATCACAGAGTATTCACAATGCCTGACAATATGATTGCAGTTTGTACATGGATATGTGTCCTTTTCAAGTGGAAATGTAATGCTATGGGGTGCTACATTGTTTTATTTGTTGTACAAGGACAAAGTGTCACAGGGGCAGTTGAGTTGAAGCATAAATTATACTTAATTACTTTCTGTATTTTTAAATGTATTATTTTAGGTCTCCAGCACTTTAGACATTAATACTTTTGGAGTAACTGGAGGGCAGGTGGCCACAAAGGCAGAATATATGTGATTTAGATGCAACATAGCTACCTTTAAAGAAACGGTATCAGGAAAAAAAAAAAGTATGTAGTCAACCAAGACATACAAAGCCAATAATTAAGGAATGTGACTATGTGTCTGTAATGCATGGGGTATCCTCAACTTGTTTTTATTCTGCTCTCGTGATGTAGTGTATCCACTGTAAACTAGAAAAATTTCCACAGAACTGGACTTAATGGCTTGCTGACATCATTCCAGCCTTTGCTTTTGACTGAACTGCAATTAATACGTAAGATTAAAGTTAAATTAAACTTGCATTAAAAGTTGAAGTTTTCTATTACATCGGGGGGCACAACTATTTATCACTTGAAGATAAAAGCTTATATAATTTAATGCATAAATAATCCAAGGGAAAATAACAGTGAGTCCTTGCATTTGAATACATGACGCAGACATCATTATACAAAACAACAGATCCTTTACATTTCAATTCCTAACGCATTCCGTCTATGCTAGTGGCATAATGTTCAAAGAAATGTCTTGATTTTTCAGGCCCACAGACTTTACAGGCTCTCGGTTGACATGACATTTCCGAAGGATAGTGTCCAGGCTACACACCACCGCGTCTTTGTACATGACTTGCCGTTCAGTTCGAAAGCAGAGAAATCCCGGTATTTTTCTCCTGTACTGTCATCCATCATCCTGATGAGTAAATTAAACAAAAGCCCTCAGTGCTCCATGGAGTTCAACGAGCTTTCATACCTCCGTACCAACTCCTGTCATTCTTACCATAGGATACAATGGCAATAATCACTTTGCCATCGTGTCCACTGCTCTGATCAGTAAAAGCTATATTCCAGGTGTGATGTGCGTCAGTCGCCTCATTGGTCTCGCAGAATCACGCTGGCTGAGATAATGTGAGCGAGAAGCTTTAATCACCATACAGGGCATCTGTGCGGACATCCGCTGGCCTTCCAGAAGTAATGGTGAACAGGTGGCAGGCTGACACCATGTCCCTCTCCCCAATCCTCTCCTCGCAGTCAGGTCTTTCTAGGCCAAACAAATAGAAACTGAATGCATGGATGAGTTTGTGTGAAGGAAGATCAGGTATGCTAAAACAATGACTCTTCGGAAATTCATTTGTTTTCCCTAAAGTTACTGTGATTCGTATTTAAGCATCACAAACTTAAGATAAAAAAACTGGCAAACTGCTGCCACACACACACTCACATATATATATATATATATATATATAAAGAGGTAGCATGTGGCTTAGAGGACCAAGCCTCTGTGACTGTGATCAAAAGGTCATCGGTTCAAGCCTGGCCTCAGCAGACTATCACATGTCCATTGGCCCTTGAGCGAGGCCCTTTACCCCCAGCATGGGCCCTTGATCGAGGCCCTTTACCCCCAGCTCTGTGGGCACCACTTCAGATGGCTGCCCTTCCCAACCAAGCTTGTTCTCACTACATCACGGAAGAGAATTTCCCCATGGGGATCGATAAAGCATTATTATATAGATATGTTACATATTACAACAGCTGCTTACTTTTTAATGTACATCTTTAGACGTATCCAAACTGTGCATTACTGTACGTATGAGATAAAGCACAAGTGATGTAGTGATGCAATAACCAGGGTGGAGTTGATTATTTTTATATAACCTCACACCTCAAAGAGGTTTATCCTGCTTGTACTCTAAACCATTAAAACACAATTATATAGAACCGTTATTAAGCTGCTGCGACGACCTGTGATGCTACATGAAAATATATTACACATCTCTTCATATTCATAGTATATGAGCAATTTCAACTTCCTGTAAGTCATATGCAAAACAATAACTGAAATACGTGACCGCTGATCAGTGGGACAAGCTCTCGCTTCCAACAATGGCACGTTCATGCCCTGACAAACATATATTATTGAAAAAGTATTAAAGTGAAATTGCGACCAGCTCAGTTGTACTGCTGCAGTTGTTTGGTTTCAGGCATCCTTGTAATGGTGCTATTCTTATATCACGCAAATTTATGCATAAAAAGCATTCGAGCAATTCCTCTGGTTTATTATGCAATTTGACCTTCTGGATCATCATCCCTCATCAGTGTGGTGGGGGGGTGGGGGGGGATTAGCAAGTACCCATTCCTGATGTCTGTGAAGTCATTAAAAATATTGACACCCGCCCTCCTGGTCTGACGGGGCTTATTTGAGTCACCTTATTGGCTGGTCTAGTCAACATCTTGTTTCCCTATTAAAGGAACAAAGAGGTCAAAGTCATCTGGTGGGATTTTTTTTTATAGTGCTATAAACATCACAATGCCGTTCACATGGAGATGGCGGCAGTTTGCTTTTTTGTTTCCCATTTCTTTTCTTTAACTGCTCATCCAGTGCACTGTCACAGAGAGCCTGCAGTTAACACAGGAAGCACCAGAGGCGGACATTTCAGGTCCAGAAAGTAAAAATCCAAACCAGGATTTTGTTTCAACCAACCAGTTGAGTATAAA
>JAODJU010000095.1:23179920-23207974 GCA_026776725.1 Gnathonemus echidnorhynchus | reverse complement strand
CTGTCTCATGGCAACTCAGTCTGTTATGGTGTCATCGGGGCCCTAAGACAGACACATCCAGTGTGGGGGCAGGAAATGGGGGATGGGTGGTGGGGGGCATCCTGTACTTCAAGAGCAGGCTCCTGCGTCCTGGCAGTACGAGCACCGAATGCACTGTATTGCAAAGTATCACTCAGTGCACTGGTTTTTACAGTTTTGGTCAATAAATGTGAAGCATTCGATGTGGTGGCGTGGCGAGGGGTCTGCTTGCATGCCTGTGTTGCAGTTTAAAGTATCACATGAGCGTGTTTAATATTAACACCTTCAGTGTGCTGGGAAACTGGCGCAATCTTCTTTAACACAAGCATTTCGGGTGATTGAATATGACCCAATTCCCTCCAAAGTACGAGGATATAGGGCACCAGGATGAATTTTCTAGGAGAAAATAATTACCGGTTGTGGGTTATGAAGAATGTAAAAGACACCAAACTCCTGTGTTGAAGATCTGGGGGGAGGGTGGTAGTGTTAAACTATTATCTGTCTTTACCTGGCGAGGTCTTTGTGTGCTATGCCAAGGGAGGGGCCAGTGTCAGGGGCTGGGTCTTGTCGATTCATGCAGGTTTATCTGGAGCTGAGTGAGTTGGAAGGGGCTGTGCTGTGGATGGTGTGGGGGCCACACTAGTGAGAACCTGGTGATTAACGTTCTCAAATAACTTAATAATGCTGCTCATCTCTTTACTTCCTTTTCACCCTTTTTCCCCAAAAATAGGAGACCAGCTCCTTTCCCAGGGACAGCATGACTGTATCCTGTAACGGTCTTATAAAAACGGTTGATTTTTGTTTACAGTGGAATTTTTTATAATCAGGGTAAAGTGTTCCGGTTCCGGTACGGGGAACTGAAGCCAGTGTCTGACCTGCTTCCCATCCCAGCTGATGTGATTGTTGGATGGTCAGACACAGCGGTTCTTGGCTGAGGAAGCTCTCTCTGCCTCTCCCTCTCAGCATTTTCTAGATTTAAGAGTTCCTATGTAGAACCAAAGAAATGAGCAACCTGTCCATCCATCCTTCCATCTTATACGCTGCCTGGGACCAGGAGAAGCAGTTAGGCCACATTAACTGCATGCTCATATATAATTGTTTACTAGCTATTTAGAGACACGCATTAGTCTGACTGCATGTTTTTGGAATGTGGGGGGAATTGCAGTACCCAGAGGGAATTCTCTTTCACACGGGGAGCACAGGAAAACCCCTCCTAAACAGGGGGTGGATTCGAACCCCCAACACTATCAACAGTCAACAGCGCTGTCGCTGTTCCTGGCAGCACAGTCTCAGTCTGCTGACGCATTCCCTGACATCCCTGCGTCTGCCCTTTTCCGTGGTAGCTGTTCCACAGATGGAAAAATCATTTAGTGCGCGGCTGCATTGTCTGCCAGCAGCTGGAACGCTCCTCTCCCAAGCTCCTCCCCCCTTTTCCCGCTCCGACGTCCCCGGAATACTGAGAGGCCCATTGCATTCCGGAAGTCCGGCACCAGCGATGTGTCTGATGTGGCCTGATGTCGTCCTGCTGTGCCGCTGAATGGTGGTCGGGGCCCGGGGTCACGGCGGACCTCGCGGTGGGTGGACCTCGGGGGCCCGGACCGGCCGTTCATCTGCGGTCAGCCGCAAACGCTGTAGCTGAAGATGACAGCAGCAAAGTCCCTCGGGTGCCTCGTCTGCGGGCCCTGGACCCCGGGGACCCTCCGATTTTCTAATGTGGGACGGGGGTTATTAAAGCCAGAGATGGCTGAGGCTGGCGCCTTTGATCTCTCTGCTGGGTACCTGTGGATTCTTAAAAAGTATTACATTTCATTAAAAATAGGCCTTAATTGGTATTAAAGTGTCTTAAATCCTCAGGGCAAGGAAAATGGTGTTTGAAAATGGTGTCCGTGAATGGGAAGCTTTTATATGTTGTCACTATTTTGTATTTCAACATCTCACAGAGTGGAATCGGCAGAACCAACAGCAGTAGTTTGTGGGGGAGGGAGGGAGACTAGGCTAGTCTGTGACATTTTTTTTAATCTATTTATTGGTTAAAGTGTAAATTTCAATGAAAACTGATGACCAAATTTTGGCTGAAACCTGCGGACCATAATAAATCAGTGATCATTGTTAACACATCACACAAACGAAATATGTCCTCTGCATTTAACCCATATGTGACTTTTGTGACGTAGCAGGGGGCGGCTAATTCAGTACCCGGGGAGCAGTGCTTGGGGACGGTACCTTGCTCAGGGTACCTCAGTGGTCACTTGCTGGTGGGGGATTCGAACTTGCAATCTTTCGATTACAAGTGCGCTTCCCTAACCATCAAGCCACCACTGCCCGCAATATAGATATGAGGCTCATTGTACTTCTGTGTCAGAACACTGTGTAAGAAGTTCTACAAACTCAGCACAATGGGAACCAAAGCTGTAGAATCTCAGCCTGCATGTGGGAAACGCTGTGTGTCAAACGGCCCAAAGTAGCCGCTGCCTCTTTATGCCCTTTGCCTTTTCTGCTATTGTGAAACTGGCCTTAAGTTTAATTCTAAGTGGCATTAAGTCCGACATGCCTAAACCTGCCGATAACCTGTTCCGTCGAAAGAAAGCAGACATGCCCTGCTCTTCCTCGTGTTTGTTGTGTCTCGCTTCATACTTCTCAGTTTCTCTTAGGATAAAACAAGTGAGACAGGAAGTGAGACGTCAGCTCGTGACATGATACTCCCCAGCTTGCTGCTTCCTTCATAAACTGACTTCTCCGTCCTCTGGGACTCCAGGGGCGTCCAACTTTGCTTTAGTTCCCATGTGAGAAAGTGAGAAGCGCCTGCCTGTTAATTACGCGGATGGCAATTAGGCCCGTTTCCCGTTATTCCCGAGGTCGCACTCGCACGGGTGCGGAGCTCATTCTGTAGCTGGTAGCGCTTGTTTTCCCAGATAAATATGAAATAAATGTTACGGCAACTGAGAGTGGGCTGAGATCGACACTCCCTCAACCTGTTCTGTCTTGTTTGATTTGCTGCTGCGTAGCACTTACTTGAATGTGGTTCGACTAAATGTTCATTGTCCCTTTCATTATAACGTATTTGAAAGGTTGTAGGCTGCAATTTAAAATTACTCTGAATGATTCGGATGGATTGTGAAGCCGCTTTAATTGTTGTCTTTTAAGAGATCGTCAGGAAATCGTTTTCTTGATTATTTAGTTCTGTATTTCACTGGAGAATGGAAGGACGAACTTGAACTTGGTGATTTCGGGGGAGATGCAGAACTGGTATTAAAAATGTTGTCCAAACTGTCGGTGTAGCAGAAGGCTGGTCGTCTGATGTAAAGTGTCGTCTGACGTTTCTAAGTGAAAGGATTGGGCTGACTCTGTTTGGCAACGATATTGTTTACATTTCTGTGCGATTGCACATGTGACAAAGTCAAGGTGAATTGCGGGGAGGGTGGATGATGTCATTTTTTTCCATTTGCTTTTTTTTTTTGTCTTCAAAACATTAAAAACGGTCAACGGTTTTTAAGCGCTTCCAGTCGCAGGTTCACCGTTCTCTCTAAGATGCCCGTAGCGTATGACTATGTGCAGAAATGTGCCCTGTGCTGGGCCACAGTGATCCCTGTGCCACCCTGGGCCGGGCCTAGCTCTGCAGGACTCTGCTCAGAATACGCTATGGATACATGGATGGGTGGAAAAATATGGCGTGTTACTGGTGGAGAAAGGTTGATTCGGTGCAAACCGGGAGAAGGTGTGGTGATGCTCACACTATCTGACATGACCTGAAGGGGCTGGCCAGCCTGGAAGGGGCCCTCAGAAAGCGGTGTGCCAGTAAGTAAACACTTCAGCCACTGTGCTGTCAGTTCTCTGGCTCTTCAGTAGATCTTTGAGGGTGTGTCCCTGTTCTTGGGTATTGGGACAGGAAGCATGTTCTGGGTTTGGAGTGTGTTGTGCTTAACCATCACACATCCTACTTCTCATGCTTTTCCTAGCAGCGAAATGGGGTGTAGGGGAGCCGGGTGGGGGGAGCCAGGTGGGGGGAGCTCGTACAGCACTTGGTTTTTGAGCAGTACTGTCTTGGCAAATACAGCAGATGCTTTGCCCTGTTGCTGAAAGCGGGCCTGAGTAAAATGATGTAGAATCCTTGATGGCGTTGCTGATATTTGCATGTTAGCAGGTCCGCCGGTTTGAAAATGGGATTGATGATCTCGTCAATTATTTTCCACATCTAGAAAAACTACATGGTGAAACTGCAGGGAAGAAGACGGGTCTTGAGGTATAGTCAGGGGTGCAGTGGGACAGTATGTCCCAGGGTACAGCTGGTGGCTCTCCTGTCTTGGAGGTGCAAAGCGCTGCAGAACCGACTTACCACCTCTGCTGAAGAGCCCCCCTCCCTCCTTTAACCTCATTTGTCTTGCTGTGTTTTGGACATTGACTGTGGGTTAGACACGTACAGAGACATGCTTCCTCTGGGATGATCCGGATCCGGATCCTTCTCTGACATTTCGGCTTTCAGCCCAGGGCACATTCTGGTGTAACCTTAACCAGCACAGGTACTCAAAAAGGCTTAAAAATTCTTTATAAAAGCTGCTGTTTGTCAAAGTTGTTTTTGTGCTGACACGTTCAGGGAAAGCGGATCCTCTTGTTCATTCATGTTCCTTGTTCCACTGAAACATAAGTAATATTCCAAGGCATTAGATGTCATTCCTGAGAGGTGAAACTGAAACTTTTTTGGTCAAGAAGTAAACCAGAACTCAATATCTTCCTGAAGTAGTTCTTCACAATGCCTACACGCCATAACAAAGTCCAGCTTCTCAACTTTAGGGAGAAGCATTGATGGTCCAATGAGATTGCTTGAGTCCTGGGAATACGTCTTTATTGGCACATTATTCAGCCAGTCGAATTGCATGCTGAGAGGACCGCCCTAACCTGAATTTAGAGACCATCTTCCATTGGCATCTCAGAATGCTCAACTCTTTGACATTTCTCTCCTGTTGTGCGAGGCTGTTTGATATGGTAAAAGACCCAGTACCCCAGGCCCAGTATTTGCTCCCATGATAAAAGCTGTAGTTTTGGAAATTAGATGTCGTTGGTGGTAAATTTGATGAACAGAATGTTGCACAGAAAGTGTCTTCTGTTGGGTTAGTGCCGCGGAGAGACTTATTCCAGATGCTTTTTTCACATCTTCAGAACCAGTTTTGGTCTTTGGTCCTCCTCCCCCAGTGACTTAAATATCTGGAAGAATCCCAGATGGAGCAGGAAGCTGCTGCTGACCACGTGTGGCCATGTGTTCATTTGGTAATCCCCTGAAGATGTTGGGGCTAGTGTTCACTGGCTGTTCTTAACTTGAATTGCGTGATTTTGCGACTTTTTAATACTGACTTAGGATGTATTCACAGTTGGCGATCTGTATCGTGCCAGAACACGTCTGACCCATAAGGCCCAGTTGGTCTGACAGTGATCATGCCATACTGTCCCTGAGCCCACTTGAAGAGAGGGCCCTGCCATGGTTTTGTTGGACTCGGGGAAGATGTGCATATTGTGATTGCTAACCGTGCCGGTGACGTCAACGATGCAACCGGCACACACATGTGCACGTGTGCACCATACATGAACCAGACCCAGAAGGAGCAGATGGGGTAAGCTGTACAGATTGGGTAACGACAAACATTTCATAAACATGGCGGCAAAGGGATCACTTTGGTCTAGTGCAGAGATGCAGTGTTTGCTGGAAATTTGGGCTGATATGAGTATCCAGGAATAACTGGATGCAGCACGTAACTCTCAGATATTTGGTAAAATATAGTACTGTCATCTTATACGTGCAGCACGATTAAACGAAAATCACTGTTACATTCTCGATAAATCTGAGGGCCGTGAGTCATTGCGCCTTAAAACGACTCCAAATAAACTGCAAAATAAGTACATTAATCATGAACATTGTGCTGTGCGATAGTGTTTCTGTTCCTGTTTCCTTCAGAAGAACATGAAGCACAGTTTGAGCGCAGACCAGTGGGGGACTGAGGGGGGAGGGGGGGACAATCGGTCTCAGTCATGGTACAGTATAAGGCAACCAGGCCCAGTATGAGTATGCTCTTAGTGTGATTTTCCCAGTAAATATGACTAATGTCTCATGAATATTACCCCCCCCCCGGGTCTTCCTAAAGGGAAACCAGGAAATATATTGGAGGAGGGGGGGGTGCGTGTTCTATTTATGGCAGTTCAGCTGTCAGCGTGTGACGCTAATTCATCTGACTTTTTAACAATTGTCAGTTTTAATAAAACTAAACTATTGCTTTTCATAAACTATTGGCCGTCTCTGACCTTCGCTGTGTCTCATTATGAAGAGCAGAATGAGGCTGTGGACCTTGGAGAGCACAGGTTGTCGCTGGCCCAGTGTGGCGCTGCCCAGCTGGTCGCCCCCCCGGGGGCGGCAGAGGTCATGGCTGGCGTCCACAGCCACACTGGCAGCTGAGAGCTCTGGGGATTCGGTCCTTTTTGCTTCTTGATGCTCTTCGGCACAGAAAGGGAACTAGTTAACATTTCTGGTGTTTTTCAGTCTTTTTATGACCGTTTTGATGTATGATACTTGGTTCCAAGAGAAGTTTGTGGAAAAGGTTTTTGCTTAATAATTAACCAATTAAATAAATATACATTTTTTCTCTTCCTCAAATGAGATGACCCCCCCCCCCCAGCCTTGCGAATAGCCCCTCTTCCACCTCCTGAAGGACCACTGCTACATTTAAGTACGCAGAGCAATCGCAAAATGCTCCCTGTGCGATCCGGTTGAACGATGACTCTATGACTCCCATCCCCTGCAGGGGAGAAACTCCGCATCTGGCAGGAATTATTTCCACACAGGAAGTGGCTCCGGCCGCCGTCCAGAGAATTTCCAGGTGAAGAGGCTGCATTCCCAAGCTCCATCCCAATCCCCAGTTAAGGGTGCCGTCCTCCTAGCGGCGCGAAGGCAGAGAGCGCTGAGGTGTCGGTCCCTCTGTTCACCCTGCGACATATGGGGAAGCTGGCAGCACTATACTGACTGTAAAAGTGTCCATATTTCACTCAGCTTTTAGGTGACTGTATTATTCACCAGGGTGTTATATACCATTAGTATAGAATGTCTCTTACTTCATGCTGATCTTTTTAATCTTCCATAGGAGCAAAGGGAGTCATTTTTTTGTATGTAAAGTATTGATATAAAATAATAATGGTTATTGCATGTTTTATTCATTTGACACACTTTTCCAGTTCAGTGTATGCAGTTCAGTTGTACGTTCACTGTAGTGGCAATGTACTTTGCTAAAATAAGAAAATACCGGCTTAGATTTCAACTGTGAGTGGGGGTGAGGGAACGTGAGGGACTGGTTTGAATTAGAATGGTTTGGTCTGAATTTTCAGATTGTTAAAAACATTGAAAAAACATTTAACATTCTAACTTTTAAGATATTTCAGCAAAAATTCCTAAATAAAGGGAAATCCCTGTGCTTTTAAGGGACTGGATGGTGATGAGTGATTCATTTGTAATTTTATTTTTCTGTATATGTGTGTCCATAAAATATGTATTACAATGACCAACCACCTTGCTTTCTGTTGAAGGACTTTGTCATGCATTGAATTTGAATTGCTTAAGCAGAGGAATGATATCCTTTGTAGTTTATTCGTTTAAGCTGGTCTGCAGGCTGCTTTCTTGGCAAGCCGTCCTTTTGCCGATAAAAGTTGAGGTCATTTTCTTAACGTCTGAGTTTCCAGCACAGTCCAAACAAACGTGCCCCCCCCACCCCCTCCCTGGCTTCTGGCCCCGTGCGTTACCCCCTGAACGGTGAAGCGCATCTCTGGTCCTCTCTGGTACTGGTCTCGCTTGGCTGCGTTCCCTGTGCTGCTCAGCTTGACTTCTGAACTCTTGAGAAGAGCCACAGAGCCCGTCTCTTCTTGGCCAGAACAATGGGCTCCTCAGTCCCCGGCTGATCACGCAGGGGGGCTGGCAGAGGGGCAAGGCTCCCTTTCAGGGCCGGGCGAGGCAGCTGCGGGCTATAGGGTTTCCACACTTTTGCAACGCCTGCAGAAAAGGGGAAAATCTTGTCCACAGAGGCAGACATCAAGCCGATCGCTCATCAATTATAACAAGTGACTTTTACACTGTTGTTTTAGAGAAAAATATATGCATGTTCTAAGGTTCTTTAGGGGATCTTCAGTGAGGATGCTTTAACTCACACATGGCAAGGCAGTGATACAGTATATTAAATGTACTTTAGGCATGCAAATCAACATGTTCTACAAGGATCTTGGCACCATTTTTTACACACACATTCACTTTTTTCCCCCCATTATTGTAATTGGTTCCATGATCGGTGTTAAGCCACCTAAATGTTCAGTGGTACTGTGTGCTATGGAATGCAGGAGGAAACAAAACCAAAATACCTGAAAGTTCTTTGCTTCCTGAAGGATTGATTTATTGACTGAAAAATTGTAAACCAAAGTGTCTCTGCATGTAAGGTTAAAGCTGCTCATTCTTTAGTTCCAGTGTTTTCTTGAACTATGAATAACTTCTGTTGCTTTTTATAGACTTATAAAATATAAATACTGACTGAAATCACTTTGTTGAAATTTCTTGTTTTTGTACAGTCGAAGTGACCAGAATGATTGAATCACAATAAATGTCGTGTGTCATTAGGGCGTGCGGCTGTGTGGGGTCTTGCCGGTCTCTCTCGCCGGTCTCTCTCGCCGGTCTCTCACCGCTTCTCTCCTTCCTGCCTCGCTTTTCCATGGGCAGAGTCACACCCTCTGCCGTTTCCCTTGCAGTCCATCCTCCTCCTGGGCAGTGTGGCTCTGGCCTGCCTGGCGCTGGACCTCCTCTTCCTGCTCATCTACTCCTTCTGGCTGTGCTGCCGCCGGCGGAAGGCCGAGGAGCAGACCAACGCCGACTGCTGCTGCACGGCCTGGTGCGTCATCATCGCCACGCTGGTCTGCAGGTGAGTCCTGGACGTTCTGCCCTCCTCCTCCTCGGGGCACCGAGCGCCGGATTTTATTTGGCAGACGGTTTTGTCTGGAATAACCTTGAAATTCAACACGTAGTAGTATGTGGGTAAAGCAATCAGCAAAGGTGTGCAACATGACCGCGTCATCAGGAACTTATCTAATGTTGTTTAGTAACTGAAATGTTTGTCAGGAGTATAGCATCTGTGGATTATGGTATGCAAGTTTTGCTAAAGAAGAATAATAGAAGCTGTGTGTGTGTCAGACCAGGCAGTGTGTGTGTGTGCGTATAAAATTTGTGTGTGTGTATAAATTAAAATATGAGCTTCTGATTAAGATGGAGATAATGACTGCCAACTGCGATGCATTTTGGAGTTTACAAGAGAGATTTCACTCCTTTCTTGAGGAGCACATTTTGAGAAAGTTTCAATAAACCACCGAAAATTGGCAAGATTATTTTTTCTAGCTTATGGTGTCTCTGCAGTCAGATGTGTTGAATATATTCAGTGGACCACAGCAATACTCATGGATTATGCACTTTTTACGGTAAGTAGATAGCTGGAGTTTCTGTCTGATCCCAACATATTGTTTCAGCTACAGTAGGTTTCATTTCATGAAAGTCATCGTGCCCCCTATGCTACAAGTTCAGGATTGTAATCCTATGGTTTATTTATTTGGCTTCAACTCTTTCCCAAATGACAGGTGACCTGTCTTATGTTTGGCCAGGATTGCGCTCGATTAGATCTAGACTCATTTGCTCTTTGAATGTCCTGGATGTTTTTGCTGTTTTTCTGCACTTGAATTTCTCAGCCCAAATTTACTCAACCTGAATTTTACAACCCGAGCTTGAATTTTTATTACCACACAAGCAACATTCTTTATTTCAAGTTCAGGTAGATGCATTCAAAATCAGATTCTGGTATTCAGGTAACAAAATTCAAGTTTCAGATTAACACATTCAAATTCTGGTAAATAAATTCAAATTTGGGTTGTGCTGAGTCTGATTTGACGCTATAGAGCTTTAGCTAGATTTCATTTTATGAAACTTATCCTGCCCACTGTGCTACAAGCTCAGGAATGTAATAACATGGTTTATTTTCAAAATCTGGAGTCAGTGACCCATGAGGACATCAAATCAATGGCTCTCTCTGCAGCCCACATTGGAGTAGATGACACGGCAAAATAAACCCTATTTGCAGTGTGGTAGGCAACTGTATCCGACGGGCTCTGAACTGCCTAACAAGTCACTGCCTTGCTGTGCAGGAAGTTGGTCTGACAGCAGTTGGAATCCTTCAGAACCAGACATCTAGCCAGTCTGCAGAGATGTTGAGGCATGCGAGCTGGTGGTCATTGGTCCTGGGGAGTGCAGAACAGCCAAGTGGTGGGGGTCACACTGAGAGTTTGGCTACATCTTACCTTCGTCCTCTAATTGCAATCCAGACTTAAAAGGACAGCACCACCCCCCAGCAGTCTGTGATACTGGTACCTTTCCACTTGTCTATATAAGATTGTGGTTGAGGTCTAGATGGCTGTGAAGTGCATACTGGGAATTGAGCCTGTCGAATGTTATGATCTTCATGGCACGATGAAAATGCTCATTTTATTAAGTATCAATTGGAGGCTTTGATATAAGATCATATTACAATGAAAAGGAATGACCAACATGTTTTTACACAAATCAGTTGTTTTGTGTTTTTTGGGGAATTTCTCCTTAATCCAGAAAAACCAAAAATTCTGTTCATTGCTATAGAAATTGTTTCTTTATTACTGTTTATTAGAAAGCATCAGTTGCTTGATTTTCCAGACTTTCAGCTGAAGCTATTATCAACAATGGACCCTGGGGGAGAAACATGGTTAAGTATCTGCACATATCAGCACCGGTTCATCACGTACGTCACACCTCCCAGCTCTCGTACCTAAAAGGTCACTGGGTTTGAACCCAGTCCCATCTCTGTGCCTGTCTGACGGGTTCTTTGCCCCATGGCTGTTCAAGGTCTCGCATTTTTCTGCAACAATCATGCGAATGGTAAATCATGGTCTTTTTGTCGGTATTAATGGCGCTATGTCGTCTGTCTGCAAGAAGCATCAAAATGTGTCATAACGGTGCTTCGTGTGTAACGGCTACACTAATTCATTCTAGAAGCACCACTCTCTGTGTTCTGATGTCAGGTCAATCATGTTGATTGATTTAGAAGCAGGATCATTTGCTTCTAATTAACTTTTTCAGCTCGTCTCCATGTGCTGGGTGGCCTGGTGCTGCCGCTTTCTCTGCATGGTGATGTTGTGCCAAAAGAGAGCAAAAGCCAGTAGCCATGAGGAGCTCATGCAGGTTATAGGTGATCTGAGGACGCTGTCGGGGAGTTACTGCCTCGGTAATCTGAGGACGCTGTAGGGGAGTTACTGCCTCGGTAATCTGAGGACGCTGTAGGGAGTTACTGCCTCGGTAAACTGAGGACGCTGTAGGGAGTTACTGCCTCGGTAAACTGAGGACGCTGTAGGGAGTTACTGCCTCGGTAATCTGAGGACGCTGTAGGGAGTTACTGCCTCGGTAATCTGAGGACGCTGTAGGGAGTTACTGCCTCGGTAAGTGTTGGAAGGATAGTCATGCAGCCCACAGATCTAAGGCCTCGTTACACTTTGCTGGGTGCTGTAATGCATTTTGGGGCAAGGACTTAAGTAGGTCTACTGAAAACAAATAAATCTTTAGATAATGGGGGGTTTTGGATAACGTCCCACTGCAGTCTTTAGAGAGAATGATGGACAGAGTGTCCCCCAAGAGAGCTTATTCATGGTAGCACCAGAATACGAACAAAACTGGGACGAAAAAGCAGCAATTTAGATTGATTTGTAGCCAGAGGTCATAGCACAACTGTGTCTCTTTGGCTCAGATCCTGCCGAAATTGTTCCTATTGTGTAGCTGCCTTTAAAGGCCTATAAGATGGGTGCAGGGTTTGATGGAGTTGAAGGGTCAGCAATTGCACTAAGCTACTATAAATCAGCGAATAACTGTATGAGATGGTCCCCGGAATGTTGGATATCCTCGGTTAAGCTCTTTGAGTTGACTGGAGGGCATGAGCATAAGTAGAATTCCATACCTGCCCTTTGGTAGAATGTTGCCCCTTGGTAGGATGTTGCCCCTTCTCAGACATGTACTTACCTTGCCCTGGTGCCCTTGCAGGAACCTGCTGTAGAGAATCTTGGGAATGCCATGCTGGTGTCATGCTCTGCAGAAGGCCTCCCCTTTGGCTCCCTGACTTCACTGCACTGATTGTGCAGTAGGATCTCCTGCATGGATTATGTGAATACAAATGTGTGGATGGACCACTCTTTAATGCCTGTCCTTTGGTTTCTCCACAGGCAGTGTCAAACTCTGAATAGATGCATGCGGCTCAGTATTTTTATATAAGGTTATAAACGCGAGAGAAGATAGAGGGAATCGGCATATTTTGTATGATCGTGAGTCACATGGTTGGGCTTCATTTTAGATCGGCAGCAGGGTGCTTATTCTCTCTTCCCATTTTGAATCCGCTGAAGTCCATTATGTGTAAGCAGGGGAGTGTGTCTGTGTGTGCATGACTCACATGCGCAAGGAGAAGAATGGGGAAATATTTTTGCAGTTTCTTTATATACAGATTTTAACCCCTTAGGTCAAAATAGCATTTTTCTATCCCTGTATTTCCTTAGAGCCGTTCTCCTTTCAGAGCTAAGACGTCATAATTTGAGCTTCCGGGTTTACGTTGCTGGTGTATCTGCTGAAATCTGGGATTTGTCTTGTTACCTTCCGTCACTGCTGACTCCTTAACAGCGGTGTTTCTCAAAGCGGTCGTTGAGGACCCCGGACCGTCCACATTTTTGCTTTGGGGGCGGGAAGGAAGCAAAAACGTGGACTGTCTGGCAGGGAACTGGGAGGGAGCAGAAATGTGGACTGTCTGGGGGTCCCCGAGGACTGAGTAGAGAGACACTGTTCTTAAGTACAGTCAGGTATGAATATAGCAGATTGATGCTGATCTGACTAGAATAGAGAAGGCAGAAGAAGGATCTTGGCTGGTTAGGGCTATCAGTTTCAAGCAGCGTGCGTTTGTGTTAAAAATAATAATAATAATAACCCCTCCATCAGGAACATGCTGCTTCCAGTGGATCTGTTTTTCTTGTGTAGAATTCGGTCATTTACTGGACTGATTTTAAGTTTTAATCTCAGCACTTAGGAAAAATGGGATGAGAAATGCCTGAGTGTTTGTCTTGTATTTTCTAAAGCCCTTTCTAGCCTTTGTTTATGATGTATGGTTATATTTAACAGATTGCTTTGGTGGGATCGCACTAACCTACAAACCGACAAATGCCGATGGCCTGATATAGACAGGAACCGCTAATGCTAACCCAAAAGCAAGGAGGTTACTTTTGCCATATTCTCCTGTTTTTTCGAGTGTGGACATCATCTCTGGCATGTTGAGACTTGTCTAGAAGATGCCCACCCAGGCGAGTTCACACTGGACCTCTTGAGTCGGTACGCAGCTTCACATTTCTGCCTCGATACGATGGCTGAATGTACCATGGACCGGAGATGATGCTGTAGGGAAAGCAGAGGAACTGGTCTATAGGGATCCGGGTAACACTGCACGCTGGAGGTGGTGGTTGGTACCAGCCGCATTGTAGTCCAGGCTTCTAGCTGGGAGAACAGCCGCTTTGCATCTGGAAAATTATTGGTTCTCTCTAAGGGTATTAATTATTGAGTGTGAGCAGTGTTGGGCATTCCCGGTCCAGAAGCTACAAATCCAGACCAGGATTTTGTTCCTACCAACCAGCTGATTATAAAGAGTCACAGTCATAGAGTACTCCTCTGGTTGGTAGAAATATAATCTTGGTCTGGATTTGTAGCTTCTAGATCGGAAATGCCCAACACTGATCATAATTGCCATGTGCTGGAGCAGACCTTAGAATCAACCCCCCCAGACCCCACAAAAGCCCCTCCCACATCCCAGATTCAGGCCAATAGAAGTGCAGATCCTTGCTAATTTTGAACCTCTCCTCCCTACCAGCATATCTAATGAAAGTTGGGTTTGCATTTTAAAGGGCAGCGGTCCTCAAAGAAGCTTGGGTGGACGGCCTTCTGAGCCGTGGCACTCCAGCAAGCGTGTTAGTTAGGCTCAGAGGGTCAGGATGCCATGCCTGTGATCAGAAGGTCGCCAGTTCAAATCCCATGGTCACACAAGTGAGCAGAGTAACAGCCCCAGTTGCTCCAGCGACTGACTGACCCTCCTTTCTCAAAACATGTACATCGCTTTGGACAAGTCTCTGCTAAATACATGAAATATAATACAGAACAAGTCATCATTGACTTTGCAAGTAAATGTTGGATGATGAATTTGTCACATCTATGTGTAAACATGTTGAGTCGCATTCTGTCACTTCACTGCAGTTGACAATGAATGAACGGATAGCTTAACGTAAAATCCTACGGCTGCAAAAGTAGCACACGCCCACACTTTTCATTACTGTTTAATCTACAAATTTCTAATTCGCAGTCTGCGTCACCGTCTTCCTGTCACTGGCCTGCTCCGTCTGCAGAGCTGTGGAGTGACATCATCCACAGGCGGTTCCCAGCTGCTGGCACATGTGACTTTGAGTCTGCGTGCCTCAATCGATTTGGAATCTCCCGTGAGGACCCGCAGTTTGAAGCCAGCCAGCTAGATGGGCTGTGTCGGGTTTTGATTTATCCTTTTAAGATTCACCTCATCCGTCAAAGTCCAGAGCCACGGACTCGGTTCACCATGATGTCTTTGAAGTAAATATTGGAGGTGACTTCTGGCCCCTTTATAGCACAAGTCCCCCATGGCCCCTTATGCTATCTCCCCATCTCACAACATCCCGTACCTAAGAGATTTTTTTTTTTCGGGGAGGGGAGCTGTGAAATTGAGCTCAGATAAGTAGTCGGTATTTAAAGGCATGACCAGATAAGATGGTCTGTTTAGGGGGATTCCATTGCCTTCCAGCTGGTGCTTAGCAGCTACGTGCTTTCTGCTAACATATAGGGCAAACCTCACTCTACGTTGGATTTTTATTCTTCATACATTTCTGTTTTTTGCCTCTGTTAAAATTAGGATGCTTCACGTTTTTCGTATCTGCTCTGGGACCGGAAATATACCACGCGGTCACGTATTCCAAGGAATTTCTACAGTCAACTTTGGCCTAGAAAGGTTGCCATGGTAACGGGTCGGATTTAAAGTGGAATAAAAGATGAATCCTATAGCTATGGGTATGACATGCTGGATGCAGTGGATGCTGACTCTCTTCTGACCTTGCTGCAATATCTGGTTTGTACATTGGGCTGTTCTGAGAAATAATTGTGGTGTAAATATTGATTTCTAGGATTAGAAACACATTATAGCAAAATATGCATAAATGAGCTTGAGGAATGAAACTAGTTCTGTTAATTAGTGTATTAAGAATGAACACAAGCTGTCTTGAATTCGAGCTGGCAATGATCAAGACCTCCAGACTCAGTGTGGCGACATTTTGAGATGTTCACACACATGCAGATATTTCATGTTTTTCGACTCGAGCCCAGTTCCTAGTTTGTCTTCATACACCTTCATCCATTATGTCGCAAAGGCAAGATGCAAATATTGGACCCATTGAGAGAATTTAATCAAAGTGTAGTTCGTTTTGGGCATATTAACAAGCTGATATTACCCTTTGTTGACAAGTGTGGCGACAGCAGAAATGCACGTTAATTTCGATGCCTTCTGGAGAGGAACCGGAGACCTGGGTCTGCTTTACACACACACACACACACACACACACACACACAGTTCATATATTCTTATCTCTTATGACAACATCCCCTACCCAGCCCCAGCCTTAAACAAAGTAAACAAAGAAAAAGTAAGAATTTTAGTTTTTTTGATTGCAGTCACAGATTTTTATATAATTGAAGTTTATATTGTTGGGTCCTCAAAGTTCCAAAAGCTAAGAAGTAACAGGTTTTACCACATTGTGTGGACATGGTAAAAACTGTTGGTCATTATAAACACACACACACACACACAAGCTTAAGCACTCATGGGTTAATTATAGAGTCATATACATAGAGAAACAGAAACCAGGAAGTTCTGGCTCCAGAAATGAGTGTGCTGTCTGGGGTGATTCTTTAATTATAACTTTCCTGGGGGTTAATTAAATGGGCTTCTGGTTCTAGGATGGTGGGACAGACACTCGATGGTAATCTCCCAGTCCCCCCCCCCAAAGTACAAAGTCCCAACAGAGGGCTCAGCTAATAGCCTTTACCCTGGTCCTGGGAAATGGCGACGTTTCACCTCTGCGCCTCACCGCGAGCACGACAGCTGTGCAGTGTCTCACTGTGAACACAAATGGCCTTTGCAGGTTCATGTGCGTGATGAATTTCGATCAGCTGTCCCATCTTCAGTTGATCAGGATCCATCCCAGAAACCAGCATGAATTACGGTTTTGCATCGGGATAAAATGGAAAGGTTTCGGTTTGGTCACGACTTTTGTTTTATCTCGGTACATTTTTATTTTCTCATTACTACAAAATCCGTTTAAGTAAACATTAGCATCAGTGTTAACTTTGGCAAATGAAAGTGTATTTAAAATGGCTTAGTACTTCATCTGAAGTCAGTTATTTTAAAGTTTTGTTTCAGCTGATAGCCATTATTTCTTAATTCTGGCTTTTTACCTCGACACCTCAGACTGCTGCTGTTTCTTATTTCGAGAAAAGTCCCATTGTCTTCCTGTGTGATGCTGGCTCTGCAGAAACACAGGACTGGAAAGTGTGCAGCCCCAAAAAGCAGCATCTTACATGTTATTTGGCAGGGGGTTTGCTTTTCTCTGCGGCTGGCCTACTGTGAGGACGGGCCTGGACCGCAGCCAGATGCTGGGGGAAAAACTACATAAATAAAAAAGGAGAGACACAGTGACTATCCAGTCGTCATGAAATTTCTCTTGTGACTGGAGAGACCTGAATGGAACGGAGGGATGTTGAGCCATAGTGACACCTGCTGGCAATGGAGGGAATCATCTTGGAACAATGTAGGATCCCATAGCACCAGCACTGTAAGCACTCCACCATTCTGACTGTTAGGCTTTCATGAGCACCTTGTATCCCCGGATGATGCGTAAATCCCCAGGCTCGCGTTTTAAAATGAACAGCTGACTTAAAACAATTACCTTAATGTTGTTTAGTGCTTATAATGAAGAGAGCACCTTATCTATTTACGATGTTCTTCGGGTTGATGGACGTCAGTTGGCCATGCTTGGGCGGCCGGTCCTCGGAGTCCTTGGCAGACGAAGCGAAGCAACCGTAATTGCTTCCCCATAGCGCACTTTCTTCAGTCTCTCCATTATCACGGCCCCTGCCTCTTCATCCCACTCTGTTTCCATTTCTTTTCAGTGCCGGCATCGCAGTCGGTTTCTATGGGAACGGTGAGACGTGCGATGGAGTCGGCCGGCTCACATACTCTCTCCGCCACGCAAACCACACCATCGCGGGAGTGGAGAAGCTCGTAAGTACACCTGACCCTGGCCCAGGCAGTGTTGCGTCCATAAGCTCCCGATTATGGAGATGGTCGTCTGAACGTTGATCTGGCTTACGCCTTTCGTAGACGTAGGGAACAGGAACGTAGCGTGATTCATTTTGGGTGAATTTGCCATTTCTTGACGTTGCCAATGATGCTCACCTCAAACTCAAAATGAGAATCATTCAGGGTCTGATGTTTTACCTGCTTGCCATTCAGTGCTGCCATGTTTTACCAAACTTAATTGTTGTATTTTTGGGTTTTAGCCATGTCTTTAAGAGGGGCTGAGATCCATCTTGTTTTATTTCGCCTGCTTTTCCAATATGGTGACATTTTCAGTGTTCAAGACGATGTGTGAAAACGTTCTAACCGAGAAACCAGCTGTCACTCTGCTCTGTTTTGTCACATACTATTCTGTGTTAATGATTTTGAGTGGATCGCCTTCAGTATAAAGATTTATTTATTGTCAGAAGCTGTCGCATAAAATCTGAGATTCTGTGGGGTTCGTCTGATGTAGATTTCCTGCATCTTCTGCAGGTGTCCACGAGCACCTCGTCGCTGAACCGGACCGTGGAGGATGGTCTGCAGCAGCTGCAGAGCCGGTACTCCCAGACGCCGGAACTCCTGTCCATTGTGCAGAAGCTGCAGGGGCAGCTGGCGGAGCTCACGCGGCATGTGAGAGATATCACGTTCTGGGACAACGGGCACGTGTCTCTGGAGGAGCTGGCGGTCAAAACTGAGCTTTTTGATTGGTACAGGTGAGGCCTCTTTGCCATCGTGAATGGGAGGAATCACCCAGGGATTTTAGAGGGATGAGGTTCTGGTAGCACTTTCTTGGGGTCTGAAAGCAGTCACTGGCGTTATACACTCCATGCCACACACTTGGCATTATACACTCCATGCCGCACACTTGGCGTTATACACTCCATGCCGCACACTTGGCGTTATACACTCCATGCCGCACACTTGGCGTTATACACTCGATGCCGCACACTTGGCGTTATACACTCGATGCCGCACACTTGGCGTTATACACTCGATGCCGCACACTTGGCATTATACACTCCATGCCGCACACTTGGCGTTATACACTCGGCCTTTTCCCGTGGCGGGTCTCTCAATGCAGGACTCGCTGGGAGCCTTTGTTTAGCTTGCTTGTGTTTCCTCACGGACAGTAATTTCTGGTATAAATGACACTCATATGTATATATACCTTTGTATGCCAGCATGACTATCTGAATGCATTAATGCTTATGCAGTAATTGCTGCCAAGTACTGCATTAATAGTATGTATGAAATAGACAGAATCCTCAGAATCTAGTTTTCTGCATAAGGTATTGAAAAATGTCTCGACTAGCATTTTTAACTTCTTATAAAAAGAGAGAATGGTGACAGGAAGACCTCTGGGGATAAAAGTGATATATCTTCTTCCTTTTTAAATCGAGATAATATTTGTCAGACACGAAAAACCATGAAACCGACAGCTTCGAAATTGCAGTTTGTTTGCAGTGAGCTCCATCTATTCATCATCTCACCTCTAATCCTGGTAAAACTCATGGGGGGGGGGGGGTGCTGGAGCCAATTCCGGGCAGCACAGGGGACCGTCACAGGGCCACAGTGATCGAAACCACCGTATATGAACCGACCTTGGAATTGCATTGTAGATTGTCTGGGGAGATTCTATAGCTTGATTTAATTGGTTCGACCAGTGTTTCACGCATCCCAGCCAGTGCACATTTTTGCTCCCTCTCAGGTCTCAGCACACATGTACCAGGTATTCAGCATTTTTGATTGCTTGATTGTTTGGTTCAGGTGTACTGGAAGCTAGGAGAGAGCAAAAATGTGGACTGTCTGGAGCTCCTTGTGGACTGGGTTGAGAAATTCTGGATTAATGTATCATGTTTGCAACCATAAGGAAGAATTGCATTACATTCGATGGCTACAAATGAGCCCTTTGCTAAGTGGATGAATGTATGAATGTACTACTCATACTGTATCTACATCGGTCTATTTAGATATGTCCTGGTTACATTTTCACCATTTGCACAGCAAATGAATAAAAACTTAAATACATATCAAACATAAGTTGTATTGTGTCAACAGCATGAAGCATTTCTGGGCATTTCGTTCTGAGCTGTCAGTAAACGGCAGCGGATGATGGCAGTGGGCGATTTTCTTTTTCAATTTTATCTGTTGCTCGAAGGGCCACAGGGTTAATGTTGCATTCCATTTGAACACAGAAGTCAAAATTTCCGAAGTCCTATTCTGAAATTTCAACTGGAACGCCCCTAAAGTCGGAGTTCTGACTCGGAACGTCGGAGGAAGTTATACAACCCTGACCTCACAATTCAAATACATAACTACATAGCTGAAGTTATGTACTGTTATTAGCGCTTACTTCTTATTTGTGGCTCATTAAAGCAGTTTTACACACAGTACTATCCAACCTCTAACCTTGGCGATGTTTCTATGGTGTCTATGTGCAAAATAACACGTAATGCATTACCAACTGATATTGCTAACAATGGCTAACAGTGAACTGGGGCCTGTTCCAGAAAGCAGGATTTCCTCCTTAGCTGGATAACTTGTTGGATTTAAGGTAGTTTGGGCTAAATGTAGGTGAAGGAAGAAAGGCCATTTAAACTGGGGTACCTTAAATCCAACAAGTTATCCAGCTAAACAAGAAATCCTGCTTTTTGAAACAGGTCTATGGTATTGTTAAATGGCTTTCTGACTTGTATTGAAACGTGATTATCTTGGGTGTGACGTCATTTCTAACTCTGACTTCCTACCTCCGAGGTAAATGGAATGCAGCATTAGTTACTTTTTCAAAAGCAGATAGTGCCTTTGATCTACTTCCATTTAAGGGTGTCTGAAATGACACTCCATCCCCATTTCAGTAGGTTTTAGTAAGTCATCTACATTTCCAGTTTGCATTTTTTTTTTTTGAAGTGCCATTTTGTACTTTTCTATATAAATATGAGCATATTTCTAAAGGGTCATGGAGATATGAATATTTTAATGATTATGTAAGTCGTTGCTTTTTTGGAAACCCTTTGTGTTCAAAGAAACAACTTTGTCGATCTGTACGCCTCATAAACCTTTCACTGACTGTTACATTTTATTATTTTTTTTTTCTGTAAAATGTTCATCATTTAGCGGGCAGCACAGTGCTGCAGTGGTTAGCATCTCACACCTCTGGGACCCGGGTTCGAGTCTCTTCCTGGCTCCATGTGTGTGGAGTTTGCATGTTCTCCTTGTGTCGTCGTGGGGTTTCCTACACAGTCCAAAAATATGCTGAGATTCATTGGAGTTACCCTGAGTTTTTCCTGCATTGCACCCCTAACCTCCAGGATAATCTCCGGACCCCCTATGACCCTGAATAAGACGAGCACTTATGGAAAATTCTGAATTTTCAAGATCTATACAGTACATGCCTCCCCAAAGTAAAGCTGTATTAAGATGTTTTGTGGATTATTGTTGTTTCCTTAAACACTTCGAATTGGATGGAATTTTTGCACATTTTTAAATGTTGAACTTCTGTGCAGGTTCCTTGTTAATACATCCAATCAGTACAATCATCCATCCATCTTATACCTTGGTTATGTGGATTTAACACATCCGCACTGTGTCCTATATTTTTCCTATTCTTATTGAAAATTCTTGTGAAAATAGGATTCTCAGATCTGTCTGAACCTTTTGCAGCTAACTTTGTCCCTGTGAGATGACTACATTAAGTTACCTCCCTTATCTGTGAAGAAAGTTGATTCATGATTGTGTGTTGAGCATAATTATTTGCAAATGGCGTGTTTGGGGGGGGGGGGGTGCTCATTAATATCACCCGTCGTCAGTGTGACGTAATGACTTGGTCTTGTTTCCCGTCAGGTGGCTGGGTTACTTAGGTCTCCTGCTGTTTGACGTCCTGATCTGTCTGCTGGTGCTGTTCGGCCTCATCCGCAGCTCGAAGGGCACGCTCATCGGGTGAGTTGGTGACAGGGAACCTGAGAGCACGAGCCGCCTCCATCTAACCGCTACCATGGGAGTGAGTACAAATGCTCAGCTGGGTGTTTTTCTGACTCACGTTGGCAGCACATTTGGTGCACGGTGTGTGGGCGTTAACCGAACACGTTTGCTTAGTGAGAGGAGAGAAATGTCAGGCCCGTCCCGTCGCCCTCCGAATGTACCTGCCGGCTAACTCCTGCAGTTTACGCCCTTTCTTAATCCCAGCCGTCTAGCTTTGCGTAAGCCACACTAATTGCTTCTCATCTTTTTGAGTCCCCGCTGTATAGTTGACGTACCAAAACTAACTCTCTCTGGCGTCAGGGAACCTTGGGTCCGGGTTCTTACCTGGAAATGAATTTCGAAGAGGGTTCCGCAAATGTTAAGGGAGGTTTCAGACTCGGTGTTTCCTGGGTTGCTGCTTCGGCCATTTACTGCTTTGAGTTTGTTAGACCATCAGGCCCAAAAAATTCCACTGATTATAAGCTGGATTTCAGTGTCGGGGCAGCTGTACACGACCTATTATGTTCATATAACACTCCCAGCTGCTGGAGCCTTGTGGAGGGGCTTCTCTGCCCTATCCAGAGTCCTTCACTAGCACTGGAAGTCCTGCAGTGAGCACTATGGTAATGACCTGTCATCACGCAGCTGCTCTCTTCCCCTGTAGTCTGCAGTGGCCGGCATTGCCTTTGGCTGTTTAAATACTTACTCTTGGCATCAATCACGTCCATGTAGCCTAGCTGTGGAATTAGCATTTCTCCAAGTCGGTCCATGTCCTAGTTTCAAATTCCATATGCAACTATATCTCCGTATATGCTGCTTATTTTGCGTGTTTTTTTAGAGCCAGTTTCTTAACATTTGGTTGTGGCAAATGCATCATGGAGAGAATATAGGTTTTTGTGTCATTTGATGCCTTTGGCCACCCCAAGAACTGTAGGTGAACTGCAGGAAATGGCATGAGGGAGCGCATTAGCCTGGTTTTCAGTAAGGATTGTTTCTTAGTTCTCGTTGTTGTGCTGAAAGGAGCGCTGCTGCCGTGGGCTGCCCGCTAAAGGCCTGCCCGCTAAAGGCCTGCCCGCTAACGGCCTGCCCGCTAATGGCCTGCCGCTAAGGGCCTGCCCGCTAACGGCCTGCCCGCTAAGGGCCTGACCGCTAACGGCCTGACCGCTAACGGCCTGACCGCTAAAGGCCTGCCCGCTAACGGCCTGACTGCTAAAGGCCTGCCCGCTAACGGCCTGTCCCCCCTGCCTCTCTCTCCACAGTGTCTGCTTCCTGGGTATGTTGACGCTGATTATCAGCTGGGGATCCCTCGGCTTGGAGCTGGCCGTTGCCACGGTGAGCATCTCCATGGCAGCAGTACACACCACACCAAACGTGTAATCTGTGGTTTGGTGTTGTCAGCTATATGCATATGTGTGTGTGTCTGTGTGTTTGTGTGTCTGTGTGTGTGTGTGTGTGCATGTATTCTGCAAGTAAGTTAAACTTTTCCTCTGGAGAATTTGCAGAGACCCATGCTGCATATTAAATTAGCTTGCCACCCTGTCTGTATCTCTTCTTCCTTATTATCTGCTGTAGATACTCTGCTTAAGGCGCAGTGGGAGAAAGACGTGAACTTCACCTTTCGCTGCAGTAACTGTGTAGTAGCCTCACCGTAAGGATCTAACTTGCCAAGCTGGAAAAATCACATCCACATATTAGTGTCAGTAGTAATGGAATCTCAATATTGATCCTTCTTATGACAGTGAATAGTGAAAGTGATTAATTGTCATTGTTGACACACCACAGCGCACATTGCACAGCAATGAAATGTGTTCACTGCATTTAACCCATATGTGAGATAGCAGTGGACAGCTAATACAGTGCCTGGGGAGCAGTGCGTTGGGGCGACATCCTGCTCAGGGTATCTCAGTGGTACCTTGCTGGTCCGGGATTCGAACCAGCAACCTTCCAATCACAAGCATGCTTCCCCAACCATTATGTCACCACTGCCCCAATATAGTATGTAATAAATGTGTAATAAATGCCAAGAATGTTTTGATTATCCATAACTAACACTGCCTATTGTGGCGAAGCCTATTGGTATTTGCTAATCTTCCCTTGTTTTTATATGCTCAGCTGGCCTTTTGTCCTGTATTGATGAGCAGCAGCGTAATTATCCGTTAAACGCACGTATGCAGGCTTGTCGGATTCCTTTATTGCCCCGTAATTAGTACATAAACAGTCAGTTTGACAGGCTGGCACTATAATAATCTGTTTTTAATCACAAGCCTCTTAACCTGCATGTGTTAATTATGAGGAAATCTTTCAAATCGTTAAAACTTCTGCTATAGAAAGAACAGTTATATGAATGGTTCTTGAAAATATGGCAAATGATTTATTGCTCAGGACGTGGGTGATGGTGTCTCTGCCTTAAGATGAGATGAGTGTGTTGATTTTATAGGTAGGTGAAGCAAATTATGAAAAACCCCAAACTGGATTTGTGTTGTGGCCTCAGGCTTTGTGCTCCTGCGCTGTGATTGGATGGGAATGTAGAGGTCACATGCTGTGTTAAAGCGACGACTTCTAATTCACACTCTTACTGTAGAGGGTAGAATTAATACAGTGATTTATTCCAAATAGCATTTGCTTATACAACTGCTAGTCTATTTTGAAATGTAAAAAATGTAAAAAAGTTGATTTAGCCTGTTAGGCAAGATTTTGCAGCAAACTTTGAAAGGTCAGGCTGCTCTGAGTGCCCATTTCGGTTTTCTTCTCCTCCCGCCTGCTTTGACTCCCTCACTCCATTCTTCGTGAGCTGTTCTCTCTCTCTGTCTGTTACTTCTCCTGTCCACAGCTCCGCAGTTGCATGTGTTCTGCTGTCAACTGTAAGGACTTGCGTAGATTCTTGTCTTTTTTTTTTTTGTTCTTTTTTATCTTTTGAAAGAACAAATAATTTAGGTGCAGTTTGTCAAAACCTTGGAAAGGAACATAATTTTATTCAGTCCTGCGCTGTATATAATCATTTTTCCATAAGCAGGCCAAGTGCTGTAGTGAAGCTGATAGTGGCTCAGAGCTGGTAGTGACTGGAACGCGAGCACAGTGTCGATGGGCTTTGGGCACTGGGCTGGCGTGATGGAGCCAGTAAGGGCCTCAAGTGCAAAACCAGTCCAGGGCTGGAATTAATTATGTCTGGCTTTGTCCTGTAGAGTTTGGAAGTGTGGCCAAGGACAGGGGCCTCACACACACACACACACCAGATAAAGTCCTGCTTTCGCGTTGGAGCCCAGCCTGCATACAGACCACACCATGCTTACTCTCCTGATGGGCGTTGGTACACATCCAATCTCTGGGGCTCAAATGCATAAAATATTTAGGGAATAAAATTCAATTTTCTGTGTACACACACTAAAGTCATTATTCGGTTTCTGCATTTCAGATACGAATGAGTGCTCTTTGCTTGACCTCCCTCTCAGCCTTAAAACAGTGTGAGCTTAAGCGCTCAGTACGTTGGTTTATTTATTAATTTTCTAGCAGATGGTTGATCAAATTTTTATTTTGTTGGCCAGATTGCGGTGGGGGTGTTTTCTTTAACCACTTGTACATGAAAATGTTTAGCCTTTAATCACTGCGATGTCCTGTTTTTGGGTCCGCTAGAGTGCCAGTGATTTCTGCGTCGAGCCCGATGCTTACGTCGTCCAGGTGGCTGAACAGCATTACGTCATCAATAAAGGTAACTGTCTGATGTATCCCTTGTTTATAAGTGGAGGTTAATACATTTTTAATGCTAACTGTCTGTATCTATATTAAGTTGCCTTTTCAGTTAATGCATTGCCATTCATGTCGCCCAAAATACGAACATTAGCTCTGTTTACCTGTCTGAGAGGAACCATCACTGTGGAATCCACTGTATTCAGGGCCTACTGTTTTGGTTTCTTAATGTCCAGAGATTTCTGAATGGAGGGTTGTGTTTTTCCAGAATGTTCTCTGATTATACAAACAAAGTGCTCATCTTCTGATGAAAAGGAATTGAAATTATTTGAACCTTCAAGCCCCCCCCCCCTTCTGAATTGGCATCATACCGTAAAAGATTCTCTACCCTTGTGTAAAGTGAGCCTGGGCGAACAGGAATTTAAGTCTGCTGAACCTTGATTTTTTTTTTTTTTTAATTAATGTCTAACTTGGATATGTTTACCTGCGCGTGGTATAATAGCTGCCCTTGGTATACCAGCCTGGTAGCCTGTGTGGTACAGATGCACACGGCCTACACTCACACTTTAAAGGTTGATTTCAAAGCTGATGTTCGCAGGCTCACCCATGATAAGCTTATCATCCTGAGCCCCCAAGCCAGGCCAATCCAATTTTGTTCCATATTTTTTAGGCCCTCAGAATCACCCCAACTCACCCCCCCCCCCATTATGGTCCCCCTGGCTGTTTTTACTGCTGTATTGCATAGCAAAGAGGAACAACTGAATCCCCTCGAAACGATGGATCTTTGCTGAATAACACGAGTAAGAGAAAAGTCGTCCTTTTGTTATGTGATGCTGGGAGACGCGCTACCTCTTTCCTGGTGTAATTGAACAATCTGCGTCGGTTCTGAGCTGGAAAATTGGAGGAGGCGGTGCCCAGGGGGCAGAGTGGTAGTGATGACGCATGTGTGGGTGTTGGTGAGGCTACTTTAGCTTTCCCTGTGTAATTTTTATGTAGCCATCTGAGTTAAGGCACCTTCCCCCTCATATATCAAACCTTAATGTCTTAGCCTGACTGCGTGTTGGTGTTTGATGCTGCAGACACACTAAAGGATGACAGTGTGACTATAAACCGGTCATTCAGGGCTTTCCCTCAGTCTGTGAAAGCCAAACACATATAGCAGGAATTGTTTGGCTTATAACCATTATCATACCATGATACGTTACGCTGTTATTTCCCAAACTATATTTGTCCATGTTTGTAGGGCTCCGTATTTCACAGGGAAGGCCAGCATGATGAAGTGTATAATCAAATATGTTTTTTAAATGTCAGCATCATACACAGTGTGATTAGTTGCTGCTTGTTTGTTAGTGTAATCAGTCTTGCCTTGTACAGTAAGTGTAATTCCATAAACAAACATCGGTATTTCAGAAGGATGTTGACAAACGTGAGCAGGGAGCTGGGTACATTTAATTAGAGATGGCACAGTTCCGATAACCACTCTCGGTATCAGGTCGATACCGGCAAAAAATCCTGGATCAAATATCTGGGGAGCAGGAAGTAAGAAACCAATTCGATTTTCCATCAGAGATAAGTCTAGCCTGAGAAATCATGGAAATGCTTGTATTGTGGCATATCATAGTGATGGCTAGATCACTACAACGCATGTGTGTCGGAGCTGTCATGTTGGCTGTGTGGAAATGCAGATACTGTACTTTACATGGAAGGAAGAAGGAAGCAAAACTGCAGAGTGCAATTTGTGTAAGGCTGGTGACGATTTTTCTTAAGTCTGAAAACAGTAAAATTTCTAAAGACTACATGTCTGCAGACTTGTCTTCTTTCTAAAGTTTAGTTAATTACTACCTTTCAGTTTTTGCATTGCAGACTTATGTGTACTTTTTGACTAGAAGAAGCAGACTTCTGTAAATCAAATTGTGGATTTGGATTCCTTCCTGTAACCTAGTGACATGACTTTTGCTTGAGCAACATGACTGTTATACGTCATACTCATACTCAAACAGCTACTACACTAAATGCAGATTGTTATTTAAAACTTATTGATTCAAATGTCTCATTTAATTCTTAGTAGTTGACAAAGGGGAAAAATCACTGTTGTTGGTTTTGGCGTATTTTAATGTTCATTTTAAAGTTAATTTTAATGTTGGTATTGAGGTAGGAGCAGAAAAAAATCTCTATGTTTAATCCTCTCTGAAAACATTCTGGAAGTAGAGCAGATTGTCGTTAGATTACCTCGTACTTCTCCCTCTTCGTTACCGGCCCCTGGTGTGGTGATGGAGCTGAATGGCAGGGTTTTGTGGAGATCAGGCTTTAGACTGACCTTCCACTTAGGTTTGCTTTAGTGAAGGCTCCTTCAATGGGGCGTGACGGGTGACTTTGTGGGTTAGGCCTCAGTGCCTGTGATTGGAAGGTCACTGGTGTGTGTCCTTGGCAAAATGGTCTCATTTCCATTGAGCAAGACCCTTAAGCCCCAGAAACCGGACAAATGGCCGACCCTGGGCTCTGACCCCAGGCTTCACTCTGAACTATATATACACAGATGGTCTGAACACCATGATCACTCAGACGTGAAGCAGATAATGTCGATTATATAGCAAAAGCAGTTCATAATTTTAATGATGATCAAGGCAGTGATGTCTGATTTAGGATAGCACAACGCATTGCTCCCTTAACCATCGGCAAAATTATCTGCCACGGTAGCATTTCTGTTAGTTCATACTCCATTGGAGAGCCTTCATTCACATCCTGCATTGATACATCATGGCCTTCATTCAGATCCTGCATTGACACATCATGGCCTTCATTCACATCCTGCATTGACACATCATGGCCTTCATTCACATCCTGCATTGACACATCATGGCCTTCATTCACATCCTGCATTG
>JAODJU010000095.1:23150845-23163388 GCA_026776725.1 Gnathonemus echidnorhynchus | reverse complement strand
TGTCCCCCCCCCCCCCCCCCCCCCCCCAGTAGGACGCAGGCAGCTGTGAACAGGGCAGCCAGAGCCGTGAGGCAGAAATCTGTACCTCTCTTGTGAACTAACCCCCCGGAGGACCTCCACTGTGGATTAGTCAGAGGAGGACCAGTGTGTTGTGGAGCAACAGCTGAACGTTTAGCCTGTCTTCATAAACCACATTGCTCTAGTTAGGCTCCATCAGCGTGGTTCAGCTTAAAGAGCTCAGCTTAGTAATGGGTCCCCAGAAGGACCCCGGAACATATTTAATACGACATAAAAAATGGCCAACTATTGTGTTGGCTATTTAAAACACATCCAGTTCTTTTGATGCATCTTCTAGCCAAGCAATATGAGATGATGGATGCAGGAGTCTGTTTTGATTTAATGTGGCTCTGGGGCTGGCTTTGGACCAAGGAATTCAACACTAATAATTATTAAAGCGGCAACTCTGCTGAGAATTAAAGGAATAACTTGCCGATTGTTTGTGTGCTAGAAGGTCTGTGTTGTTTTGCCAGTGAAGAATCGGTCCGCTAATGAAGCAGGAGTTTACTTTCAGAGAACGCGGGTCAGTGACAAAGTCGTGTGTCCCTTATTTTTTTTGGGAAATGGAATCCGTCCCATTCGATGGATGGAAGGAATGCATCACTAATGAGTTTAAGTGGAACGCTGAGGGCCAGGCTGAGGTGCTGAGCAGGACTCCTCTCCTTCACCCCCAACAAAACTGCTCTGTAATGTGGTGGGCAGGTTGCCAGGCAGCAGATGTGAGAGGCAAGGATGTCATTCATGCTCTTTCGACCGTTGCAGGCATGGTGCCGGCTTCAGACAACCACTAAGAATGAAAAGTCCCCAGAAATCCTGTAGCATTTTTTCTTTTTTGAAATTGTTTATACATCTTTCCAGACTTAAAGGCCATATATGTATAGGTAGTGTATATGGAATCATTTGAAATTGGTGGTTTGCAAATTTTCCTGTCTTCGAGTGTTTGACAGGTCTGTCCCTGTTAATTACGGTACAGAGTGATGCTGTCCCCCCCCCCCCCCCCCCCCTCAGGCCAATAGGGTTTGTTCTGCACAGTTTGTTTGTTTGGTCTTTTGCTACCAAAAAGCCAAAAGCTTTCAGGCACCACATTGGTAAAATGGGTCTCTATTATATAAGCAAAAAAATATGGTTTCCCAGAAGACCAGAATGCACATCTCCAGCCTTTGAAAGCCCCTTCCTAGGGGCTTCACGCAGCCACCCAATGAGACGAAACGTTTGAGAAACTCTGGATGTCCCTTGCATACCAAGAGTTTTCTTATTGGACGTTGGTGCTCTGCAATGCAAACAAATACATCAGACAAAACGGTCGTCTCTGTGAACGTCTGGAGAATGTTATCAAAGTGGACCACAGTAGGAACGGGCAAATTGCTCCCTGTTGTCCACTTAGCTGTGAATTTCTCCTATAACAGCATTCTGTAGAGTGTGGTATGTGACCTTTGCACTAGATTGGTGAGATGCTTTCTGGTGTTATAGTGTGTGTGCGTGAAATGCAAGACATCAAGGGATTTGTGAGTGTGTTTTTATTATTTATTTTTTTTATTCGATTTATATTTTTTTTGCCATGGGATTTTTGTTCTTCAAATACACTGAAGCAAAGTTTTTAGTCACTAGGTTAAGAGGCCAACTGACTTTTAAAAAGTGAATTTGTCGAGAAGCTTTTTGTCCCAAAACAGCATCCTTATATTGATGAGCAAATTTCTGAAACTCATGCAGTCCGCGGGATGTTTTTGGAGAAAAAAACAATTCTATGGACTTGGTGAGTTTTGGAAATTTTATTGGTAGTTGTTCTTTAATTACACGAATTGAGTATTGGTTCCCAGTTTGATGATTAAGCCTGACTTTAGGTCTCAAAAACAACAAAAAATGGGCTGAGTGAGTTTTGGAAATTGACTCTACAGTTGCACTTTGCTTCTGCAGAAAATTTATCCGACATTCTTCTGGTCTTTGTCAGCTTATTGTATTTATATCTGAAAGGTAAGGATTTCCTCCGTGAATAGTTATAAAGGTGCTCGCATGCATATATATCAGCGGTGAGAGATGAGCTCCCTGCTGCTGCAGACTGATGATGCTGAAAGGTCTCTGAGGACCCGCAGCCAGGGGGACCAGCCTTATTGACATCTCCTCTGAAGCGACACCAAAGGGCAAGCAGCTGTATTCTTGGTGTCCATGTCCACGTTATTCACACCCCAGTGATCGCTTTAACTCACCTAACTTGCATCTGTAAAGATGGGTGGGAATGATTTTTTTTTTTGTGCTAGTCTTTGTCTGGTTTAGTTTTGTTAATGCTCAAGTTTTTTTTTTTTTTTTTTTTTTTAAATCACCCCTTTTGCCCCTTCCTTTCAGTTGAGTTTAAAACCAGTCATTTGAGGCAGCTGAATGCAGGCTTAAGTCAGTTAACTTCTCTACACCCGCCCATCTTTCCTTGACCTGACTTTCCTTGACGATTTGTTAAATTGCATTGAAAACCTTGTCGGTTTTGAAAAATTTATGTTGGGGTTAGCCAGGATTTCTTGCAGTCCAAGGGAACAAGGCTTAAAACCCTATTATTTAAATAAGCGCCCCACATTTCCCAGAAAACAGGAAAAATAAGACTAGTGTTCTGTGTAATGTTAACAGCGCAGAATAACACGTGAAGTTGCAAATGGTCAACAATGGTTTATTGTCAAGAGCCAGTATATTCTTCCACAGAGATTCAATCAACACCCAATTTTTGCGATACCTGATATTGGCTGTTTGATGCAGTTTATGGGAATGTTTTCCCTGATTGTCTGCAGGTTTTATGGTGGAAAACCAAGAGTAAGAAACTGTCTGGGTTTTGTCATCCAGATAATAGCTTGGTTCCTTTTGAGTTGTAACTTTCTGCACATTCTTCCTGAGGGGGCAGCCGCACATGAATGCATGCAGGCTGAGCAACGGGGGCCGTTTATGTCTTGGAACAGGCCCATTAGGAGAGAAGAGCATTGTCTGGGGGTCTACAACCCATTAAGTGGCCTATGCACGCTGCACCCTGTGTTGAGGCGACACTGCAAGTGAGTGTAAGCTTAACACAGGGGTGTGAAGAGGCTCCAAACAGGCCTGCTCTCCCCTTAACCACCTCATGCACTTTCACCGCATGGATTTAACTGTCAATCCCTGTGGCTCAGCAACGTTTAGGAGATGCATAGAACTTTCCATGATAGTAAGATGCCACCGCGGAACCAAGACTGTGGGAACGCGCTGGTGAAGCCTCCAGGCTTGACAAATTAGGAAATTGCAAGTTATTTTAGTTCAGCGGTGGTGCGAGGAAATAAGCTTCAGATATTGCAAAATGAAAATAATAACAGCTTCCATGTTACCTCTCTGAACTGCACAGCAGCTTCCTGATTGGCTATCCTTTCGTATGGTAAAGAACAGGCATCAGAAAAGCTTTCCAAAAGTGGTCACTCTAATTGCCTTGGGGGAGACCTCAGATTGGGTAAGAGTCTTATATATATTGCTATATCGGACTGTTGACTTTGGTGGACCAGGATAGGTGGGGGTTGGGGTTAGGGTTGGGGTTTTGTACTGCCTGAGAAGCTTTGTTGAGGACAACATTTATATGTTGTTTTCCTTTATGCTCTAGTTGCATGGGAAGCATCCAGGAATAGTCAGCAATGACCTCTGTCATTGTCTTTCCTTATCTGTATCTGGCTTGTTCTGGAACCTCGTGGAAAGAAAGGAAAAGACAGAAAGATACCAAAAAAGCAAGACGACAATAAACATTATATAAAAAGTGGCATAGAATGGAAAACTTTTATCCAACAAGAGGAAAATCTGTTTAAAAAGGAATTAGCTTGGCAGAAAAGAGTTATTGAAATGTTAAATGGCTAAAGATTGATGCTGACCATGATTTCCCTGAATGAAAAGTATCTCCTTGTTGATTTTCTGGTGTATTTTTCCATTGAATTGATTTTCACCGGGACAGATTTCTGCAAAATACTGAGTACCGGTACTTACTCTACCTCCCATAATATTCATATTTCCACCTTACTGCCACTGCAAAAATCAGAGCATGTTTCCATCTGGATCTTGCATGCAGATTGCTAGCAGCCTACGCACCGATTGAGAGCTCATTCACTCTGTACGTGCAGAAAAATAAGGGCTCAGGGCAGCACTGAAGTGTTTCAAAACAAATACTGTAGCAGTTATATTGTAAAAGATTTTCCAAACTGCATGTGTACTTCAGACGTATCTGTAGATCATTATTCCTTCTCCAAAGATAAACTAAATCTTAAATCCCAGATTGGCAGTAACCAGGCTAATGGGCCTTAAAATAGAATTTCCAGTCTTTTTATTATTATTATTATTATTAATAATTTCCTTTTCACTGTTTAATAGAACTTTGTTTTGCTGACAAAGGTATCTGGTTCTTGTTACTTCATAAATCTACTTCAGAAAATGGCTGTACATTTCCTTGTTCTTGTTTAATCTGAACAACAACAGCAATAACAGCTTTACATGAAGGACAAATATGTCCAACTGGTTCTCTTTTGTTTTCTGTTTTCCTGAATCTGTTACTGTTAAGACTTAAAAGTAGTGTGTCATGTGAAAATCATCTCTGTGCTTTCATAATTCACTTTCTGTCTCTTGCCATAGGGGGGACAGTCATTTGCAGAACAATCCCAGAGGCAGAACATTTATGGCTGAAAGAAGCTTTTAAATGCTTCCTTTTATAGGATTGCATGTAACTTAAAGTTGCCGTAGCTCATTGCTGATTTAGTGGTTGTCCAGACATCTAAGTTGATGCCCTCCGGGAGATGAGTTTAATCTGTCACAGTTCTGTTTCATTCCCAGAAAATCTGCCAAAGTCATCTTGAGTATTTAGTTTCTTTCCATTTACGTGATACCAGATACACGGATCACAGTAGATCTGCTCCGTAGGCCAGTGGAGATGTCTGGTGGTCGCAGATCTCCTGCCCTCGCCAACTGTCGGGGGAGCTCGACACAGGGATTGTCATGGACTCGTGGTGAAGGAGCAATTTGAGTGACAACACCAGCCTGTACTTAATCCCATAATCCAAAGCAGACAGTTTTGCTGATAATTGAGGGCTAATCAGTGTGGTGTGGAATGGTTAGATAATACAGCACATGTTGCATCCCGGAAATCTCAAATGCTTTTTGAAATGTGACTTTGACCCTTTCTTAGTGTAAGGACAAGATAACAGAGACGCATTTTCATGCTAACAGAGAAAAATCAGTTATAAACTGTGCACAGTTGAATTGCTTTGAAATGATGGACATTAATCCATCACAGAAGAAAGCTGTAGCCAAAGCCCCATTGTATGTTTCCATTTTAGTGTCTTTTATACTGTATTGTGCATGTCTATTGAAACTGCATTTTCTGCACCCTTGGGTATTGTATCACTGTATTGACCTGAATATAAGACAACGCCCCCCCCCCCTTTCTAGTAACTATTATTAGAAAAAAAAGTTTTTGGAATACCAAAATCTTACCTTCATGAAGGAAAATAATTTTATTTGAACATATAAGTTACCCAGCAATCACAGCTTAAAAAGTAACCACAGACAATCAGATTACAGTAAGTGTATTAAACAGCAAGCATTACAAAAAACAAACGGGGGGCACATGAAGAGGGTAAATAAAAATGTATTGCGTAGAAAGGTTGAGCCATATTAATAAATGATATAACAGCTCTTGAATGAATGTTACGATATTCGTTAACAGGCACTATCAGTTTAATACTGGCACAGCCAGGGAAGCCAACGATTTACGGGACGCTCGGGGAGACCCGCTAAGCACGAACGCTGCCAGCTCTCACGCATATGGCGTGACACTCATGCTCACGCAAGAAATCTTACCGCAGATCTATATTACGGCAAGCCAAAACACACGTTAGAAAATATCATATTTGGCGCCATCCATTACCTTTTTTGTCTAGACCCTGAATTTTAGACGACACCACTTTTTCCGACATATTTAGAGGAAAAAAAAAGTCATATATTCGGGCCAACAGGGTACTTTACTCTTCTCTCCTGGTCTGGCAAACGAACTGCCCAAACTTAGTCAAGTACGGAAAAATGAATGAAAGTAAAACTCTAGTTTACATAAGGTAACACAAATTGAGGTGGCTTTCAAGAAGCATGGCACTATTGTTCCACTGCCCTTTACTGACAGACAGAGACGTGCATGGCTCTTTGAGGTGAGTAATGATGTCCAGTCGCTTTCGCCAAGAGCTCCTGGCTATCTGTGTCTCCATTGCTCATAGGAAGGAGCATGAAAAATGTGTTTGGGCCCTGCACCAGGATCAATACTTGGCACTTTTATCAGCAAATTGTTACTTTTTCAAATCCGAGTCTATTTCTGTGCCAAGGGCATCTCTCCAGGTGCCCCTCAGCCATGCTTGGATGTGTAAATGGGATTATTGTTCACAGGGGTAAGAGCAGGTCTTGCTGAATCTAACCCCAAACTCTTTATTTTCCAGCATTGAACTTCATAAGGGTAGATTGCTCAGTAGTGGCCAGTTTTATTCTTACAGAACCGTGTTCAGTCTCAATATCCATCCTGTAGCCAGTATTCCTACTGGATTTTTCCAGACTTCTTTCATTTATCCAAATTCTTCCAAACCCTTTATTTATATAAGACTTGCCAAACTGAAATATAGATGATCTCAATCCTTCATACTCAAACCACTGGAAGTTGTTGAAAACCTGAAATTTCCCCGTTTGGTTTTTTTAAGTAAGTGGATTTGGAATGAAGGCACGTCATATGCAGGCCGTGGAGGACGACGTCTGTCCGAGATGCAGGGGGGGGGGGATTTCACCGCGGCCGGGATTCTTCCGTTTCGGTTTCTCTCTGACCTGTAGCCCTTCATCCTGCAGCATTGCTTTTCTAACTGCTCACCCACCAAATAAAGTGCGGTGATGACAATGACACTTCGTCGATCCGTCGTCTTTCTGCCCATCCCATCTACCTCTCCATGATGCACATGTAGGCGAGAACAAGCTTGGGGTGATGGGCCTTGGTCGAGGGCCCACAGAGGAGGCTGCTCTGCCCAAGCTGGACTTGAACCCACGATCTCCTGATCACAGACACAGAAGTTCCTTTGTCCATTTTCAGTATCATACACCTTCATGGTTGCTGGAAGTCTGGCCCCTTCCCTGGTACATGGTACATCCCAGGATGTCATTTTTAGAAAACCACTAACTGCTTATTGTACACTTATTATGTATTATTAATCCATTTTTAAAGTTAACACATACTGTTTGTTTCCCAGACACAGATTAAGCCTAGTCTTGAACTAAACTGACTTTTTGTTTGAAGATTCTCCAATTAAAAAGCCAGTTTCATCCAGCATTATATTTAATCTGTGTCCAGGAAACCATCATAGAGAATGTTTTACTTCATGTATGAATGTTCTCATCAAATCAGACACCCTACTCAGGATAATCTCACGATTATTGTTATTAAACACTTACCAGGGGCTGTATTTCCATTTAGCCTCTACCTGTTTCTCCTTTGAATACAATATTATGCAGTAACTCCAAAGAACTGAAAAACAGCTTTTTGAAGGAACTCTGATTTAGGCCATGGCTGTTAATTGCAGATGATTCAGCAAGTCCATAGTTTCCATGCATTGGTTTTGATTATCACGTATAATTATTTCCTTGCCCCCCCTTCCACCCCCATCACTTTGGCACCTCATTTGATGTTCTTGTGAAGATCTGCTAATACCATATTTTTCCTGGGAAAAAGATGCTGGACAGTTCTCTCCAAACGTGCTCTGTGAGTGGTTTGTAACACAGCTGTCAGGAGCCAGATAAAATAAACACTAATGAACTGTAATTGTATATCTAAGTGTGTGTGCACATGTCGGGAGGAATGAGAAACTTTACCGTTTAAGGGAAAATCTACTTACTATACAGTATATATACAGTTTATTACTGTATGCATTACTCTAAATTTTTATTGATATCTTTAAAATCAATTTCTGAGTATCGTGGCCCCTGGACTGACCGGTTATCTTTTAATCATTTTGTTCCCTGCTAGCCTTTAAGAATGTGTAATCACTCATATCACATGCTAGGCTCACATCACCTTATACACTGCAGTATTGCCATACAGAAACCTATAGACCAGAGATGAGAACCTTTCATTTTGGAAGTTGTTTTGCACTTTATCAGCCAGCACAAATGAGGCTGGTAAGGTGAGTTTTTGCAGCATCAGTCAAGGTATTCATATAACGAGATTTTGTAATGTTATTTTCAACATTAGATCTATAACTGGAATTGCTTTTTTTAATTATACCCCTTGTAGTGGCACTAGATTCCCCTCAATGGAAAAGCTAAATAGTTAAGCTTTTCAGCATAAACTGATGGTTCTTCTGTTTTGTGTTTTAACTAAATTTTTCTATCCATTACTAGAGCTGAAATCTTCACATCTGTTGTAGAATCTCAATGCAGCAAAGCCAAAATGTGCAAAAGTAATGCAGCTGGCTGTTAAGAGCTGTCCAATAAAATCCTTTGCTGAATTATTATTGAACAGATCTTTGTAACCTGGCAACCGAAATCAAAACCTTAGCCTTTTCGCTTTTCATCGGATGTAGCTCAATGCTCCTAGATTAATATTCCATTTAGAAACTGGTGTCAGTCTTGGTTTCACTACCTTCAATCTGGAGATTTTGGCTGTGATTTAGATTTACTGGTATTTGCCAGTAAAGCTGTGTACAAATGAAGAATGCTTGGGGTGAGAGGGCAGCGTCAGACAGTGTCCCGGGGGCAGTCGGGGTTAAGGGCCTCATTCAGGGGCCTGATGGTGATACGATTACTCTACCAGTCTGGGGAGTCAGACCCGAGACCTAGCAGATCTCAAACCCACTGGGCTGAACGAGAACAGTGAATCTGAAAAGTAGATTTGCTGGGAAAAACTGAGCTTGTTGAAGACATTTACATGCGACTCGCCTTCCCTTTGGGAATTTTAGAGAGCTGCCTTACTGCAGGCCTTGGAAGTTGAAATGTACTGGGTTATGATGTAATGTAATTGCACTATGGAATGTTGGGGGGGTGGGTAGATGAATTTCCTTTTTTTAAAAAAAAAAAAAAAAAAAAAATTGCAATCAATAAGCCGTTTTCTCTCCCTGTTTTACTGTTTTCCAGTTGACATTGCCATCCCATATAAACATTACAGTTATGAAAAAAAAAAAACATCTTCAACGTAGTTACAGAAAAAGTTTCGACTGATTGTTTTTTGATGTTGGATGGCTTTTGCCCTTTAAATATAATGTATAAATTCAAAAACAGGAGTTTGCTTTCATGATTGGCCTTTAGTCTGCCTGTCTATTGATGATTTCCAAGGCCATTAGGACAACAAACATTCTTTCAGAAGCATCTACGTAAGAACAAGGACGGGGGCTGTTTGCTCTTCTTTAGTAACAATTGTCCAGCCAGAATGGACATGAAAACACCCGTTTTTATCCCTATTCATGGAAACAGACACTGCAGCCACATCCTGTTTCTGAGCGGCCAGACCTCTTAACAATAGGAGAGGGAGCGAAACCCTCTTCTGCGCTCTCTGTCCGCTCACTGCCATTTGCCACCTGCCGCTGCTTCAGAAATGTGAAAAGTGCCCCTTGGGGAGGCACTCCTGCGAGGGCTGGCTGCTCGGAGCCCACATTTGCTCCTTTGTTTCTAAGAGAGCCGTGGGCTCGCTTAATTAATCCTCAGACTCCATTGTGTGGGAAGCTGCTGAAAGCTCGCCAGCCTTCACATGAGGGAGGAAAGCGCCCTGAATGATATCGAGAGAAGCGCTTTGACCAGCCTTCCTAAATTAATTCCCTTTCACCATTTAGAGGTATTTCTCCCTTTGTAAGTGTTCCACTGGAATTTTAATGCTGCAGTTTTACAGAAAAACTCTTTAAAGCTCTTGCACTCCCTGAGTTCACACTTTATAGGCGCGTCAGTTTGTGTTTAATAATGTTTCCTGTTTTAGCGTTGACCATTTTCCCACAAATACTTGTAATTAGGTGAAAGTCCTGTAGAACTATCCTTTATTCAGTCTGAAATAAGCTAGATCATTCTTTCTAGAGATAATACCAGAATAGAGCTGGCTGTTTTTCAATTTGAACCGAACAAAATTGCATTTGTTTTGGTTTCGCTTCGGTATTTGTGTCTAGCGCTGAACTTTCTGTGCTGTACTTTTTCTGGCTGTACAGGACAAAACATCCCAATTAACTTCCAGCAAAGCCAATGCAAGCATCCGGTGTGCTTGATTTAGGCAAGAAATTCAGGCCTGAGAGAGAGACAGAGAGATTTTTTTAAGGGGATACTTATCAAAGACACCAACTACACGCCTGAAGTCAGTCGCTGAAAGGCGTCCGTTGTGCGGCTATGGAGGTGTCTGTGGTATTCTCCTGGCGTGGAGTCACTGCGCCTTGCGTGACAACAAACACTTGCAGATCGCGTGCTTGTGAAACGAGGGGGCTGACTTCAAGAATGATGGAGGGGGAGGATATTGGGCATCCTGGGTGGGTGTCCTAAATTGCCACATAGATATAGTGTTTTGGAGCTGGACATGGCTGACAGCTACTTTGACCAGACCTGAATGAATGATGAAGCTTCATTTCTGTCTAAAACAACATTACTTTAAACCCAGTGCTTTTATAAAGTGTATTTCAAATAGCTGAAGAACCTAGTAGACAATAGTTATAGTCAAAAATAATAGATGACTGGACTTTTAGTGGTATTTACCTGTCACCTGTATAAATATGTAACAAAATACTCTAGTTATTATGTTTCGATATGCGTGTTTTTGTCTCTGGATTACTCTCTGGAGTTTTGTGTGTGTGTGTGTGTGTGTGTGTGTGTGTGTGGGGTACAGGTTAAGGCCAGAAAGCAAGCTCTTATTTCTGTTGTGTTTATGTAGCTCACGACCCTTTTGATGGTCCAGGCTGAAAAACACTCCTTTCCAAATCAGGAATATCATGGTCACTGAGGTGACTCCGTATGTCACTATTTCATATCCACACTCACTCATGTCCCCATCGGACTCTGGCAACCTTCTCTCTCTATAGTGGGTTTGCATTTACTGGCTGGAAGATCTGTCCAATGGTCAGGCAGCTTAGTCTGAAAGCGTGTGGCCTAAGAGACCAAACATTAGCATATTTATGAAAGTGAGCCTGTGAAACCAAAAGTCTTCATGTAACAAATGAAAACAGATACAGGAATCATGTCGGGCAATATACTGCTTTATTAAAAGCAAAGAATGGTTACCAGTGGAATTTGACTTGGTAACAATATCAGGTTTGTGATCCCTGAGAAGCATTCCGTTTATCCATCTATCTACATATGTATGCATGTAAAATATATAGATAGAGGGATTATTTCTTTAATTAAGTATTAAATAATCCAGATACTGGACTATAAATTACTGAAATACACAGCCAGAATTATGCAGTCAAACAATTACATTATAAGCATTTCCGATCCACAGGAAAAAAAAAAAACATCAAACATTTACAGTCATTTAGACAAAAAAACAAAGTTGCAGTAAAGAAATACTGCGTGAATTACATAATTTACAAACGTACCCACTGTGGGTCATTCATTCTCGCAGAAATGTGCTCACGTAGAAGGCTTGTTCTTACAAAGCTCTGCACCAGTACAGAGGCCAAAGATGGCTGATTACACCTCCCCGGCTGTGGACGGCGTCGGGAAGGAGTACGGAAATACTGCCTGAAGTCATGTTCGTGCTTTAACACAGAGCTCCTCCTAAAGGGTCTCACTTTGGGAGAGCCACTGACTGCTCTTCACGTATGCAGAGTAATTTACAGTGAGTTAACATGGGAAACACAATCCCATCTTAATGAATTTAAAGAGGCTTTTATAGGGACAAGCAGATTAGCTAATGAAGGATGTGTATGGAAATTTTAAACCATTTATGTGACACAAGATGATTTACATTTTAGTTTTACTAATATATTATTTAAAACTTTTGGGTTCTTTAAAACTTCATAACATTTTATTATATGTAATAAAAAGGAAATATAATCTAGGGAAAGTATTCATTTTTGGGATATATTCCTTCTCTTTAAATGGGTATGAAGCCCCAATCCTGTAATTTTACTAATGAAAAAAAGTGCTTTACCTCTACATAACTCAGAAAAAAACATCTGAGCATGTATCCAGATTTGTCCATTTGCTCCTAGCCACCTACAATTAAAGTAATACTGACATGTTACAAAAAAAGACTTCATATTGCTAACTTTTTCCGGAGTCTTTTGAAATACACAGAAATAAATCCAATTAAATTCTCTCTCTCTCTCTCTAGTGTCTGTGATGTGAAGCAAACCCGAGGAATTGGAATTAAACAAAAAACTGGTGAAAGTTTACAAAAGCGAGTAGCGTCTTGCGGGAAGGCACTGCGGATATGAAGGTACATTCTATGAGAATAGCAGATAGAGGAAGAGACACATTTACAGCGTAACGTGGCGGCGGATCACCCACCTCCCCCACCCC
>JAODJU010000095.1:23129878-23150780 GCA_026776725.1 Gnathonemus echidnorhynchus | reverse complement strand
AAACTACGGGGCCGCACAGCAGCCCGGTAAAAACTAAGGAGGCCCACCTACCGCCGCGGCAAAAACGCGGCAGCTCTCTGGCCAAATATGACACGGGTCCCACGAAACCTTTCAGATACCGAGGCGACATGGGACGAGGGTACCAAGAGGAGAGAGCGGTCGCTGTTAATAGGCAACCAGGGAGGGGCACCAGGGGGTGTCTGGGTACAGCAAGCAGTGCACAGATTTGAACCTGGGGGAGACAGAGAGAAAGAGCCTTTAGCTTGCCAATTAAAGGGAGCAGTTACTGTTTACAAAGGAATACAAGTGGAAGAACAGTACTGTCCTTTAAGGTGTTTATAACAAAAGGTACTATCAACAGGGCTAAAAATCGCCTCTTTGCCTCACAGGCATGATGACAAAACTGAGAACAAAACAGGATGAAGCTAAATCTAGTAGATGTGAGAGGTCATCAGAATGAGATCTTGGTTTTCCCTTTTAGCCATAGGTTACTTTCCCAGGAAATAGTAGCGATGGTAATGTTACTAACAGCAGTATCAGTATTTTTTCTTACCTGGAAGGGTCCTCCTCCACTGAAAAAGCCCCCCTCACGTTGATGATATTCCTCTTGTTTTCAAACATTCCGTAACTCAGTGTAACCTGGGGAATGAATCAGCGTAAATCAGCAAGGACCGGCTGAGCTGATCTGACATAGCTATCGAGATGAAAGCCTCAAGGAGGTTCAGTACGCCGTGCTCATTGCTAACACAAACGGCCTGTGGAGTAAAGCCCTTTGGCCGCATGTCTCGCATGGGTATCTACCTGCTTCTGTAGCTCACTCATAGGCACCTGCTGTAGGTTCTCCAGGTGGGAGTGGAACAAGTTGCTGCGCATCAGTTTGACCCCAAGGACGGACTCGATGATGTATCCGATGGTGCAGTCATCCGGCAGGCGGATCTTCTCGGCTGTGTTCATGAAGTGACCTCCGCTGTAGAGGGAAGGGGGTGGAAGGCTTGTTTGATCTCAGAGCCCAAGGAGGGAAATTGGGCATGTGAAAGTGAGTTTTTGGTGGTGCATTGCCAAGACGTCTATACCTTGCCCAAGGAGTCATCTTCAAGGCTAGACCTCGGCTCACACAGAAGCCTGCACCACCCGTTGCAAACCAGAAATTGACAGGTCTCTGGAAAACAAACACACATTAGCATGACTGTATTCTGAAAGTATTTTTGGAGTGTATTAAACTATGTAAGTCGAGGGCCATTCCGGAGAGATTGGTTGGCCTACCATCTTATTGTCCCCGAGCCTCTCTGTGGCCTCGATGGGACGGTCCAAGCTGGGCTTGCCGATGTAGACATCCTGCGTGTGGAGGAACTGGGACAGCAGCTTCAGGAGGCCCCGCATGTGGACGTAGTTATCATCATCGACGTGGCAAAACCACCTGAGAGCCGATCACAGCATCAAATCAGCTTTCTTCAAGTAAAGATGGTGAACACATTCACTTCATTATATCTGAACACAACGGGAAAATCAGGACAGTGGAATGATAAGTGACAGACGTCCAGAAAGAAAATCAAGGTCCATTTCTGTGAACTGGGAGTCAATACTTAGTTTCCCATATGGAAAAACTTTTTAGAAATGACATATGACTCTTATTTGTTTTACCCAAGTCATATAGGCTCTTTATATGCCACTCAAAATAAATGCACAATCCATATTAACTCATTAGACTGTCCTTTACTGATGCAGAATACATATGAAATTAATTTACCTTTAGACATATAAGTCCTACATTCATGTACAATCAATACTAAATGTATGTGTCATTAGTCATATAGGTCCTTTATTCATGTGAAATACATATAAAATTAATGTTTTGTCAACATTAGTTTCTAAGTAAAATTCTTTGAATGAACTCAATTGAATCATGGCCTAGAATGAATGATTTGAAAAGGAAACATCCTTTTTCAGTTGATGCATTCACTATGTGTTCCAGAAACACAACATGAATTTTCTCATGTGTAATTAAACCAAATGATTGTAGAGAGATCATACATGTCGTTATATACCATTATAATAGTATAAAAACAGTATAATGTTTTTTATTAAGAAACAACAAGCAATAAACACATATTTCTTAATAAAACCATATGTTATCACATATGACAAAATGGAAAATTCATCTAAGAGTTTTATATTGTTCCTACAGGCTTTTCCCTTGAGTGCCTTACAATTCAAGCGTGTTTTTTGGTATGAATATGGCCAGAATCATAGGAGAAAAAACACTTTTTGTGTTTTTGTAGCGAACATTAAAAAAAATCACGTGTTGTGATATATAATTGAAATAAGAAAACTACTTGATAGTCTTACGTGAATCATGTGTTTTTTTTCTCAAATGCCAAGGGAGAGGCCCTTACTTTTTTCCAGACTCGATGAACTTGTCATACTCGACTGCCATCTTGCAGGAAAGTGCCTGGCGACTGTGAGCGGCAGAGCAGTTGGTGTTGATAGCGTGACTCCCTGTGTCGGAGAGAAGGAGAGGCTGCAGTTATTGATGAGGGAGGCCTGCATCTAGGAGTACCAGTGAGGGTAATCTCTCAGAACTCCACCTGCTCCTCGCTACCATGCAGAGTAGCTGGTGCTTAATGGACTGATCGGCAACAGGAAGGACTGGGCCTGTCTATACTGAAGCCTCAGCTCTCTGTGTGAAATGGGCCTGGATTAAGTCTCGTTTTCAGAGGCCTAAGCATGAATAAATGACAGTAGTAAGTCTGAACCTTTTCGGTCACGCCGCATCTAAAAGGCTTTCCTGCTCTGTATGGAACATTGTGTCAGAAACTCAATACAGGGACAAGCTGCCTCAATAATGCAACGAGCTTCCTCTAAGCAAGCAGCAATTTCCTGTTAACTAATACCAGAAGCAATGTGCCCGTGACTAAGAGCATCATGGTACAGCATTAAATAAAATGTCTGTCTGTCTTCATGGCAGCTCCCTCTGGCTTTCTGGTCACGTGCAGTTTTATTAATAAACAGAAGTCATTTATTGATTTCACTGTAACAAATATACTCACCAATTTTCTTCTTTAACTCCTCATCCTCTCCATCTGTAAAGATGTAGGTCTGAAAGACAAGAAAAAAAACGCTTTTAGCAATTTCTGCTTAAAATTCTGAAATGGAAATAATAGAGAGCTACTGGTCACACTCAGATACGATTTTTGAGAATTTTTGATAGGAGTCATCTATTGAATGTTCAAAGTACTGCTGTTCATTTAGAGATATGGTAATTCGGTTACTAAATTCTAAGTTAGATAAGCACACAAAAATGCCTCTGAATAGTTTCTCTGAAGATAAAAGGTCCTTGTTCTGGGATGTGCTGTCACCATGGCAACCGTGCTGGTGCCCATCAGCATCCAAAATGCTACTTTCACAACACAGCAACGAGGACAGAAGGCTCACTACCATTGCCCAAGTCCTCTTCTCGTATTTGATGAAAGAGGACATTTTGGCACTGTGTCGCATGTTGGGGGAAAAAAAAAAAAATCATGACCGCATCCTCTTGTTTCATGTCTCTGTTCACTCAGTTATGGAGTGCTCAACAGGATGAAGCCTAATTGGGATATTTTTGGCCTGCTGTTCGAAGACAAGGAGCATTCATCTCAGTATTATTAAAGATTGTAGGAAGCATGACGTCTGCTTCAGGTGGCGAACTAAGGAAAACCGTAATATACACACATAGCCAGAAAGATTAAGTAACACTTTATTTGCTTTTGTCTGTTCTCAGGTGAAACAACACCTGCAGCCCTTATCTCTAGTACGTGGCCTACCTTGGCCCCTGTGGGCCCATATGGAAAGTGTACCATGTGAGCCAGGTAACAGCCAATGGGATCCGACTTCCCTGGCCTTCACTGACAGTCAGCTGAGTCAAAGCCAAAGCTAGCCCCTTCTCCCGCTTCCATGTTTTTTTTTTTTTTAAAACCGTGCTGCATTCGCCAAGCTCTGGTGCGTTTGTTTGGTGAGCAAACTCCGTGCAGATGTCGTGCGGTGTGGCAGGCATGCCCTGTGTTTGTTTAAGGGAGGGCGGCGGATTTATTGTGGAAAGGCTGTTTGCTCTAAGCTGGGCTGAAAGGAAAAGCCTAATCAAGAAGGTAGCTGGCAGCTTCGGCCAGGCCGCTAAGAGGGAGGCAGACGTCACCGTATCTCGCTAAGTTACCCATGAGGTAATTGACCCGTGTTACACCCCCGGTGAGATCTCCCCAACCCCCACAAACGCACACACATTGTGAGGGGTACCACAGCCCCCCTCTGATGCAACAATAGCTGGGTTAAACCTCCAGTGGGTAAAGTTTAAATATGTTAGCCTGCATTAGCATACAGCTGGCGTGTTTAACCAAAAGAGACGTCCAACAGGAAGAGCTTTGTTCTTTGTTCCTCCTTGTTTTCTCCTGAAACATCCTGCTCGTTGTAGCTTCCAAGCAGTAGAACAAAACTGAAATATTTCTGTCATCCATACATTCAGTCGTTGATTTATTTGATTTTATTTAGTCACATATTATAGCAAAGACCACGCTGTGTGTGTGCGAAGTTTAAAGTTGTGTGAAAATCTCCTTTGTCCTCCGAACGAATGTTCCCGTTTTGTCTGCGATTAATGCACACATCTCTCCGAAAGGACATGGATAATGGCCAGTAAAAAGCCCACTTGAGTCCTACTATCCGATTGGCTCTGGTTGGTTTTTAAGTGAAGGCCCGGCACAACGCCCCAGCTAGCAGGGTTCTGATCAGGAAGCCTGAAGCCTGGCTGACTGTCTCCGTCTCCCCAGGAAGGAAAGGCACGGCCCACAGAGGCCCCCATCTCCCACTACGGCACACGCCTGGGTGCCTTCCTGTCTCCTGCCCCCGTCCAGGAAACCCAATCAGAACAATTCTGCAGGAAACTCTGATTTCAAGAGCTGCTCTTTCATTCTCTTTTGAAAGTTGCTGTTGGTTCCATTTGGATGCCGTGGTCAATGTCTCTGTCTAAGCTACAGCCAAGATGCAACGGATGTTTTAGTATAATATATGGAGGTGGACATTTCAGGTCCAGAGAGTAAAAATCCAGATTTTGTATCCACCAACCAGCAGAGTATTCTGTGACTGTGACTCAATTGATTGGTTGAAACAAAATCTTGGTCTGCATTTTTAATTTCTGGACCTGAAAATTCCACCTCTGGTAATATGACTGACTGATGGTCTTCCCAGATATATTTACCTGTATTCCACTTTACATTAATCATTCTACTATTCAGTCATTATACTGTATGTAAATGACAATAGCAAGTATTTCCCTGGATCTGTCTGAATGTTCTGAACCATGCCCTGTTTATTTAGGACATTTTACACCTTCTGACGTTTTAGCTGAGTGGGTGGTTAGAGGGACCTCTGTGAGTATCCTGTGCAGAGAGAGAAGGGCAGCTTGCATTCAGTGTTATGACCTACTGGCGAAGGATCATTGTTAGAGAGGATGAGGGTGGTTTGGAAACACAGGAAGTTATAATCTGAAATGAAACAATGCGCAAAGTGAAGAATCAGGGGGAAACAGAGGACAAAAACAAACATAAGCAAAGCTGTTTCTGGGTTGTTTTTTGTTTTGATAATTCTAGTGTGGTAATAGTCCATTATAGACCATTATTAAAAAAACAATAGCTTTGTGTGATCAAAAAATACTTGGTAATCTGGTATACTACTGTTTGAGTGCATTAACCTGTACTATGCTTATACAGAGTTTTTCCGACTAATGGCGCCGAGAGTAGATATCTTGAAGGCTACGTGTTAATAAATTAGTTTCATTTTACTGCCTTAAATAGCTGTATTCCTGCTCATTAGCGAGCTTGCAGACGGTCATGCTTTGAGGTGTTCCATGAGAAAGTCTCATGGTCTGAAAAGACGACGGTACCCGCAGGCTTTCACTGACTCATCGATTCCAACCTCCATGAGAAAACGTGAGTCAGCACATGCAAGGCAGCTTCACACTTGTCATGTGAGAATGTCTTGGGAGATGAGGATTTCAGCCATTATTTTGCATCAGTGACCTGATGACTGTAACCTGAAAAAAACACCTGACCCGCTCATTTTCCCACAAGAGCGAAACACCTGCTTCAGCTCCACTGTTTACACATAAACAGGAATATTATTCTGTTCGCAAAGGCTACAGACCAAGATCATTCTCCACAGGTACCTACATGGGGTTATTCAAGATATAATAGACTATTCACAGAGGCCTGAAACTGGTTCAAAGCCACCCACTTTGATGACTGTGTAGTGTCTGATAGTCCATACTGACCTCTACTAGAACTGCAAGGGGAAAAGGTTGCCATAAAATCAAGATAAAAATATTTCACTCAAATATTTGCAACTTGCTAGCCGCACTTGTAACTGGCTACAGCAATAAAATACTTAGTTGAAACCAAAGTCTATAGTGTAGTAAATACCATGTTACACAGCTACATGAATATAATCTTAAGGGTAGTGTCATAAAATGCGGGCACTTCTGTTCAGATGAAAGCCATGGATGGCCTATTGGAGTAAGCATGTATGTATGCTGAGTATGTGAGCACAGTGATTCACAGGGCAGGATTTCCTTGCTTGAGGGTTTGTAGGCACCACCTGGTAGCGTTTATACTCATTAATACCTGCCCTTGCCCCTGCCCAACTACCTGGGTAACCCCTTATAGCACAGAGAATATTTAATCTACTCATGGAAATGTAATACAAAAAAAGTCACTTCAGAAGTCTGTTTTAAGGTTGGGGGTATGCGATTACCTGAGAGAAGCCTTGGTTATTGTCTGGCAAGAGTGGATGTTGCAAAAGTAACTTTGCCAACTTTGATCTATGTCACGCTGGTGACATTTACAGCATCTCAACATGAACTAAAATAGTGGCTGCAGACGAGGAGAGGCTCTAAAGCTCTGAGGAAATGGGTCAAAAACGACGGCCAGACATCTGCTACTGAACATGTACCCCTCTCTGCCTGTGCTGTAATGTCCAGTAATGACCCTTGAACTTTAGGAGATCTGAAAAGTCATGTCTTCCAACACAGGTATCTCTTCATAGTTTCACTTTGTATTGTTAAGATTGTGAGGCAAATAAACTTTTCATGAATATAATATGAGACAAAACTATGTGCTGGAAAATAATCCTGGGACGATTCCCACAGAGGGACAGCTTTGTCTAATGGAGTCTGCTCCTGGAAGGTCGCATTCTCGTGTTGTCAAGCGCAGCGTGCAACTCGAGGCAGAAACGTCCAGCGGACGCGTTCTTGTCACCGATGTCAGCCCTAATGAAGCCTGAAGCCGCAGCTTTCCCAGCGCACGGGAGCTTGACCCAGACACAGCCGACCCCCTCATCGCCACAAAAAAAAAAAGTCCCCAGCTTCAGCTCCTGCGTTCCCATGGAGAGGATGGAATGAGGGGCTGGGAAAGCCTTTCTTCCCCCTTCAGAAAGACGCTTTGTTAGTCCTGGAGAGCGGGACCGTGTTGGAGCCACCGCTATAGATGCCCGGCACCAAGGTATAATAAATGCCCCCAACAAAAAGGAGAGTAGGGGGAAGGGGAGCGACAGTGCCGGAGTGCCCTTAACGGATGTCACTCGGAGTAGAAGGGGCTTTGACAAGGCAGGGGGACGAGCGGGACGGAAGCGGCTGCGGGTGTCAGAGTGCGTCTGCGGAGAGCGCGTGACACATGCGGTAGCCGATTACCGCACTGCTGCCACGAGCGGCACCGCACCGCACCGGGGGAGCGCGGAGACCACTGCGTCCGTCACAGTCAGTGACATGCGTTTATGTTTTAGGAATCTTAATGCTTAATTTGAAACATTTGTATAAAGAAGTTGTGCAAAAAGCATGTTTTGTAGCAAAGACACGTTTCCCGACTTAATCGCCCTCCTATAAAATATGCAATTTCATTCACGTGCTAGTTTCTCTTCCCACCAGCTTCTAGCGTCTTTTTAATGGCCTTTCCTTCTGTATAATCTCCTCCGTGTTTCCCCTTTATGCTTCTGGGAGAAAACTCAATGCGATGCGGCTATGAGCTCTTGCTTCTGACAAGCCTGGTCAAGTCAAGAATGGAATCGGCATCGCTAATCGCGTTTCACGGACTGTACCCCCAAACTCTCAGGGGGCTGGGAGAGTGAGAATCAGAGATCACAGGGTGACAGGGACTCCTGGTGGGAGACCCTTGGGAAAAATAACCCCTTTTAAACCTGCCATAATTAGAAGTGTAGTCATTCCCGCCACAGCCTTGGTCTGATATTCAAATACTAATATCCACCCTAATCATCAATCCACCTACACAAATGGTATCAGAATAGTAAGAATAGGTTATTTAGATATATTAACATTGAATCATACGTATTTAAGGATAAAACAGAGAATTTCTGCAATAATTGGTACAGTTTTAAAAGTTTTACTTTTTTTTTTTTTTTTTTTTTTTTTTTTAAAAAAAAGTTATCTTCAGTGCGTTTCGTAAGATATTTTGTATCTCTCAAGCATCCCGTGAAAATGTACGCCGATTACACACTTCAAGAACTTCAGGAACAAAAATGACCCAAAATAACCAGCTTCACCAAACATAGCTTATTTATACTAATATAGTAATCGAAACTTCTTAAGTGACTTAATACGGGGTATTCGTACCTGCTGCATGTTCCTTGAGATCCAAGTATCAAGAAGCAGATCTAATCTTGACTGATGAAACTTTTTCGTTGTCTTCACTGCGATGAAGATATCATTGGCATTGATGTCTTCCGCGGGAGGTACCTCAGTCGATCTGGCTTGTGAGTTGGGACTGTTTACCTCTCTCCTGCCCCGGGTCAACTTAGTGAAATAGGCAGAGAATCCATTCGCCTGTCCCGACTTTAAGCTGTCCTGAGGCTGGGTCCAGGAGGCGCCTTGGTCTGCTGGGGTGTCATGACCCTCCGCTAAAGTGTTCAAGCTCTGCAGCGAGCGCATCCCCACGTCTCCCCCGTCCGGCATCCCCTCCACGTGCAGCCCTCGGTACTTCGCGGACACCAGCAGCATCAAAAAACAGGTGAATGTTGCCCCCACTATGGACGCTGCGAATTTTTTCCCGCAGCTTTTTAGCATTTTAAAAAATTAATCACGTGGAAAAATGCTTTGTTTTTAATGGCATAGATTTATGAAGTTTTACAGCGTTAAAGGTGCATTGAATCTGTAATGAGACTCCAATGCCAGCGTACTTCTCTACTAGCACTATGTAACGGGGACTGCACTCCTTGTTGAGATATTTTTTATAAACTGCCCCTCACTCAGAAGCCCCGCCCAGTGGGCCGGGCGAGTAGTTGCTAGCAATACCGGTCCGGGTGTGCAATCCAAACTGGGGGCGGGGATAAAGTCGAAGGCACGCCCTCAAGGGAGGGGAAATACAGTGAGCTTGGGAAACGCAGCAACTCTGTTTTTTGTGGAAAGCAAGAAAGTGGAAGAAACATGGTTGCGCTTATGGCCGCTTGCTATGAGAAACATTATTTCATAAGCAGTTTTTATTTCTTAGGCATTTTCACAGTACGTAAAGCTATACGATGCCCCAAACATTTGGTGTCCTCATAAAACATAAATACAAGAATTTCCAAGCATGGATCCTGGTCAGGGTTGCGAAGGAACCTGGAGCCTGTCCCAGTAACCAAGGCTGGGGAATACCCTGGATGGGATGTCAGTCCTCCCCCACGCACTGACACACACGCAATGATACATTTGAGGTGATTTAGGGACACCAGCCAGCCTGAATGCATATGACACGGGGAAAAAATGCAAAAGTACACGAGAAGATTCAAACCTCAACTCTGGAGGTGTTCAGCAACTATGCAGTCCTATAAATTAGATCTCCATGAAAAATTTTGTTTCAGTTTCAGGTATAGTGTTTTTCAGGGGTACATTATTTTCCGGCTTCATAAAAAGTTGCCAGAGATAAAACAGTTGCCTATTGGAGACTAATGTATGCCAGTTCAAGAATTTTGGCTGCCACCATTCATGCAGACAGATGTTCGAAGAGGTCTGGACAGCTTGTGTGTTGTACTGCCAAATTCAGGGTGCCGAATCAAGCTGCTTGGGGGGATGTTGCTTTGACAACAATAACTGTCTTGTTTTAAGGTTTTCAGGGATGGGTCTCTCTGGATGCCACATCACAGAGACAACGGGATTTTCAGAGGGTGCCAGAAATTCTCATCCTTTGAATTCCTCTCGATATCCTGTGTCTTCGGCTCATTCAAAGACGGCAGTGTTTCTTGTCCATAAAGAAAAAAATGTGGAGGGTTAACAAAAGAGTTTTATTTCCACTAATCGCTAAGAAAATATTTGTCATATTGTTTTCATTTAAACTTTTTTCCTTTCATTTAAATAATTTATTGTGATTATTATTGATTGAATGGCCTTAGGAGATAAAAATGAATTTTATTGTTTATACATTTTACTGGAAATTGTGGTTTGCTTAAAGCCAGGAAATACTTATTTAAAAATTTGTAGAAATTTCAGTTGCTCTGAGATTACCTCATGCTGTTGCCCGGTTTACTGGTGCATAATTCTCTCTTTATTCCCAGCCTTGGTCATTGTTGAAATTCCTGCTTTTTGGCTCCCTTGGTAAAGAGTACCTAACTCACCCAGTGGCCGCTGCCAGAGCTGCCCTGGGTCTACAGACAGCCACACAGCAGGCTATGGATTGTCTCAGGCACCTTGCTGCCTTCCCCAGCGTCCCTGCCGGGGAGCTACAGTGAGATCCTCACCCAGACATCGACCGTTTGCTGCTCAGTAACCCCACTGAAATCATTTTTTTCCCAAGGGCCATTTGCTGTTTCAAAATTTGTCAAGCTCCTTGTCCTATGTGCGAGCACTGTTTCTGAGATAAAGAAAAAAGATCCAAAGTTTTTGCTAAAGTCATAAAACGTCTGACCGAATTTATGGGTTTGTGTAAATCAGTCAGTGGATTTCAGTACTAAAGTTGTTCCGTAATCATGAACTTTAAGGTTCCTCAGAGTAACTGGAATATGGCTCTTGAATTCAGTGCAAGTTCTGGCAACAATAAAAAGGCTCTGAGTAACATGAAATAGAAACTATTTGATGGAGTCAGTTTGATCCAAGAATAGAAATCAAAGGGCACAAATAAACTTTCAAAATGATAATTACAAATAGAGACACAGCAGTGTGCTATGAGCTCACTTGTTGACAGATAAGTCAGGTTTAGCTTTTGAAGCAGCAATGAGAATAGACAGCACGAGATCCAGGCCAAATGGGTTGTCCCCATGGTCTGCATTCTTCTGGGATCAACAGGCTCTCTTTTGGGGTCTTTCCCCCCATTTTTTCCTGGACTCACCCCACTTGGCTGACAGTTTCTTAGACCTTCAGGACAATGGATGTTGTTAAAGACGGGGGTGTAAACAGATCATGTATTGAAAGTTTCATTTGTGTTTCAAACACAAGCCCACCTTCTCCCCTCCTCCTTCTGTCATGAACAACAAAAAGCAGGAATGTGTGCTGGCCTTCTTCTAAGCCCTTCTTGGATTGCTAGCTCCTAAGAAGTCACCGCTGAATTCCATTGAACACCACCGCCCCCCCCCCCTTCCCATCATGACCACAGAATGCAGCCCCCGGCATCCACAAGAATGTCTGCGAACCTCCCCAGTAAATAAATACAACAACACTTGATTTCATTCACATGCTGTCAGCATCCCTGCAGATCTGACTGTGAGTCTCACGTTTAGACCGATGGATCTGGCCTAAGAAACGCTATGTACAGGCATTCCACACTGTGCGGCCCTCAGTGACAAAGGTACCACGTGTTTTTTGGCCTGCAATGCACAGTTGCTACTGTAGCATTTTGAAAGAAAGCATTTATTCTGGTCAGGCTAAATCTGTTTTGGCAGCCTGCATATTGGTGAATACGCACCGTTTGGTTGCTTTAGCCTGGCGTCTGACGAGATGACGCTTCACGGACTAACCAGAAATGAAGTCTGAGATCCTCTGAACTCATTTTTTTATTTGAGCTCACACCAATTACCCTGAAGTGAATCCCTCGTTCCCATAAGGTGAGAGAAAATATTGAACAAGAAAAGCTTTTTTTCTTGCATTCAGGTGATGTTTAATTCAGTCTTTTTACTGGAAGGAAATCTGAGCAATCCTTCTTACACATTCAGTTACAACAGAACAATGTGCGAGATGATTAACATTAGTTATGATATTGAGCTGAATATATCTATTACCAAACATTCCCATGTTTTAGAGTTTATCTTTAGAGCATAAATCATTTAACTATCTATCTTTTGTTTTTGTCAAAAAATGCACATGCATATATCCTGTCAAGAAAAGTACCATGTACCTTTCAGGGTATAATTTCATGTCACTGGGGCTGTACCCTCAAGGGTCTGCCAATTGTACCCTAGCTGTAGGTAAATGTACCTTTTAGTCTAGTTTAAGGTAAAGAATTGGACTCTGAGGGATATTTTTGTACCATTGGGGGGTGCATTAATGTTGTTTGTACCTTGGGGTTCAAAACTGTACCAGGACTGCACCATTTGTTCTGACATTGTACACACACATGCACACCTATATGTTGGCGGCTGAATTCAACTGTTTGCAAATGTATGCATTGGGTAATACATTGTTTTGGGATGCAATAAAGCAATATGTCCTATCAAAATAGCACTGCAGATAATTATAATGTGTCAGTAGCATCAGAGGAGTTTTCCTTAGGTAGTCTGCGCAGCCCGCAGAGGAGTTTTCCTTAGGTAGTCTGCGCAGCCTGTAGAGGAGTTTTCCTTAGGTCGTCTGCGCAGCCTGCAGAGGAGTTTTCTTTAGGTAGTCTGCACAGCCTGACTTGTGTTGAGCTGAATATATGCGGAGTGTGTGTTTGGCCTTGTCTGCGAGAGCGCGGTCCGTAGGGATTCTGGGCGAGGTCTGCAGATAAACGCTGGCTGTTCTTCAGCCTCGGGCAACGGCGCTGCTATTGTTTCTAAATACGTTCACAATGATCTGAGAGGACGCTGGGAGCAGGGAGTGCCATGGGGGACCTGGATGGGCCGGTTTGCTGCCTCTTTCCTTTGGACTCCTCTGTCCCAAAGTCCCTGTTAGGTCAGAGTTTTCCAGCTTGTTTCAGCTTGAGAGCAGCCCAGTGCTTAAAGTCTCCGACTCTCCCACAGTGAGTTATTTATTTATTTGTTATGCTGATGTTTCTCTATGATCATACAAACTCTGCTGGCCTCACGTGACTGTCCACAAACACACATATGCTTGGTTAACTGACTTTAGATGTTTTTTGTGCATTTTTTAAATGTTATTGTCACAAGATACTGTTGATTTTATTATAAATATCCATGAATTACATTTCAAATAAAACAATTTTGATTATTCAGTCAGGAATTTTTAAAAATTTTTTAAAAATATTTTGAAAAATATTTTTACTTCTCTCCAGAGTTCAGCTGACATCTGAAAATGATATTGGATGTCCCAAGTCCGTCCTGTACTCGTAGAACATTTGGATGCCTCTGACAACTTTTTCAGCTCTTTTCACAGCTTGATGTGTAGCTACATGTTTTTGCTCCCGTCGCCTTCAGAATTTGGCGAGGGTTTTTTGTGTCTGCATATCGTTATTTAAAAGGCTTGTTTACTTGCATGACGAACGAAGATCTTGCCATGGATTCTGCAGCCAAGGCCATCCGAGCCTTCGTACGTTGGGTATGGGTTGTGACTAATAAGCTGTCCCCCAGTCCCCTGGGGGCTTTGCTGAATTCCCCAGATCCCCCATCTTGTATAATCCATAATCCTATCTGCATTAGGGCACCCATGCTGGGAGAATAAACACAGCCTTTGGCTCTTGGCTGCGCCCTTTCTTGCGCACTGTCACTCATGTCTCACGCGGCGCATCATGACCCAACCGTAGCTTGATGGCGGCCAGGAGACTTGGCCTCTCTGCCTGCTCCAGCGTCCATCAGCGGTCACCTTCTCCACTGTCTTGGCCTGACAGGCTTTAAATCCATTACTCACTCATCTTCTATGTCCTTCGTGACGTCAGTCTTCCAACCAAGGGACCTTCCGATCACGAACCCACATCACGTCAGCCAATTTAATGATTTATTTAACGGCACACAAAAATATCTGAAGAATCTTTCAGGGTCCATTCTTTTACAATTGTAAACTTACAAATGTATATATAGTCGACTCTTCTGCATTACGACATTCCCAATATATTGATATTTCGATATAGTTTTGCGAAAGCTGCAGATAACACATATATGTACTGAGCGGGTTTGGAGGGTGCCAAGGATGTTTATTGTAGCCTCTCACGTCGATATCTCACAGTGACGTTGCTTTGCTTTGTTTGCCTAGGGGGACCAAAAAACTTGTTTTTTCCAGATGGCGGGGGGCCTGCACGCATAACTTCTGTGATGTGGAAGGGTTGACCAAATTGTGCTTAGTTGCAATACCAATCTGTCCTCCATAACCTTATCCACTGTAGAGTGAGGCAGCTTGGTGCCTTTCCAGGAAGCACAGGCCATAAGGCCTAGATCAGCAGCCCTTCAGAGGGCACACACCCTCCTGGAAGTCACACGCAATGGGCAATTCAGAGACTCAAACCCAACAAAACTGTACAACTTTGGACTGTTGGAGGAAATTCACATAACAAACATCTCCTGAGTTTCAGTAACAAAGCAAAAGCAATCCTTCTATAACCTAATACAGTCATTGTATTGGCCACAGTGCCACAGAGACTCAAGTGTATGGACCATAAACCACATGGTAGTGTTTTGATTTAAATAGCTTTGATAGCTATGCTTTATTCTCTCATTGCAAAAAATTGGGCACCCCAAGCCACAAGAAAGCCAGTCGGGGGAAAAAGCACAGCCGTCTGAGGCTTGCATTGATCAGGCTGCATCTGGAAGCCAGCCCCACGGCAACCATCGCATCCCCCTCTGTCTGTGGACCCAGGAATAGGGTGGTGGATGACAGGGTTCTTCATGAAACAATCCTGACGACATGAATCAAAGCGAGCTTGGAATTTGGCGGTTCTGGCGTGGAGTGGGACAAAGCCTGTGCGGAGAGATGGGAACCGAAAGAAAAGAATGGGTTCCAGGGAAGTCCGATTGCTAAATTGTGCTGAGAAGACCAGGAAAAAAGCCTAAATGGTATAGAAAAATATGGCAAACAAATATGCACTTATTGGGAAATGGACTGGACCAGGACAGGATTGTTCAAATCTGTCCCTCAATTCCAAATCCAGGCCATGTTTTCAGTTCTCCCAGGTACTTAGTTTAACAATTACTGATTCTGATTGGCCACAGAGGCTTCACACCCAGCTCATGGGTAAAGGAAGGCTGGAAAATCAGCAGTGCTCAGACCTTGGGGACTGTGATTTAAATAGCCCTGATGTAGGACATATACAGGCTGATGTGATGGATTTGAAGTGATGGGGAGAGAGAGAGAGAGAGAGAAAGAAGACAGTTACTGTAGACATTTGCAGCATCTGTACCACGGCAGATGGACCACACGTGATACTGAGCTGGATCAGACAGCTGGGCTTAGTGCGCTGAGCCTTGACGTGATGCGGACCGACAAGCAAGGAGTTCCCATTTCACAACAGCGGTTTGCAGGGTGTTTCCCCTCAACATGTTCACCAGAAGCAACGAGATTCCCTAACAAGCAAGTTGATAAACATGCTTTCACTTCTGGGGGGGCGGCACGGTGCTGCAGTGGTTAGCATCTCACGCCTTTGGGACCAGGGTTTGAGTCTCTGCCATGGTTCCATGTGTGTGGAGTTTGCATGTTCTCCCCGTGTCGTCGTGGGGTTTCCTCCAAGTACTCCGGTTTCCCCCCACAGTCCAAAGACATGCTCAGGATAATTGGAGTTCTCAAATTACCCATCGGTGTACCTGTGTGAGTGAATGGTGTGTAAGTGTCTCCTGTGATGGGTTGGTGGTCCATCCTGGGATGTTCCCTGCCTTACACCCCTGGGCTCTGGACCCCCTACGACCCCGAATAGGATAAACAGTTTCAGGAAATGGATGGACACTTTCACTTTAATGCCATTGATTACACCAGAAGCTTCTGGCGAACAATGGACAACATTATTGATATCAAAAATTGTCCGTAAGTGCAATTATTGTCTAAACTTTCCTGATATGCACACAGATGAGGTGCGTGTTTGTAATTTTGTCTGTTGACGGTGGTGCCAAAAGAGCTCTAGTGCTGGACATCCTTTCTTTGATGGAACGAAAGGTCTCTGTTGGCCAGCTGTTGGTGATGGTTGAGCTCATTCTGTACACAGTCCAAATCTCATCAGGAAACCAAGGAGCCGGATTGGCTGGCTGGGATTGCGAGAGGGGAAAAAAGATGTTACTGGTTGACCAGAAGTGGTTCTTTTTTCAAAAGAATAGGCTTTTAATTCAGCGTATTTGTGTGAGGTCTTTTGGTCATATAATAATGCGTCAGTATAGAAAATGAGTTGTAGATCAGTTCCCCAGACTCTCATGTCATCACTGTCAGAGGGCATATATCTATCCATTTTCCATTATCAGTTTTCCAGGAGAAGGTCATGGGGAGCTTGGAGGCCGTCCCACAGAGCAGGGGACACCCTGGACGGGATGCTGGTCATTCACAGCGAAAACGTTCACGCACTGTGGGCAATGAGGGAGGTAAGCAGAGGCCCTAGGAAGAACAAGGAATGTGTGGAGAACATAAAGCCCCACAGAGAGCTAGAGGCAGGACTCAGACTGTCACATGCCGAGGAATAAAGTCGATAAGAAAACCACTGCACCGACCGCAGAAGTGTACAGGATCATTACACATAATTCATATCAATCACTGGATTAAAAATTGGCTGGGAAGTATATGTAAAATATGCATGATGGTCTTTATAGGTTGCAGTTGATTCACAATCAATGAGAGGTTTATAACTTTTCTCCGGTCGATGATTTAGAATGAAGGGCTGAAGAGGTATATTCAGGTCCCAATATGTGTTCCTGATGTGAACCTTGCTTCTGCGTGCTTCCCACGTGGCCTGACTGTTACGGAGTCTCCATAGACAGCAGGTGGCTGTGTTAGACCTGAGCTGCAGATTCTGCTGAAGCCTTGGTGCAGCTGGAATCGATATTAAATGAATAGACTTGAAGGTTGTCATTAAGGTCTCCCTGGCACTGTAATGCATATCATAATGAGCTTGTCCTCTGTGAATCTCAGGCTTGGATGTCACATCCTGAGGCCTAATGGTTTATTTTCTCCTTTGTGTTCCTTTGTAATGATATTTGTGCCGCACGTCCTGGCTACATTTCCATCACGCCTTATCTCGTCATGTTTTGTTTCTGTAAAACACAGCTAATTTCTAATTAGGTGAACGAAGCAGCAAGTCTCACTTTGAAATATGATTATGTAAATAAAAATGTAAATGTGCTGTATGGTGCAATCACTGTGGCATTATGTTGAGAAAAATGCATTATTCATTTTTGGAACACTTGGTATTGTTGCAATGAAACCATTTTCATCATCTGCTTTAAATGATTAGCTTTAATGACACGGTATGACATGTGATAAGACAATAGCCTATCACATTGACTTAGCTTTATAGTTGTTCTGAGAGGCACCATTAGACTGAGTTGCGCTGGTCTCTGTTCGGTCTGCAGACTCACGTTCGCTAACATGTATATGGTGTCCTGCTCAGATTTAAATTCAGTCACTTGATGGTCTGCATAGCTAAAGGCGTGACACACTGAAAGTATGTTGTCATGCACAGTAACCGCTATTGGGGAGAGGTATTACGTTTCACTTTCCAAATTCATAAGTCGTATTTGTTATAGTCTCTGAAGGAGGGGTAAATACAGAACTAAAAGAGTTCATGGCGATTTCTAGACCTCCTGGATCTTCTAAAGATGTGTTACTGCTGCTACCTTGAAAACCCCTTTGCCCTAAAATGTCTGTTAAAGTTGCTTGTATGTCAGTGTCACATGTTACCAATTAACTGGCAAATATCGAGCTCTTTGAAGTTAAAAAGCTGTATGCGATGCTAATTAGTTATTTCCCCAGGGTAGCTGGGGAGTCACGCAGCAGTTTCTGGCTGTGGAGGAACACTTCATGAAATGATGTGCAAATATCCTCTGTTAGCCCGTGCAGATGGAAATAAAGTATTATTAGTTCATCATTTTGGGGAGCGAAGGACCCTGGCAGGACAGAACATGGAACTTCAGCTGAAGTTTGGAGAGCTTATAGTCTAGTGAACATCATTAGCGATTCCCTACTGCTGAAAGAGCCAGGTTTCCTTTGAGGCTTATTGTTAGCACTAAAACTCTCAGCCCTTACTCCATATTATGACCGTGTCTGTGTCCAGAACATTTACATAGCTGTTCAGTGTCTGCCACGCATCCACCTCACCGTGCTTCTTCCCAGAACTTCTCCTTTATGCGTGTCATGCTGGCAGACCGCGAGTCGCCAATGAATTAAAATATCGAATTGCGAGACCCCTTCCCTTAATTGAGGCCAACACTGAGAATAGATTCCTCTTGGAGATGTAGTTGTGTGTGTGTGTGGGTACGGGGTGGGGGGGGGGAGGGGGGGGGGGGGGGGGGGGGGGTCTCCAATTAAAACAACTGGGGACAGTCAGGTTTTGTTTTGTTTTGTTTATTTTCTGACCTTTATTGAGTTGCAGAGTTACAGTACAACCATATATTGTAGAGGGTTGGGGGATGAATGGAACACTAGGAACTCATACAGCTGGAAGAGAGCAGTTATTTCTGTGTTGGATTACGGGAAAAGACAAAATGCAAGAGAGATGAATATAGTCTGCGGACAAAAAAAGTCTAGAAAGACTTTCACTTTTGAAAAATGGGTGATTTTTTTTGTGAAAACCTCTCTTTCACTCATTATTATGATCTAAGTGTTTCTTGATAGAAGTTTCATTAAGTGAAAATGTTGCTTTCCTTAATGACCAGGCAGAACACTGCCTGGTTAGTGACGTAACATGTTTGGAAAGAACTTCATACATCGCACTTCACCAGCTTGGTATAATTAATACCGTTGGTTCATAGACACTACAAAATATTCAACCTAATGTAGACTGGATCCAGACTCTGATGGTTTGTATTTTATTACTGTCCCAACATGGGTCCCATACAAACATTTCAACGTTACATCTTCATCAGTGTCTGTGACATAACGTGACCTAAACCATAAGGAGGAAAACCATTTAATCATTTTCCAAAGACAACAATGCATGGGTAATTTCGAACTTAAGAAGGATGAAACCCTGCCAGAGAAAACATGAATATTTTCCCATCAATCAGCACCATTATTTTTGCTCTGGGGGAGCGCATCCCCTGGTGAGACCCCAACTGTAGCCAAACATAGTGTTACCCTTTGTTGGTGTGTGCTTGCTCTTGCTTATGGACTTCATTGGCACCAGCAGACCCTCAGTGTGAATCCTCCTCACCCCCCCCCCCCCCCCCCCCCCCCCCCAATCCACCCCCAGGCAAACTGCCCCATGCACCCTGGGGGGTGAGGGATCCTCTACAAACAGGAAAAGGGCAACACTTTTGGCCAGTCTCAGCAATCAATCAGGCCTGACAGCAGACTCACGCTTGGGCTGTTTTAATTACAGACAATATGTGAGGCTCCTAAATACCCACCTTTTGGGAAGAAGATGAAGGATAAATGGAAAAGCACACGTTCAGGTTAATGGTAGCATGACAAATAAGGGGAAAACATCCGTATCCTATAATAAGCCTCATTATTTGCTGATATTGTTTATGAAGTATTGTAATATTTTTCGTGAGTAGTGTAGAGAAATATAATATATGCTGCCAAAACTCCCATAATTATTCAAGGACTATAGCGATGTAATTAAATCAGTTCATTTTCAATTAAAGTAAAAATTTTTGTGTAAAATTTGAACAAAGTAAAACAGGTTGCGTTGTGTTCAATGGAATGAAGCGAAGATTGCTTGGGATACGCAAACAATAAAAAAATCCCACAAAGGTTGGTGAAGATGGCTGTCATATTTGGGGTGCCCATCGTACTCGGGGCACAGAGGCGGGAGAGGACACAGGGGGTGTGGGGTGCCCATCGTACTCGGGGCACAGAGGCGGGAGAGGACACAGGGGGTGTGGGGTGCCACCTGTCTGGCTGGAATGTAGCCTGTCTGGGTCTGGCCCTGCATGTTAATGCAGAGGCGACTCTCTGGCCCCCGCCAGACGGGTCAGCTCACAGAATCTTCTGCTCTATTTAGTGCTTAGTCCCCCCTGGCTGCTGCCCAGCCCCGCCCCCTCCCCCCACCTCAGTAGAGCCCCTGAACATGAGGTCAGCTGCGGAGGCCCAACCGGCCACCACCGTCGCCAGGCCTTTATAGCGAGTGCAGCAAAGCATAAGCCAGGCCATTGAGCGGCTTCAATGAGGGCTGACAGAACAGAAGGTGATCAGCCGTGCCCCCCCCTCGCTTAACCAGGCCGACTTACCCGGCTTTGAACGCTTAACACCATTCTGGGTCTATCTTTATACCACACATTTGTTTCCATGACATGAGCAGGGTGAGGGCTGGGGGGGCGAGGATGACGGGGGTCCTGCCTGAAGCTGAGCGACACTGTCCCTGTCCCTTCTCAGCCCCTCCCACCGGAACAGAGCCTCTGTGGGTTTTAAGCTAATTGAAGAACAGAGAGACTAACAAGGACCTCAAGTCAGTCTTCATCTGAGTTACAGTACTGGGAACCGAAACGCACTCAGTCCTCATCTGTGTTACAGTACTGGGAACCGAAAGGCACTCAGTCTTCATCTGTGTTACAGTACTGGGAACCGAAAGGCACTCAGTCCTCATCTGTGTTACAGTACTGGGAACCGAAACGCACTCAGTCCTCATCTGTGTTACAGTACTGGGAACCGAAAGGCACTCAGTCCTCATCTGTGTTACAGTACTGGGAG
>JAODJU010000095.1:23107383-23129778 GCA_026776725.1 Gnathonemus echidnorhynchus | reverse complement strand
GGCACTCAGTCCTCATCTGTGTTACAGTACTGGGAACCGAAAGGCACTCAGTCCTCATCTGTGTTACAGTACTGGGAGCCGAAAGGCACTCAGTCCTCATCTGTGTTACAGTACTGGGAGCTGAAAGGCACTCAGTCCTCATCTGTGTTACAGTACTGGGAACCGAAACGCACTCAGTCCTCATCTAATCCAATGAAATACATTCGATAAACTGCCAAACTTCCGCAGAAATGGTTCTTACAAAATTATTCCACCCACATATCCCAGGGACTGAGTGAGCTGAGTCCACAAACTGAGTGAGACTGAGTGGAAATCTGCTCTTCAATTAAGAGTTTAGTTTTCCTTCTACTTTCCTAGGCGCAGATTTCCAGTGAAGAGGATGCTTTTAAAATGTTCACAGTATATTTAATATAGTTTGCGATGTATCTGAATGTGTACACAAATAAGCTATTGCATATGTCTACAGCACCTGAGAGCCCTGGTGAATTTAAACATCCACATGACATATATATGTATATACAGACAGCATAAGGATCTCAATCTCAAGCTGGAAGGAGTGAAGGTTCAATTTCCCTGCAGAGAAATGACACAAAACATGCCTTCATTAGCAAACGGTGCACAGCATTCGTGGTGAATAAATACGGGCTTTTGTAATGGGTGAAATGACCTAATGTAGAACCAGTATTGCAGAATAACATGTTTATTTTTGAAAAAGTTTCACTCGTTATTATATCAGTTAATCACCCACATAACTGAGCTCATCTCATGCTAAGACGAGCCAAGCCCTGCTTGTTGTGACATCTGAACTCCTAAGCGCCAATGTAAATTCTCAACTTGATACTGTCAACATGACAAGATCAGGGCTCTAACTGAAATCAGTCTGCTGGCATTTCATTGGCTCCTGTCTGCCTGGATGACAGTGCAGGATTAGAGAGATGCCTGGCCGTGTGGAGGAGGCTGCGGGACCCGGAGGCCAGCAGGTAACTCCCCCGTACCCTCCTCTCATTAATCCCTCTGAGAAGGCAGACACCTTTGACCCTGCAGAAGCGTCCTGCTAATCAGGAGCCCGCCTGCACGTCCCCCTGCCTCCAACACACACACAAAGCTTATTACATCACCCGATACTAGGCATCCATCTCCTGCGTGAGAATCATGCTCCGTACAGCTTCAGACAAGGACCACATTCCATACTCCAGCCCCAGTCTGATTAGCAAAGGTGGGTAGTTCAGGTCCAGAGAGTAGAAATCCAGACCAAGATTTAGTTTCAACCAACCAGTTGAGTACTCCGTGACTGTCACTCTTTATACTCAACTGATTGGTTGAAACTAAATCTTGGTCTGGACTTTTACTCTCTGCACTTGAACTACCCAGCTCTGCTAATTTGGATGGTCAGCGTTACTTACACTTATTAAAATTACCTGTTTGTTACCAGTCTATTATACCATCAATGATACTTAGTATGTGGTTATTCTTATATAATCTAAGATACTTCCATTTTAATATAGAGTACCTCTCTATATTGAAAGGAATATGCGTTCTTCTGTTTGCTAACTGCATTTTCTGTCTTCCCTCTTACATTTTTATAATGTACCTGTGATTTTAAAATCCATTGGTGCCACAAAAGGATTTCCTGACATCGATCATGCAGAGGCCTTCTCTCAATAGCATGTGACACACTGGCCCGGAATCATCAGACTGAACCCAATAATCCTTCCATGATTTCCAGCCTCACATTTTCTTAATGCCTTCCCCTCGCCACATGACCTATAGCAGCTAGGCCCCGTGGCACTGCCTGGGGTGCAGTATCAGAAAATCTGGCCGCAGTACCGTCAGCCACCATCGGAGGCTGCGCATTCTTTTCCCACAGCCCCGGGTCACCTCAGCAGAAGTCATCCGTAACAGGGTATGCCTCTTTAATTAGGGCCTGTGTGTAGAACTGGCACTGCGATCGGCCAAAAAAATAAAAAAGGGACCATGAGCAGTAACAAGAAGCATGCTTTCCATTGAGTGAGGCACAATGCAGAGCGTTGTCCTGGATCAGATCTGTCTGCTTTGATTTGGGACAGCGCTTTCTGGAAAAAGGGACACTATGGAGAAGAAGTGTGGTCCAGCTCCCTAATGAGGCTCAAAGATACAAAGACAGACAGGCTGGCAAAACCAGGCTTTAAATGTTCTCTGGAAATGAGTTTCGGATCTTGTCTATGACACTCTTTTCACTCTGGCCTGTTGGCCTTAATTGCTGCACATTTTCTCAAACTCGAGACTTTTGGAGAGACTCGGCCTCTAACAGAGGACGGGGATTTTCACCGCGCTTCATTATCGGTTCATTATTTCCAATATTAGCTCCGGCATCCATCATTAGTCATGATTAACTCGCCGGTCCATTCAGGCCCCGTCTGAAAAGAAGCATCTGCTCCGTGCTAAATGAAAAGAGGATAATCATTTTGAAATGCCTTCATTGTGTTCAGCTCACATGCTCTTTCTATGGGCCGCTGCTGTTTCATCTGTCACAAGACACTGATTAACCTAAATAAAATATTTTCAATTGTTTGGTCTGGAATAGATTAATATTTTAATTGATTTTGCGTCGCTGGTATTTTTCATTCAAACGTCTGCATGTAACTGGTAATTTTTTTGAAACATTGTCCCCTAACTCAAATTATCCCATGCATTTGTCTATGCATCAATTCTATGGAACAATATGAAACTTTTAATACCAGCTATATGCATGTAGTGTGCATTTGATCTGATGACCTGCCATAGTCCAGAAGTACCTGCTCCATGTGAACTGGTCACTCTAAATTTACCTAAAGTAAAAGTCTGAAATGAATAGAGCATCCTATAGATACTTAAATGTTTAGATAATAATTAAATATTATTTGTATAATCTTTAGATAATGATTAGCTTTTTAATGACTCAGATGCAATGCCTTGGGCTTTATCTAAGGATTTTAAGCTTAGCCTGTCAATCTTTTTTGTCTCTCATCAAAAATGACTGAGATCTGTGTGCGGCTGTTTAAGGGCAGTCTGTTAAAGTCTGTGTTAGGGCCTGAGGAGAGCAGAATGGGGTGCAGAGGGGTTTTCTGGGTGAAGTGAGGGAGATACCAATTCACTCTATTCTGTCTGTGGCCATTCTCATTAAAATCAGGGTAATCTGCCAGGAATGTGAAAAGTCCCATTCGGGGTTGAGATGGAGAGTGGGGCTATTTGGGGACCAGTTTGTGGACTGCACATGTACCTTAAATAAAGGTCCCGCCCCTGCCCAAAACAAACTTCCTTGGACTCTAGACAGCTTTATGATAATTCAGGAAGCAGGGCCTTGAATTTTCCCCTTGTGCAGTGTTTCCCAACCCGGTCCTCTGGGACCCACAGACAGTCCATGTTTTTACTCCCTCCCAGCTCCCTACCGGGAGCAAAAATGTGGACTGTCTGGCTGGGAGCTGGGAGGGAGCAAAAACACGGACCGACTGTGGGTCCCTCAGGACCGGGTTGGGAAACACTGCCCTTAGGCATCATGGCCAGGGGATTATGGTATGCAAAGCAGAGCGCTTACCATGCAGGACACACGCCATCTTAGAGTGCTTCAAACGGGCCTCCTGTCCGTCAGAGCTGGGAATGCAGAGCCACTTTGAAAGTGGATCCTGGAACAGCCTGGCCAGTTCCTTTCTGCTGAGGAGATGAGAGGTTTGCACTGTGGAGTGTTTTGGGGATTCATCCCACAGGCCAAGGCCTGGCTGTGCTTATTCACAGCTTGTTTATCTGAGCTCCCCTCGCTGTCTGCAGACCGGTGCACTTTCACAAAGCAGGGGACTGCCAGCTATTTCTCTATGCAGGCAGCTCTCAACTGACCTAAAATATCCTTTCACAAACCCAGGGCAGGTCCTATAGGTGACATAGGTGGCCACCTAGGGCGCCAACTTCTGAGGGGGGCGACAACTTGGCAGCCAATTTCACTTTGCCTCAGGTGGGGGTGCCGGTGGTGGTGCTTGTTTAGGGTGCCACATCGGCTAGGACTGGTACTGCACATACCCTTATGTAAGTCAAATTTTACGTAAGTCGGGTTTACCGTTCCATGTCATTCAAGACTCTTCATAACAAAAAATACATAAGCCAAACATATACAAGTACTGCATGTTAATTAACACATAATAAACAAATAAAAAATAGTGTGTCTATTTACTTACAGGCATGTGTTGTCTTTTTACATAAGCACTTCCATAAATTCGGTATTTTTTGCGCAAGTCCAAGATTTGCTCAAATCAGTTTTACGTAAGTCAGTGGCTGGGTATCAATCCTGGGTACAATGCAGAAGTACATATGTTTTGTGGGTCGGCTCCAGTGACCCTGTGACCCTGACCAGGATGAGCGTTTAGAGGATGGATGAATGGATTTGTTCTGTGGATGGCGGGGGTGCGCTTCAGCAATGCCGTGCGAGGCGGGGTGTTAATGGGCAGGTCGAAGGGGGTCCTGTGTCCCCCCCACCCCTCGGATTTGTGATGCACACTGTGCACAGCCTGAAGGCACACATCTGCTGGAGCCCAGCGTGTGTGCGCGTGTGTGTGTGTGTGTATGCCTGCCTTTTGGGTGGGTGGGTTAATGCCCTCACTCAACCTCACCTTTTATTGTATAAGCTGGGATGAAGCTTTCCAGAAAGACTATTGACCAAGGCAGGGAAAAAGCCCACAGTGGGAAAGTAAGAGGATTTATGGAGATTCTGCACCTTCTGGAGCTCCCTAAAAAAGTCGGGCTCATGTTCACACACAAGTCACTGGAAATGTTGATGTAACGACATTTCAGTGGCCTGCTCTCATGATTACCTACTGTTTCATTCCTGCCTTCTTAATGCTGAATTTTATAAATCCTGCGCAAAAACTAAAACTAAAATATCCCAGCTAATGACCCTTTTTACCATCACACTTCTGAATGATGCACATTTATGGCATCAACATTTATATAACAGAGTAACTGTAACACATCTAGTCAGTAATATCAGTAACTTTATACTCGGACCCTAACCCTAAGGCATCTAGTCATTAGTATCAGTAACATTATACCTGAACCCTAACTCTAGCACATTTAGTGAGTAATATTACTAACTTTAAACCCGAACCTTAACACTTTTAGTCTGTAATATCAGTAACTTTATACCTGAACCCTAACCCTATCACATTTAGTCAGTAATATCAGTAACTTTACACCTGAACCCTAACCCTAACATATTTGGTCAGTAATATCAGTAACAGAATACATGCTACTGTTGTGACGCAGATGCTGGGATTAAAATGTAAGTGTGTTCCCTGATTCTGCCGCAAGATTGATTAGCATCTAGCCGTGCAGAGACAGCCTTTAACAAAGGGAGCATGCCGCAGAGGGCCCGAGGCAGGCCATCTGCCGCGGACTCAGTGAGGTCCCATTGTCACCCCTGGAAGAATGCGCTTCGGAGTGATGTCAGCACAATCCTGCGTGGAGCGCGAGATGAGGCGGCTTCCTGCACATGCACCGATTGCTCTTAGGACCTGTTATGTTATGGCATCCAGCTAGTACTAATGTTTTAAGGCTCTCTGGAGAAGCTGGGGGAGATTTCAATAGGATAGGGAAGCCTTGCGATTGTTATGCACGTAACCTCTGTAATGGATTTAATTAGCCTTGTTATCCAAATATATACATGCAGTGTAGAAAAAGCTTATGTCTTTAATTCAAATTAAATAGATGGTGGGAACTCAGCGGTAATCAGAAGTTCCTGATTACTACCCCTGCAATCCACCAGACACTTTTAAAACACTGGGCATTTTAAAACATGCATTACGTCCTCTCATCTGCCTTTTAGCCTGATGCAGACCTGCTGTCTAATCAGTTTAATTTGTTTTCTTCCTTGTATGCCAGTTCATATGGTACAATATTTATTCTGGATCTCTCCACGAGCTCGCGGTTACATTCCCTGACAGACGCGGACAGGCCCGGGAGGAGGAATCCCGGCAGAAGGTCTTCGGAAAAGGCGGGAAATCGCCTCGGCTCGGACACAAAGGAGGACAATAAGTCTTTGGCTGAGTGGCGAAGGGCCACTGTCATGCAGAGCGACGGCGACTAGGGCATGCGTGGACAGTGCCCTTTGACCCCTCCCAGCAGGTGTGTGTGGTCAGGCTCTAATGAACAGGGTTCCTTCCAACCCCCCCCCCCCCCTTGGAGAAAGGGGAGAGGGGAGGGCTTGTAAAACTCCTGCACAGGACAGATGCTGGTTGTGAATACCCTTAGGGAAAGTGTGCCACGTCTAAAGAAAGGCCTACACACAATCAGGCAGATCACTGACATAAGCCAGGGAACGGCAACAAATCTGGCCACCACAGAGACTCGCGGCTTTGAAAGCGCAGCTATAAAAGGCTCTCTGACAAAAGTGCCCCTTCATGCTGACCAAGGCTGAACAATGCTCTCGAGGTTTAAAGAAAGCATTTCCCCTTTTTTTGTGTTTAACAGCTGCTGCTTGGAAAGCCGAACTGCTCCGAAGAGAAGTGAAATAGTATTTTCTTGACGCCATCTCAGGGACTGGAAAAAGCCCTTTATGGGGCCCTGTTCTTCTCTCATGTTACCTGCTGCTGTGAAGATCACACGTACGTGTATAAGCGTGTGTGCTGTAAATGTGCATGTAAGCCACCTGAATGGGAGAGTGAAACAAAGATGGGAGAAAGACGTGTACTTTGTAACGGCCGATAACCGCTTATGAACAATTCTGTAGAAAAACTGTATTTTTGATCTTGATATATGGTTGTCAAAAATCATCCTTCCTTATGTTTCGTTTGCATTGGAAGTCTACCACCATGCTGCAGGACATGAGCACTACTTGCTGTCAAATGTTAAAAATAAAGAGGAACTCAGTCGCAAAACACAATTTATATGATTCTGTGCACAAATTAGACTCTAATCACAGGGATAACCCAGGGATAACCCCTTCAAAACCGTCTTAATTTGTTTTTTGAAAATACTTCAAATGCCAGGGTTTATTATAATTGAACATGAAGGATATAGACCTCAATAAAGATACAGACCACGGACTTGGGAAACCCAATTTCGGTACATTTCGGCTCGGTTATTTAATAATCCACATTTTCATGCCAGTATGGCAATAGGGGATCGAGTGAAAACACGCGCAGCTTTTTGCTACACAGCATGACAACTGCCCATCCTCCCCAATACAGTTATATGTTTATGCAGTCTGCCCGCATATTCGCAATACCAGGCCATTAAGCTCAGTACAGATTAAGAAATGTCTGCAATTAAAACACAGAGCGGCACTGTGACTGGACGGCAAGAAGGCAGACGGCGGCGGCGGTCATGTTGACCCCAGCATGGTCAGTATGAGGACAGGACTCTTTTTGCCGCTGGGGGGGATGGATGCTTCATGATGCAGCCACATTGTCTCTGGCTGATGGAGATCGATGTCTCCTGCTGCAGAATGCGCGATCTGGGGGTCATTTCCAGCTGGGAAAAGCCCCCTTTCAATGGGCTGGAGCTGCAGATCCCAGACAAAGACGTGGTCTGCGTCCAAAGCTGGCAGGCGTTAGAAAACTTTATTATGACTATAGTGCCTTATTTTATCATGATATTCTGGTGTAAGTATATTAGAAATTACCTTTATACACACTTCATATTTTTAAATATTTATACAATAATACAATAAAAATCTAAATGTGATTAGGAATAATAGTAGGAATAATGAAAGGAAATGCTTAATACGTCTTTATTAGAAAAAGTCATTATGCATTTAGTTTCTAATTGCCTGTTCTTTTTCTTTATGGTGCATTGGAGTATTTAACGACCAGAAGCAAAAAAAAAGAAGAAATGTTGACAGTGAATATAGGAATATGTTAAACTGGGGTTCAACTGAATTAGTTTGGCATTTTGTAGTGATGTTAATGCTGTATGTCCCATACTGAAAAACCTACACAAACAATCCCCTTTTCAAAGATCATGTTACACAGAGGGAGACAGTTTAAAGACCCACTATAGAAATGTGTGAAATCAAATTAACCCCATTAATTAAGGGTTTTCCATTATAGAACTGCGTCTATGCTAATCAAAAGCATCCCCCGCAGTGTCACTCTCTCTTGTGCTATTCTTCGTCTGGGAAGGCAGAGTTTACATTCAGGGACAGAACTTCAGCTGAAGAAAAATCTCACATTTATTTCTTAGGGGGCAATGCTTGTTGTCTAGTTGTCAAGTCCAGTTAAGGATTGTTGTGAGGGAAATCCCATTAGGGATAGTGCTGAAAATATGCATATCAGTATTCAACTTAATATTAGATTATCACATTAGGTACAGCTCCTGACTGGTTTAGGCAAAACTCATGTCACAATATCTTGTGCAGAGATTCCTGGTAACTAATTTGCTCTGCACAGCTTAGAGGTACTAGAGCTGAAGAAAGCTGAGCTTCTTACTGCAGAAATCAATGCACACAAAATAAACCACACCCACAAAGCAACACTAACACCAGGAGGGGTAGATAAGATGAATTATGAATAATGAATGACAAATTAATTACAAATAATTGTCCTGTTCAGACAATTACACATAGACATTAACGTGGCAGCTATGAATTGTACTAAGTAGACTTCAACTCACAAAGTCCTTTGAGACATTTTTTCACCCTTAGTGCTGTCATTTTTTTTCCCGTGGGAATTCAGATATTTTTGAATTTGCATATTCCCATTTTAAGGACACACAGTCAACTAACTAAAAATGCCTGAAGCAAATTAAACATGCCAGCCCACTTCTTAAACAAATCGGGTGCCCAGAGGCTAAAGCTGGCTGTACACTACAAACAACGATCGGACAATCGAAGTCGAACACATCGGTGCAAACAACCTGCCGTTTACTTAAAATGAGGCTCTATGTCACACCGCAACCCTAGACCCAGATACTGATTGCGGCGAGTGCGCGAGCCGTTTTAATAAATGAGATGACGGTTCTTTTAAAATGGAAGTTGCTCTCATTATTAACAGTTAGCATTAGTTTAATATTAGCAGCAGCACAGACAGGGGAGCCAAAAATGTACACGACACTCACTGTTACACACTAATGAAACACACGTATTCCATATCAAACATTACATGGTTACAACATCTATTACCAGCAATAGACAAATACACATGTTAATTTACAATATTTAAAATGCCGTCTGGTGTAAAGCATGCTAATAATTGCATGATTAGTCCTGCTGACCAACCCCATGAGGTCACATTTATGTCAACCAATTGTGAACAGTGGGTAGGATCAGGGCAAATGAAAAAGTTTGCCTTGGAGACCACGCCAAAGTGATGATCACCGCGGTCAGTACAACTCAAACAACAACATATCGCTAAAACAACATAATTTAAAAAAAAATCTTTTTTAAATGACAGATATATGCCAATAATGGTTCAATATAGGCAGAAAACTAATTAAGCTATCCACAAACAATAAGGCAACATACCATGGAACACATTATCTGCATATTAGCCCTAATCGCAACCCTAGCCCTCACCCTAGCTCTAACCCTAATAGCAAACCTAACCCTTACCTTAAACCTAACTCTAACTTATGTTTCAATTCATATCTTTACAGCATAATAAAAATGCAATACAGAAGCGTTAACATTATTCATAGACAATACAAAAGTAGTGAAATACAGCACAAAAAATGGAAAAAGCAGCGTACGTATGTAAACTATGAGAATATGTATAAAACTGAAAGTATTGTTAAAGCTGGGTGTGAAGAGTATCTAATGATGCAGAGATATCTCTACTCATGAACGTCCTGACTGGCAGTCACAGTGATTTATTCTCCTGTTTTTCCACCACGTTGCAGATCCTTGTTGTCAGACACACTGGGGTTGCCAAATATTCTCCACTGTGCATATGTAGAACTTATGTAGCTTCCTGCAGATGTGTAGGCGTTGGTAGGCCTTCTTAATGAGGGAGGGAGATTTGACAAGCCCATGAGAAGTCTTGAATTATGTGGATCCCCGGGAACTTAACTCGTAACTCTCTTTACAACTGTTCCCTTCATCAAGATGGGTCTGTGATTTGCTCCCTACTTTACGAAGTTGATGATTAGCTCTTTTGTTTTGTTGATGTTGAGGCACAACTTGTTCTTGGTGCACTGGTCTGCTAGGAGCTGCACCTCCTTCTGCTAGGCTTTCTCAACGCTGTTATGAATCAAACCCAGCACTGTCGTGCTGCTGGCATATTTGAGGATTGCGTCAGCATTATTCCTGGCAACACAGGCACGAGTGAATCGAGAGTGTAGCAAAGGCCTGAGCACACAGCCTCGTGGGACACCAGTGTTCAGAATGCCAAACCCAGCCCTAACACTAACCTTAATCTGCTAAGGAGAGTAGTCAACTCAAGTCTCTTTAATGTCATTTACTACACATGATATGAAACAGCAAATCTATGGAGCATCAGGCAGCTAGAAAAAAATAGACAACCCACCCTGCAAATCTGGACATGCTTCCAGTTCTCTAGCCATCTTAGCCATGCAGAAGATTATAAATTCCCTGGGCACCCAGAATAACTGACACTTCCCTCATATGACTCAATCTCCCTACACTGTCTAACATAAATAAAATAAGACCATTGTCTGCTATGTTCCAAAACTCTAAATGCTAATAATAACTCTCACAATAAAGATGTCCTGCATAATTAAAGCTTGTATGCTTGTAATACTTGTATGTCACTGTGGACAAAAGCTAAATCAGTGCAAACATGCAGTTACTGCCACTTTAATCAAAGCAGAGAATACACTAGACAAAACACACATTACAGTAAACTACGTACCCTATTTGAAATGACCTCATTGAAGTATTTTCCCCAGTTGGCGGTTTGCCGGTCTCCTGCAGCTGTGTTTACACACCATGCTCGAAAGCATGTCCGCATGGACATGTCTTCACTGGCACCCTTTGCGCCCGCATTGTGGACAGGTCCTAGGACACTCTCATAAATAGTGATGAGCTGGCAGCCATTCTCACAGCGTCTTGCCAGCCCACATAAATAACTGCATGGTTAGTCTTCCCAGAGTAGATGTCTGTTGGGATCTTTGCAAAGGTGCATTTCAAAGCTGGACTGCCTGTACGGGGCCATTAAAGCTCGGGGACATGCCGTAAAACATATGCATAGAGTAGCCATTAACTGAAAAATACGTCAGACAAAACAGGCCAAGTTCCAAAAATCTAAATAAAAATGAACAAATATTAGACGTATATTTTTGAATCTGCAGGATTGTAGAATGGCAGTTCAGCAATACTGAGCAACAAAAGTACAAGACATAGAGGATCCCATTTCCTTCCTAAAGAGCATTTTGAATTGTCAACACAGAAACTCGTAAAAACCAAAAAAAGAGGAGGGTGGGCACTCGTTCTGTGACAGTGGTCCCTTTGAGGATAGCTTCTAGGCTAGGTTTCTGGAAGTCAGTAGAGAAGAGGTGGAGTTCTGGCTTGCGGAGTCTAGGGAAGCAATAAATCGTGAGCTGAAAAGGACAAAACACTGGTTGGCTGTCTTGCGCTTGTCGCCTGACCCTGACACTACAGCCGATGCCTTCTCCATCTACGCCGGAGCTGTCTAGCAGTCTCTTAACTACCCGTGGAGCCTGTTGACCTTCTCTGGGGTTTATGAGTTGTGTGATGTATGGAGATCAGAAACCAGAAATACTAGCATGAAGTTTAATGGACGAGATTGACCCAGGATGAGAAAAAAAAAATTCACAAGGCAGTGAGCCGCCCATGTATACAAGACATTAAGGAACTACGTGATTTTATGTTTAACAGATCTGCTTTTTATGAAATTCAAGATTCAAGAGTTTGTTGTCATATGCAGAGTAAAACTGTCAGTTATACTGCACAATTAAAACCTGCATGTCCTTCTGGTAGCCAGAAAATACAAAATATACACAAAAGCTAAATACAAATTAAGGTGCTTCAAAAAGACACATGCAAATACAATTTGCAATGTGTAAACATGTAGTGCAATGTGAACATAATGCGAATATTGTGAGTAACGCAAAGAATTAGACATGCGTGAGCCGGGTAACTGGCCAGTCCTATGTGCAGGGTTAGTTCAACAGACTGAAAAATGCTGGTCAATGACCAGGCTGTTGCATTATCTAAATGTTATCTGACTTATAGCTGATGTTTGATAATCTTAGAACATATTATGTTCTAATACCTTGGCAATATAACTTGCATCCAATAGAAACTGTATTCCAATGTGTGTCTTTTCACAGAATGTTATTTTAAAATTTGATTTGGAAACTAATCAAGTCATTGAAATAATTTTCTCTCCACAATTTAATACCCAGTGAACATATTACCGGTTGATTTTTGTCAACAAATGTGTTGTTTCTGAAAGGTGCCTGTTCTCTCTTCTACTTTCCTCAATCGTTCCTTTTCCAGGATTCTGTAGCTTAGAGTGTGTACAGACTAGGGAGTCATTTAGATGTCACTGAATTTTAGGACCATACAAATTACAACTTGTCATAGTCAAGTCAGTAGAGCAATGTTTTGCCTTCCAAAGATTAAGTACCCAGCATTCTCTGTGAATTCATACAGAGCGAACAAGACAAACCGCATATCATTTGTTAGGATTGTTGTGGATTTTCAGCATTTTGTTGCAGCTAGCTTGGCTGTCCTAGAATAACTTTGGGCAGGTGCATGATTTAAACATTCACAAGATCGAAGGTCACCAGTATGATGAAAAACAGACCATCTGCACTGCTAAATATATTTTCATTGTTTCTGTTGAGTTCAGAGTAGTCCTGTGTGTGTCCCCAGCTAGTCTTATGGCTGTTTACCCCTGAGGACCAAATCATCCCTGGTGTAAATTTCTATTTAAGAAGTTAAGAGTTATTCCCTGTGTCCCAGTACTGTTGTTACAGTCTCAGCAGATTATGTCATTAATACTCAGGCTGGATTTTAATCATCTTTAGACTTGAATATATCAGCAGATCTATAGCCAAATTGAAATTAAGTGGCCTCACATGAATATGGCTTAACATGCCTCACAAAATACATAGAAAAATATTTTCGGTCTGTAAAAAGAAATACATTCCAAATTAAATAGTTTATGCTGGATAATCAGTTATGGAAATCATTTATTCTTCTGTGTCACTTATTTTATGATTTTGGTCAAATGTTATTGCAAAGGTTTTGCTAATTAAAAAGCACCCAATAAGACTGTTTGAGTCTTTGATTGTCAATGAACTTTTTAACTCAGAATAGCTGTTTTAGAACTATAATTTGGGTTACAATTTATTACTATTTGAATGTTCTACTTAAAACTACAGATTGTTTCCAATTGTTCTAAAACCAATAAACCAATTGCAATATTTTACTGCATTATGCAAGCATCCCACAATTTCCATGAGCAATGCATACATTTATAAATTGTTTTTCACACATAGACTTTAGCTTACAGTCAATACCTTGCCATTTCACTGTGTACCATTTTTCTAACATAGACTAATAAATATTCATACCACTCTGTGAAGTAAGTTTCTTTGTGGATGTCTGTGACACTTAATGAACGTTGTTTGTTGAAACTATCAGTAGTTTGTTAATTCTTCTGCTGATAATTTGCCGTGTTTGTTTTCTTCACTGAGCAACCCTCGAGAGTAAATCTGGGTGACCCCTGTGCTCTTCTTGCAGGGATAAAGGACCTCGTTTCTGGACATAATGAATGGTGCACGTGTGTGACTAGCTTTTCTCAATAGCAACAATAAAACGGTCATTGTCCACTTGTTTTCCAGCCAGGGCCAAGGTAAACACTGGCCTGCCGCTTGCCGCTCACATTCAGGACCCTCCCTTCCTGCCCTGCTCTTCTCATTAACAGACACCACTGTCCAGAAGATCAGTTGAGCTCCTGGTGAGGATGTCAACCGGACATCCAGGTCTAGGGAGTGTCTCATATCAACACGATGCCACGTCACTGTTCTGACGGCAGCGCTGGGCCCATTGACATCTGGAGGAAGAGACTGCTGATTGAGATAGCTCTCCTATATGTACACAGGCATCCTCTTGCATATTTCCATGGAAGGATCCTCTGATTTCAAAACAGCATTTGTTGTCTTATTTCCCGTCTCAGTATCTCCTCCCTTGCCTTGTTATTCAGAGTATGTTCTCCATCTGCTATGATGGATGGCTACACTGAGTGTGGTGATGTTGACAATCCCTGGTCTTTCACTAAACCCGCTGTGTTTCTGATGTGGTAGATCGCGAGGCCTGCGTTAACTGCTCTGTTTTATTGACATTTCCCACCATTGTCCATTCACTGACGCCTATCTTCTGGGAAGCATCGCAGACTTTCTCTATTACAATCTTTTAATGTCTTGGCTCAAGATTGCCTCTAAAGTTATCTGCAGAAGATAAAGATTGCATGGTTTTCTGATGTCTTTCACAGCTGTTGAGCTGTTGTTCAGCTGGAGATGCAGACAAGCCAGAAAATTTAAAATACTGTTCCTTCCCATTTTCCCTTATTGGGTAGTTTTAGCTAGGATAGATTTATCAGGTAATGTTGAGTATGCTGTCAACATCTCCTCCAAAGTTTTGCTGTAATGGTTTTCGAATATAATTGCATCATAGAATGTTTATTTGTCGTTTAATATTCCATAGAGCAAACACTAATAGTCACATCATGTGCAGTTTAATTCTGTTTTTTTTCCACACTGTTAACAAATATAGGATTTGCTTGAGACTCATAGCTTGTTTCCAATGCTGACATTACACAACATCCATGTTCCCAGAAAGTAGATAATTTTGATATGCTTCATAAACATCTTTCTTCAATGTAAAAAACAATTGTGTTTGATTCATGTGCCTAATCATGCGTTCCAAAATATAACAGTATAAATCACTGCCAAGCCTTGGAATATGGTCCCCGAAGCAATATTATCAGCTAGACATAACTTCAAATTTATATTGTGGTTTTTCTGTTAAAATTGTGCTGGATGTCACACAGGGACATGCGACATAATGAGGTTGAATCTGTCAGTAGAATTTACAGTTCTCTGAACCGAACTTTTAGCAGGACCGCTCAGAAAGAAAGAAACAAATATAGAAGAAAAATCAACAAAACAATAACAAGCATTTCTAAAATTACCTTTTCTTACAGATGAATGTTGACACATTAATACACAGTACACCGATAGAAGAGTATCTGTTGTTGAAAGTGAAGGTATTTTAATGGTACATTTTACTCAAATAGTGTTGCAAAGTTTTCAGTGATTGGCTTGGGGGGGTTACTGGGGGGATGCAGGAGAGGTATGGCCCACTGAGTGAGTTCTGTTAAGGAGCTGATGCTGGGAACTGGTTAAGTGATCAGTGTAAATCAGGTATGAGGGTAAAAGGGAGGGGAGAAGGAAAAGAAGGGGTAAAGGTACAGGATAGTGTGGGGGTGGGGGGGGGGGCGGAGCTGGGATGCCTTCTCCCAAGGGGGCTTCATCCTTTTAGATCATGATGAGTCTTATGTTCCTCTAACTAAACTCCCTATAGTGGCAAAGGCAGCCTTTAGGTTATGAGCCTGTAGCTTCATCCCCAAGACACGCAAGTTTAATGGGAATCCCACAAAAAACATGGCAAAAAAGTCACAGTGAGCGTACAGCCAGTTATCCGGTTCCTTTAGAAATGGATGGGCCTCTTACTGCTTTGTGTTAACCTCAGAGTGCCCTCCAAGCCCGGGCTGGGATTCCAAACCAATGCGGCCCTCTTTCCAGCCACCCAGAGTGGGACCGGTCCTCAGGCTACCGGAGGGTCACTGCTGGAATTATGGACAGGAAATAACAATTACTTCACCATTATGCAAACATTATGAAGAACTTACACTCCACTAGTGGGTTTTCCCCAGATGCTAGAGCTGAAGGCTACGATAATATCTACTGTCAGACCCAGTGTGGAGACGGGCGGAGGATGAAATGAAGTTCAAACTGAATCGTCACCAGGGGTGGTCTGATCTGCCTGCTTTGACAGGAAATTAAGACAATTAACTGAAGTCAAACAAATTAAGAGTTTAGTAATTGTGGAGACTTTAATAAACTCTCCCAATAACAAAGAAACTTGGCTGAAAACCTTCTTATCTTTTCCCATGATTCGCACAGTAACTGTGATAGACCCTGAGAGAGTTTTGTGGAATGTTTAAAACGCAGTGATGTTGCAACACCAATGAGTACTCAGTCTAAAGACAAAGAAATCACTTTTACATTTACCAAATACACTTAATGTCACTTCTGAGTAGTTGTTACATTAAAGTAAACTGTGCCTTCCATCTGACTGAATTAACAGATTCTGGTTGATATTGTTACACCCTGGACCATCTAATGGACAGTCAGTTGGTAATTGTTGGGTGAAAAACCATTATAAGGGAGAACTTTCTGTTTTAGAAATAGGGAAAGATGGTCAATCCTCTGAATCCCTTTGAAATAATAGGCTATTGTGGCTTAGCCCTATACAAAACTCTCCTGCTGTTTTGTTTAACCACAGGCTGAGCAAATCCCATCTCTGACGAGGAAGATTCACATCACAGAGTGATGAGATCATGGAGAAACTGGCTTTACCCACTATAAAGACAAGACATAATGTTTCATTGAATACTTACATCCTTACAATCCCTCCCATCCAATCGGTGTCTGATGTTCTTGCTCCCAATGGTCTAAAACCATTTTGGGAAACTGTGTGAACAAGCCTCCTCAACAGAGACCCCAAGTCCAAGCTGGAACATACACACCTCCTTTGTGTGCATGAACATGAGCAATGAGATGCGCTTTCCCGGACCTCTCCTCTGAGTTTTGTGGGATTTATCGGGACAGCAAGTAGTCATTTTATATTGGTTGAGAAGCCTACTTCCACATTTTTTGAAAAGTCAATAGTTGAGTTTAATATATTACTATTATATTCTCATGTTTCTTATTCAATTATTGGAAACCACAAATAAACTTCCCCAGTATTTATAGATCCGTGCGAGCCAAAAAGAAAAGCAGGTATACTTCTGTTCTGTAAGTGGACATTGGATAGCATCAAAAGATGAGAAGCTTTATCACTATAATTTCAATGTTTTGATCAGCTACTGAGTGGGAAGTGTAGCATGGTTTATTGTAAAATGTCCTGTTATTGCCAGAATAAGGATATAGTCTCTTTTTTCCATCCATCCATTCTGGCCAAGGCAGGAGAATGGCCCATCGTGTGATCGACAATATTTTAATGAGCTGATCTTCCTTTGCTCAGATTGTTTTCATAAGTTCTGAGCTCAGACAATGGCATAGAAGAGAGTCTGTCCTGGCAGATATAACAGATTTTACCACCAACGATTGGGCTGCTCCTGTTGTTCTCTCCAGTGTGTTCCTGTTTGGGAGGGTATGGCATGATTTAGGATTATACAGGGAAGGTGTGCGAGCCCCCCAGTACCAGGCTGCATCCTCCTGTAAAACCACTGATAACAGGGGAGGGGCACCTTGTTGTAAAGAGGAACTTCCTGTACAAAAAGATCTAATTCTAAAAGTTTTTTTTTTGTCACTTGTTTTTCCTAATAGAAATTATGTCTCTCATATATCAAGTCTAATGGACTCTGTTTAAAATCATTCTCCAGGCACCTTCAAATAGTTGCGCTGAAATATCTAAAACAGTTAAAATTGTCTTTGCTTAGTCCCTTCTTAGGTTGTGTTTGTGCAGAGATTAAAATAAACCTTTCATATTTTGGTTGTTGACTTAATTATTTTTTCTTCCCAAATCCTGCATTTTGTTTGAATGCACATGTTTGTTTAACTTGGCATTGGAGCTCCGAAAAATAGGAAGCAGGCCTTGTATTGATCAGTGGGCTTCTTGACACCATCACCTCAAAAAAATGGGTCTTCTGTACATACCAGTCCAGTGGCTTTTTAGAGCTTTTCTTGGAGATTTATCACACTGTTATTGTGTCTCCTGATTGGAACTCAAGTCAAAAATATTCACAAGCAGATTATATAAAATGATCTTTTGCTTCTATAAATCTGTATGAGTGATTTAGAGAGGACATGGATACTGGGTTTTTCCAGCAATTCCTTAAAGCTTCCAGTTTGATATTTTAAGGCATTTTATTGTTCTCACTGTCATGCATAGAATATAAATTCAAATGTTACGACGAATTTTATGACAAAAGCCTGTTTGAAGCTCAGTGCGTGTATGGCTTCGGTACTGGCGAAACTGACCACTGTTCTTCTGGGAATTGAGAGAATAGCGTCCAGGCTCTGTACCCACTAAATACACATCAGCAGGTCTGTAACCTTTCATGGAAAACACATTGTGGGAAAACATATAGATTTCCAGGGGTTCATCACACACGCTGTCTGTAAAAATAAATCCACATTTTATCTCAGCAAAAGCAAATGGTTTGTGTCTTTGGAGTATTGTGACTGTGTAAATATTTGGACTGTGGTCCAATAGGAAGAGCAGTTTGAACGTTGTAAAGTACGGGATCATTTTCCATTGGAGACCTTGGGGAACCAGTATGAACTGCTTTTAAAGGCCAGCCGGTATCTGACTGACACAAGATTCACTTTCTGAAGCAAAAACACACTCCTTCCTTCCTCCACGTATGTAGCATCTGTCCAAAAGCAATCATATCTTTAAATATTTATCCAGATCTGTATTAATCGTGCCTTTGAATATATGGTATTTCCATCCATCCACCCATTGTCCAACCCGCTTATCCTACTGGGTCGCGGGGGGTCCGGAGCCTATCCCGGAAGCAACGGGCACGAGGCAGGGAACAACCCTGGATGGGGGGCCAGCCCATCGCAGGGCTATATGGTATTTCATGACTCTTTTATTGTACTGTAAACTGAACTGCATTACTTTTTTGCGACTAGGGTAAATAACAATGGCAAAACCAATTTGTACAAAATCTCTTGATTCCCTTGATGCAGATAAATCGATGGGGCCATTTTTACGTAAAAGTCAAAAAGTAGCTTATTTGGACATAATGCATCCAGCCTTGATTAGGGTTGGAAACTTTTGGGAAAACAAATAGTTTTGAATGAACAGTTTATGGTGCTTATTCTCCTGTCACAAAAATACTGCTTAAATCTCTTTGGACGTTTGTTTGAAAGTATCTCTGTAGTCTGACATATTTCCCCCAAAACACTGGGAAATTTTCTTGTGTTGATTGCAGATGAAAGTGCTAAAGTCACATCCTTCTGTGTGATCTTTGCTTTAACCCAGCAAAAGTGTAATCAAGAAGTTAGAGCTTGCAGCAATTTTCCCTGCAAATGTTCACGGTCCCGTGTAGCCGGCGGTGGTCTTGTTTTGCAGTTGTGGGGAGTGTAACTGGCAAAGTTACAGGAAAATGCAGTGAAAGACCACAGTAGCTGTGATGTTTTGTGCCTCATGGCGTGCTGTTGGCCAACCCACAAAGGGCGTCTTTATGCAACAAAACAATGTATGTCCACATGTGATGATGCTCATACACCAGGCTCCCCTCCTCCAAATGTGTTTAATGCAATTTACAAAAACAACTTAGCTGTGTTGTGCAGGCATAAACCCAGCATTTTCTAAATCCACAGTGTCTATTTTTCATGCAGCAAACCTTGAGAGTGACCCGACTGCAAATGAGGCTGGAACTCCAGAACTCCCAGTAGAGGTCAGCTGGAACACGCTGGGATTTCCAAGGGAAAAAGGGAAGGGGAGAGTGCCGGGTTTGGGGAACGTGGCTCGAGAGCAGTGGAGTAGCACTGGGACTGTCCTATTTTTCAGGTCCTTTTATTCGTAAAGAAAGGCCCTCTTTCCTGTTGCGGAATTGCCAGCTTGGGCTCTTGTGCCGGGTGTTGATGGGAACACTGTAAAATATGGCCCGACGGACAGGATGGCAGCTCGGGACGGCACTCCAGAGCAGAATATAAAGCTTGATAAGGGCTCCTTGTCCAGGCTCAGGGACCAGGCCCTGGACAGCAGCCCAGTCTTTTCTTTCTCATGTTAAACAGAAAATCCGTTCAAGTAAGGCGGCCATTCAGTGGCACGGCGGAATCGTTCCTGCTGTTTGTTCTAGACATGACCGAACTTCTTAAAAAAATAAATAAAAATCCCATCCCATTGGATCATTACAGACCAAACGGGACGTGTTGCTCTCACATAAGAGTGCGTCAGGGGTTAAATATGTGAACCACGCATAAGATATACACACAAGTGTGAGCCCACGGTTCATTGTAAAACACACGTGGGGGAGGAAAGTAACTCTAACTACACAAAATGGCCCAGTGGAGAGAAGGACCCGCAGAGCTGTACTGCAGCCAGCTAAATCACAGGAGAAGCAAACCTGAGGAACACACCTTGGCTGAAGCAGATCTCACTGTACTGCAGCCAGGTAAACCTTACAGGAGAAGCAGACCTGAGGAACACACCTTGGCTGAACCAGATCTCACTGTACTGCAGCCAGCTAAACCTCACAGGAGAAGCAGACCTGAGGAACACACCTTGGCTGAACCAGATCTCACTGTACTGCAGCCAGCTAAACCTCACAGGAGAAGCAGACCTGAGGAACACACCTTGGCTGAACCAGATCTCACTGTACTGCAGCCAGCTAAACTTTACAGGAGAAGCAGACCTGAGGAACACACCTTGGCTGAAGCAGATTTCACTGTACTGCAGCCAGCTAAACCTTACAGGAGAAGCAGACCTGAGGAACAAACTGTACTGCTCCCCATTATCCGCTGCATTCCCCGCATTCTCTCCAGTCCTCCCACCCTGCGCCTTCTGACCAGTAGTTCCCTTCAGAGGGTGAGACAGGGGCTGGGGTGCTTCTACGAAGACCCAATCAGGAGGACACTTGACTTTAGCTGGTACTGTTACACTCTGCTTGCCTTAACCTCAGCAGATCCAAGGCATTATGGGAAATATGCCCTTTGTGCCACCTGGCAGTATAAATCGAATCATTTATTAATAATAATACATAACTTTAGTTGGAAAATCCCATCCATTGAAATAGTGGGACTTTGAATGGCTCTTATATTTTTGCTTATTCTAGAGTATAATAAATATTTAAACCAAGCTTGGGGGCATATGAGTTAAGGCCTCAGTGACAGGGAAAGGGGCCCCGAACAGACGGCCTGCCAGTCCGTGTCAGTTATCATCGATACCACATTTATACACAGTATTATCTTATTTAGGAGCATGTGAGCACATCACATAGCTCTCTGTACAGAGACAGTGAAGGTGCCACCTGCTTCCAAATCTAACTTTAATGATTTGTGTCACAGGCTGAATACTGATGTTGTTCATCGGTGTTGCTGATCTATGCTGCTTATCTTCTGAAGTCCTCTTAACACTCAGCGATCTCTTTCCAGTAATTTTTCTGTGGTGTCTTCTTGAATCACTCCAGGTTATCTGAGGGGACAGGAGGGAATATATTTTGGGCCTTATCTCAGAGGAAGCAGGAGAGCACACGATGAAATTCCACTGGCATATCCTGTCAGCTAGGGACCCTAAGTTGACAAAGCAAAATCAAAAGAAAAGCGTACATTTTATACTTATTTGTATAGTTAAACAAAAACATTATTTTTCCTAAGATCTAAGTGGCTATTTTTCATTTGACTGAAATTTATTTTCTTCCTGTCAAGTCTTGTGTCTCGAGAGGAAGTTGAAAGGTCTCAGTGACACAAAAGGGTAAGAAACAATGGTGTACGGAAATATCCTCCTTCCCGCCCCTGGGGCCCCCCAGTGGAGTCGCTGGACCGCGGTGTAAATTCAGCTTTAAGAGGTGGCTTTGTCTGAAGCCCTGCATGTCTGAAAAGGGCCTTCCATCCTAAGCAGGTCCCGATCATGGCCCCTCTCCCTGGGAGAAGATGGTATGGCAGCTAAGGGCCACTCACGCAAGCCCAGAAGGCAGGCCATCTGTTCGTGGCCCCTCTCCCTGGGAGAAGATGGTATGGCAGCTAAGGGCCACTCACGCAAGCCCAGAAGGCAGGCCGTCCGTTCGGGGCCCCTTTCCCTGAGAGAAGATGGTATGGCAGCTAAGGGCCACTCACACAAGCCCAGAAGGCAGGCCGTCTGTTCGGGGCCCCTTTCCCTGAGAGAAGATGGTATGGCAGCTAAGGGCCACTCACACAAGCCCAGAAGGCAGGCCATCTGTTCGGGGCCCCTTTCCCTGTCACTGAGGCCCTAACTCATATGCCCCCAAGCTTGGTTTAAATATTTATTATACTCTAGAATAAGCAAAAATATAAGAGGCATTCAAAGTCCCACTGCCAGTTACAGAAATTTAGAAGCTAATTAATACTGTGTACCACGCTGGAGTATTTTGTGATATAAAATCATTTTCTAAGGTATTGTTGTGGTATATACGGTGGCCGAGAGAGCTCAACGCGCTGCAACTTCAGAAAACATATGCAAACTGAAAAAAACCACAACAAATTAAA
>JAODJU010000095.1:23086472-23099111 GCA_026776725.1 Gnathonemus echidnorhynchus | reverse complement strand
AATTTCTAAGAGGTCCATGTGTCATTGCGTCCAAAACGACTCCAAATAAGCCACAAAATCAGGGCATTAATCATGGATGCCATTCTGCTGTGTGAGAGCGCTTTCCTTCCTATGTTTCAAAAAGGCCAACTCATGCTTCACTTCTCCATGTGCCATCACGGTCTACGCACAGGGCAAGTGGTGTAAATTTCGTCATGGGGTGTCCAAGTATACTGTGTGCATCCAGCAGAGATTTTGGGTCTGGTGGGCTTTTTATGCATCGATGCGCGTCGACTGCGCATGTACAAGGAAATTCTCTGGGTGTTTCCAGTAGGTGGCTGAAGAAGAAGAGTAGCTGTAGTTATGGATACTCATGATAGGCAGCCGAGTGTGGAAGTGTGGAGGATCATAGAGCAAAATCACCCAAGCACTGGGCAGAGAAGAGACCTTCTGCATGAAGAGATAGAAATATATTGTTTAATAAATCCCGCACTACAAGAACATTATATATAAAATGCACTTTAGTGTCTTTCTGCATTTATATGCAAAATCTGTTAATTTGTTAATGCTCATTTTATCACATTACCATTGTTTAACAATAACAACTATACTGTGGTATAGGATAATTTCCAAATTCTGGCATTTTTAAGTCTTGGTGATAAAATTCACCAATCAAGGTGAGGAGGTGGGGGGGTCCCTGATAATTTTGGTGATTTCAAAATACTGTACAGCAATATGCTGTATCACCATAATAGTGCCCAGGCCTAATAACAACTTTAAGACTGTTTATTACCTGTTTAACTACACTGCTTCTATTTGTGTTTGTTGCAATACATCTGCCCCCTGCTGGTCTGGTGGGATATCACTGCTGTACAAAGGCGGCAACTGTGATCGCCAGCATTTCCGAATAAAAGTAGTACGTTCAGAAGAGTGAAGTATGCGCCAGACTTTCGGCCTCCTCTGCTAGCTTCACTGCGCCCATTCTCCACGCTCGGCTCGGCTCGGCGCGCCTTTGATCTGGGCTTGCCGTGTGAAACGGGGAGGAACACATGTGTGTGACATTCCTCATGAGTGCTGCCTGACAGGCGGGGAGCACAGGTCCTGAGAATATTGAATTAGGACCTGCCGCTCCGTCTGAACCCAGAGCGCGGCCGTCTGGGGGGGGCAATGTGCCACCATCTATCTCAGGAGCCATTTTTAAAAGGCGTGACAGCGAATGCCTTCTCTGGGAGACCTGAGAGTGATAAATCATTTCACGAGTACGGATTAGTCACGCTGACATTGATATTTATTAATTTTCATTCCGGAGGCCTCTGAAGAATCATTACTATTTTGAAAACCCAGAACAAGGGTCAGAGGGAGCTAAAATCCAGTCAACAGCGGCCTTACTAGTAAAAAAAAAAGAATAAATCATCTCCATAAAAGAAACTTGAGAAGTTTTCTCTCGGTCACTTAAAAGAAATGGAGCGTTCTTCTTTTCAAGGTTCATGAAACAATGTAAACATCTGGTGGGCGGAAGCAACCATTCAATAAAGTGGGGATGCAATATTTTATGTGAACATGAAATGCTGGAAACTTTCAAGCAGCAAAAATAAAATACATCTTGATACATTTGTGTGAAAATTGTTTTATTTGGCAGAGAATGTGTGACAAAAAAAAATACGGGAATGGACCCCAAAACGACGTCAAGGGTTTGATGAGCTTGGAGGCCCTTTCCTTTCGTAACAGGCTGATTTGATGGCCGCCCCATACGGATCTGTTTCTACTGTTTTCATCACTGTGTCATTCACCAAACATCCAAGTAGACGCGAGTTTAAAATCTGTTACTCCCATTAATCAGTGACAGTGTCTTTGATCTTACTTAGTCTACTGTTTTTATACTGTTCTGCAAGACTTACAATGTGCACCCCCACACCCCCCACAGAGTTGCCTGTCTCCTAAGATGCTTTAATTACACTTGCCTTAAACTGGTAATAATGAGAGCGTTTCATAAATTTTATTTATACCAATATTTATATAAATTCCTTCAGAATTCTTGCTTTGTTTGTGGTCAGCTTGAATTCAAGTTAGATTTGCGATTTGCAGTTGCAGTCGTGTCTTTGAAGGGCTGGATCCAATGAACTGTCCTTATTCTATGAAAAACTGTAGGACTATAAGACTATAAGAAACTCTAAGAAACAGTAAAGGCTCTTTGACTGAGGACCCAGGAAGGAACCCAAGCTTTTAGTTCTGTTCTGATGGTCGAGCAATCGTGAGTAACTTCTCAACGCCAAGGGAGGTCACTGAGACCTGGATCAACTGTCACTCGCATGCTCCTTCACTCAGTGTCACGCAGAACATCATTCAAACATGATCGTAACGTTTCTTTATCAGGGCACGAGCCTGACGCTTTCTTACGCTCCTACATGGACGCCGGCCCTTTTTGTTTACAGCTCCAAAAAGCATGTGTCTAACGCTCCACATTGCATGACAGTGGTTACACTTCTAACAATCCCTTCCCTGAGGACAGCGACTTTGTTGGCTCGTGAGTGCATCGCCAGGCCTAATGGTTTCAGCAGATGTGCAGTATAACGCACCCACGCATGACTGGGCCTCAGATGGCCTTTGTCCTGGGGGACACTAAAATAATTGTTGCTTTCTGTTGTTGAAGACTATAATTGCACTGGTATTCTGTAACATTCTGTAAGTGTGGCACATATAAATAACTGGTAAAAAATCAAATAGAAAAATGAAAAATAAATATTGGGTAACACTACTTAAGGCTAGGTTTTAGTCATTTATAAACACATTCTTAATGCATTATAATGCATTCATAAAGCATTATAAACATAGCTATAAATATTTATAAAAAGGCATAACATTATAGGCATGATTACAATGCATTATCACTGCCTTATGAAGCACTCATCTATAATGTACTATATATACCTTTATAATGCAGTACAAAGCATCCTTAATGCTAATACTGACCATTATAATGCATTATGAAGGTATCTATAGTGCATTATAAATGAGCGCTTCACACAGCATTCATAATGCATAATACACATGGCGGTGTGTGGCTCAGCGGGTTAGAGTGCTGTGTCTGGGATCAGAAGATGACTGAGCCAAATCCCATGGTTTCACCCTGAACAAGGTCCTTAACCTCCAGTTGCCCCAGGGACTATCTGACCCTGCATTCTCAGTTGTACATGGCTTTGGATGAAAGTGTCTGCTCAATAAATATAATGTATTGCATAATCTAGCATGGACTAGCTGGTGTGAACTCTGACACGGCCTGTGTGAGGGAAGATGCTCCTGTGTTGGGGAGGATCTCCAAGGAGTTTCATATGCACCAACGTTGATATATACTTTTACCTAATCATGGTGAAAAAGGTTGAAAAGCCAGTAGTTTACACATCTTAAATGCATAGTAAAAAAGCGAGTCTGACGTGTGTTTTAAGAAGCCCGTCAGGACCTATTGCACACAGCATATGTCTAACATTTGTGCCGCATGGTGCGTTTGGTTTGAACGTGATTTCAGGCAGCCTGTACTACTGCCAGAGTATTATAGTGTGAGGCTGGGACACTAATCTCAGGGGCTTCGGTTTGCCTGTGATACGTGCGAAAGTTCGGCACCCCGCCGTTCATCAAAGACCAGCTACCGGCCCTCCGATGGCGGGGGGCAAAGGGGGCCGTTCGTTACTCAAACATGGCCCCCTGCCGCCTTCTGGAAAGTGCTGCTCCCATCTGGATGACCCATCAAGACCTTCTTCACTGCAGGAAAACAGCCTGTGCTTCGAAACGCACACAAGCGAAGGCGCGGAGAGGGATGGTGCGTACGTGAGTGCCCATGAAGGCGTGCTCTCCCTGACAGCAACCCTGCCGTGGAAACACAAGGCTCCTGTTTTTCTTTTGCCAAGAACGAGCTTTTAATCATCACAGATGGAACTTCTCAGCATCTGTACATTTCCTTAACTCATCATTCATTTTCTGACATTTTCATTTTGTGTTGTTGCCTCTTATAGGCTGGGTGTATTTGCTTCGATGGTTTGAGATGATGCTTTATTTGCCATTTGCAGAAGTGCATTAGAATGTTTCTTTTCACATGCCCCATTCTGTTCTCCTTTGAGGCACACAGACACACACAGCTGAGGATGGGATTCGAACTAACAACCTTCCAACCACTGACACAGAGGCCTGACCTACTCAGCATCAACACTACATGCAAAGTGTGATAGTATTTTCTATCTATCTATCTATCTATCTATCTATCTATCTATCTATCTATCTATCTATCTATCTATCTAATCTCTTTAAATTTTATATACATATTGCTCCGTATATAGTGCTTATCATACACACCTGCACATCTCTAAATGTAAATGTGAATTTGCTACTTATTTCACTGGCATTTCTTTGAGAAACTGCAGATCATTGACAATAATCGATTTCATAGAGGAAACAAAACAAACAAAACAGAACCTCAAAGACAGGGAACTTGTTTTTGAGGACAGTAAGCAGCTCTTGTTCCCCTACTGTGAAGCAGGTGTCAGGGAAGCCTGATCCCATTGGGGGTGGGCCTTGCGGGGGTGGGGCAGAGGGGTGACTTCCAGCCAATTAATGTCTGTCTTTGACAGCCCTATGGCCCGGTCACTTGGTGGTAAGTAACAGTCAGTTTTCATGGTTTTTTTTCAGTTATCTTTCAGAACCGAGCTGTTGTTAACTGATACATGATCTGAAGACAAGATCTCAAATTTAAGTATTTGTTAAATTTCAGAAGCATATTGTATAAAAACGAAAAACAAATATGACATTATGAGATATATTTTCAGAAACATATGCAGTACTTTGTTCATCAAAATCACAGCTCTTAAGGATTTAAAACTATAAGCCAGATCATTAAAACCCAAGAAACGCAGTGCACCTTGCTATACCCATGACACCTTAGACCTTAAAATTTGATTAGTAAGAACAGCTTTGTTAGGATGTAAGGTTTTCTCTCTGTCTTGGACAATCTCAGCTCCATCGGGCATCTGGACCCTGAAAACGCCCAGACACAGTCTGCTCATGCTGCCTTAATCACAGGTGCGATTTTGCCAGTCCAGTGAGCTGAGAGACTGACACCACAGCGAGGGGATCTTCATGATTTTCACCTTGGCTCCATTCCCCCTGCGTCGGTGATATGCAGCCACCCTCCTGCAGGCTTTCCCTGGAAGACCTTTGAGGGGAGCTGAACATCAGAGACAGCCAGTGATTGCTGCTAGCTTGGTTTGGGGAGATAAGGTATACACAAGGACCAGGTTTGTTGTTTGTGGAGCCACTGAGCCTTTTAGTAAATTAAAAAGGCACTTTGGGGCCTTGCCCCCCTTTGTGTAGTGACTGTTTGTGGCCAGGAGGGGGCATCCCACACAAATGCATGGTTTGAACGGTGGTAAACACCGCTGCAGGCTACTCGTCTTAACTTCATGCCCTTGGTAGTCACCGTTCATTCACCCCGGCCTGGTTCATCTCACAGGGGTTGTTCTCTGTTTTCTCCCCTGAGGTCACATGTCTGACAGAGTCATGTGACAGGATGTGGCGGACATGCCCTGCACTTTCACACTGGCACCTCAGGCCAGCAAACACATGATGCTGAGTGAACCAGTTTGTGCAGGCACACACAAAGGCATAACCAACAAAATTATGAAACTCTGACTGCTGGCACCTTAGCTAAACATTGAAAAATGTGCCCTCTGTGTTACAAGTAGTAGTTTTATATTACAGCTAGTTTATATTACACAAAGGAAAATGGCTGCCAGTTGTTCATTCTGATTTCATTTCTGAGCCGGTATAATTACCATACATGTTAATGATATACAGGGGGTGCATATTTTAGTAATACATCATATTTCTGTGTTAACAGATTCTTACAGCCGTACTACTGCCTTGTGTATAAAACAAAGATACCAGCTTTATTTTCTCTTTGCATTGGATTAAGGGCAGGAAAATCAGTTCATGTAAACATTTTATAAATATACTACAGTCACCATATTGCTAAATTTGTTAACTGTGATTTTGTCAAAAGGTCTTTATCTGGTGAATGGTTGTGTTTTTATGAGGCAATCAGTATTTTTTTATTCTAATGCTAAAATTAACAGTCACATGTTAATCCATTAGCCACCAATTATACTACAAAACATATTATATTATGAAGCATATCTTGTAAGTGAAGAACATATTTTTCTTAAAGCTGTGTGTTTTAATTAAGATATATTTGTAATGGGTTTTTCTTGGCTGACGATTTTACAAAGCTGAATTTTATAAGCCCGGCATGGTCTTTAATGCTTACTAAAATAGCTCAGTTGCTGTGAGAATTGTAAGCTAACACTGTGGGTCAAATTAGTCGCTCTGGCATGGAGGTCCATAGCTTTATGGGAAGAAAGAAAATATGGGGCCCTCATTGGTGGAAACGCAAATGCTTTGTTTGTCAAAAGGGAGCAAAAAAATGCAGCTTATAAAAGCAGGCCAGGGCAGGGCACTGGTGAAAGACCTAGACTTTTGTTTGTTGTGCTATTAAGCGAGGTACTTAACTCGAATTTGTTTCAGTAGACATTATTTTTTATAAATGGGTAAGTAATTTGCTGGCTAAATATGTATAAATTCAAAAAGCAATACAAAATAAATCATACTTGAAGCGATGTGATTTATGCTGTAATAATTACATTATAGGAATGGTCTAAACTTGAGTGTTGTCATTGCATGAACATAAATTTCAGTTTATGTTGTGCAAGAATGTTATTAATTACATTTCGACCTGTCACCCCTGGAATTCGCTCACGTTTTTATGTCATGCACATACCGATCCGACCATTTCCATCAAGTGTGTACGTGCAGATGCCCCTTCAAACAAAATACCCAATCAGCCAAACAAACAGTGAAGTGTTTTTATTAGGCTGCTTAACTCACTTCCATCGCTTTATCATCGGCAGTGACCCTTGCAGCGTTTCCTGATCTCCATACATTAATGCCCAGCTGAGTCCCCAGAACAGGATACCGCCAAGTGGAAGCTGAGCGGAGTTCCTGTAATTATGAAAACCCAGAGCCCTGAGATGTACAAAACATCTCAGGCTCTTTGACAGATGGTCAAGCAAAACAGATTTGAAACTCATCCTGATTTGGGCTGCGTTTGTACATGTATATACCAGCATGACTCACCAGAGTCTCATTGTTAGATTATTACTCTGCGTCCAGAATTATTATGCAAGTGTGTATTTTGCTTGTATATTCTCTTCCGGCCAATAGTTTCAGTCCAGATCAATCTCCAATTAAGAATGGACTGTTTAAAAATAGGACATGCTCAGTATTTGGTCTTTTTTTGGAGAAAACGGGGGGTGGTATGGCGGGAACAGGGTTCGGGTCTCCAGCATGGTTCCGTGTGTGTGGAGCTTGCATGTTCTCCCTGTGTCGTCATGGGGTTTCCTCTGAGTTCTCTGGTTTCCCCCCACAGTCTAGAAACATGCTGAGGTTAATGGGAGTTAACGAATTGCCCATAGATGTGTCTGTGTGAATGTGCCCTGTGATGAGTTGGTGATCTTGCAAAGGTTTTGTGGACAGATGGGATGCAAGTGATTCTTGATGGACCAAGTAGATGGTCTGTGGATGGACACCTTCTTCAAGCGCCAACAAGGTGGTAGAGGAGTGATGGTTTGGGCTGCAGTTATTAGTGATGGACTTGTAAGACCTTTCTGACTTACAGATGGTGTAACAACTAACCCCAAGATCTACTGCCAATTTCTAGAAGATACCTTCTTCAAAACACTGGGACAGGAAGAAGCCAGCAAGCTTTCAAAAAGGTTATGAAATTCAAGGAGGACAATGGCCCCTCCCATACGTCGAAGTAGATTGAAAGGCCAAGAATTAAATTAATTATTAGCAGGCCTCCTTCAGAACCCCCTGAGAACTACTGGGCCGTACTAAAGTGTGAGACAGCAAGCAATACATCCCTCAGAACAGCATCTGGCAGGAGGTCCTAGCTGCCTCAGCTAGTATAGGATGAGATCAAATCCAAAACTTGGCTGGGTCATTGGACAGCAGGTTCATGATGGCCATCGGGATGAAAGATGGCTTTACAGGACTGTAAAGTGGCCTGTGTAGAACAACTAATAGTTTCTTATTCCTTATGTAGACTGAATGATGAAAAAAAATCCGCTTCGTTATTGCCTAATAATTGTGCCAACTCATGATCAAATATTTTGCTTTTCTTCTCATTTTTTTTTTCTCTAAATAAATTTACTTGGAGCAAAATAAAACTTCAGAATTCACTTTTATAGGTCTCCCCAACTTTTGCTAAAAATTGTCTCCGGGAATAGCACTTGCCTATTAACTCTGCACACAGTGTAAGTTGTCTTCCAGATGCATAGAATGGAAAGTTAGACTATACTATATTTTATTGAGTATACGTTTTGGCTATAAAGGGTCAGTGAGAGGGGTGAGTGCTGTAAGAAGCTAATGGTGACATGCAGTGACTATTAAATTAAATGACCCCCATATTCATAAAACAAAATGGGTCATCATATATGTATATATACTATATACATCGCCATCCAAGGCAAAATGGAATTTTCATTATTTGATTGTTGGTTAAGTACAATAAACATCAATGAGAGACTGTGACATAGTGACATTCAATCACATCATTAAAAATCCCATGCACATTATGCGGTATTGTGCAATGGTTTCTCAAGACCCATAGCTAAAATAAACAATGCACAGATGTGTAAAAGAAGAGGCAGTGTGTTAGTACAATCTGTAAAGCCGTGATAAGAAAAAGCATGGTTGTGTACAAGCTGTTAAAACTGGTCCTAATAAATGGGTATTGTCCCCAAGTGAATCGGTGAACTGGTGGTGAAGCAGATGTGTTCCACTGTGGCTGAGACCAAGACGCGGCCCAGTGGACCATTTACACAGCCTTTTGCAGATGTTTCTGCATGACATCACCTTTTCTCTCTTCTCTGCCCTTTGACCCTCGACCCCATGCTTTCAAACCCCCCAACACACCCCCCCACATGCAAAAATTTACAAGGGCGTTGTTGTGTAACTTACAAAAGTTTCTGAATTTGGATCATGAATGCAGTGGTAATGTCACTCTTGTGACTTTGGGATGCTATGTACTGACTTTTGTACTCTGTGAAGCAAAGAATGTCTTTGTGAAAGCAGAAACAAGTTTGTAAATGTTCTCTCCATCTGTGTAGCTGCTCCTCCGCATCAAAAGGAGCCAGTTGAGGTGGTCTGGGCATCTATCTAAGATGCCTCCTAGATGGTTCCCTGAGGAGGTGTTTCAGGCATGTCCAACTATAAGGGGACCCTGGGGCAGACCTAGGACACGTTCAGGCATGTCCAACCATAAGGGGGCCCCGGGGCAGACCCCCAGGACACACTGGGGAGATTATATCTCTTGGTTGCCCTGGGAACGCTTTGGTATTTCCCCGGTGGAACTGGAGGAGGTTGCTGGTGAGAGGGAGGTCTGAGCATCCCTGCTTAGACTGCTGCTAACAAGACTTGACCCCAGAAAAGCAACAGAAAATGGATGGATGGATGGATGGATGGAAAGATGGTGTATTAGGGTACTGAAGACAGAGTAAAATAGACAGCTTAGCATCTGTCAGGTTACCTTCTCTTACATAAATTTTGTGTATGTTCTGTCGATTTGGATTATTTTTTATTAAAATATGGGTAATGAAAAACAAAGATTCACATTCTGTTACGTTGTTTCTAGTCTTCGGCCAATTGAATACTGGCAGACGCTGTCCGCTGCCCAGAGGCTTGCTGTCAGGCGCTGTCTGCTGCCGAGAGGCCTGCTGTCAGGCGCTGTCCACTGCCCAGAGGCCTGCTGTCAGGCGCTGTCCGCTGCCCAGAGGCCTGCTGTCAGATGCTCCATTGGTCCCCTTCCACTCCCTTTGGTGCCGCATCAGGCCGGGTGGGGGCTGTGACAAGGCTGTCATCCATGGAATTCGTCCCCATGGAATTCTCAGTTTCTCCAGGTCCCCTTTTCTCCAACCCCTGACCCTCACCTCGCCCCCTGGGCCAGATGGGACATGGGCCCTGACCTCATCCCCCGCTGTGTGGTAACACTGCACCACCTCACTGCTCTGTCCCAGCTCAGCGTCCACCAAGACATCTCTACTATCCAGTCAATTTCTATTCAGCTAAAAAATGTGATACTTGCTAAACTCAGTAATTATACTTTCACTGAAAGCATAATCCAACATTCTCATGAACTTCCATCTGGCACGTTGTGCGTTACTTGTTCTGACTTTTTGTCATTAATAAACTATTTATTAATATTCTTATCCAGCAGAGCAAAATATTAGGTTGCTAAAGGGAACATTGTAAAAAGAAAAGTTTGCCTGGATGCAGCAAGAGTTTTTGCAGATTAATAGGTTCTGGTGGTGAACTTATGAGCCATGGTTAACAGTGAAATGGGGTAACCTGATTTTTATAGAGTGATTTACTGGACGTTTTCTTGGGTTTAGTGTAGCTCTCTGACCGCAGCCTGTGTTTATATAACAAAGACCTTCTTTAACCAAAGCACATGCATGTCCAATCCTCAGCACTGCTGTTCCACCGCGGCACAGGGTCAGCGTTGAACCGCGTCCGAGGGCTTATCCCGGGATGACCTCCTTGCCCCGGTCATTCGAGACCCCGGATCATTCCATTTCTCCATAACCATGGGGACGCTGTTTTCCTCCAGCGAAGGGAAAAAAAAAAAAAGAAAACATCTGTCCCTTCTTCACAAAGTGGCTTTGCCTTCAAAAACCTTACGTCTGTTTTTCCCCCATCGCCCCCAAAGAATGAGAAACGATTGTAAACCCGAAATGGCACGGTGAGAGAATTCTGGGAAAATCAGGAGTGCATCTCCCGCCACTGATCTATCGGAGCATTATGAGGGGACGGCGCAGCTGTCCAGTGACAGGAGCGGCAAAAACAGCAGCCATCGGAGCCTCTCAGTAACGGCATTCATCACGCAGGCGCACGTGTGTAAGGCTGAGCCCCCAGTGCGCTCTCCAGTAAGTGGAAGGAGTGGCACATTCCCATGCTCTCCCTGAACTGAGTGGGGGAGTGGGGATGGGGGGGGGTTGAGTGGGGATTATGGGTCACTGGAGGACGACAGCAGGTGACACATATGGCTGCTGAGCTGCCGGTTACTCGGGGCAGTTGTGTCATCTCTAAATACTGATGTGTGTTTCAGGCAGCTGCTGGAGAGCACTGGAGCTGAGGAATTCATTGCTGCTGGGTGTACTGTGCACCAACTGTGTGTTTATCTTAATATATATTATATATCATATACCATAATATATATAATATACAGTATAACATATTATTTATGTGTATAATATACCATAATATATTATATTATATGCTTACTATACTATACTTGTGTCTGCAGGGTTCTGGGACAGCTATGTTGGGACGGAAACTGATGGATTAAATAAAATATTTTAAACTACAGCACTGTACAAAAGTCTTAGGCAGTCAAAGAAAATGTTTAAAGCTAATTATTTATGTAGTAAGTGGATATCTGAAAAAAAAAAACCGTTTAACATTAGAACATATGCAAAGATTTTGAAATGGCTAAGCTGACACACTTTGAGATTATAGTTTACATCATATGAAGCCCATTCAAAAATAGTTTTCTTTGATTGCCTAAGACTTTTGCGCAGTACTCTACGGGAATTTGACTGAATGTGTGGCTCTCTATTGTTATATTTGTTTTCTGTAATGTAACCAAACAACACAAGTCCATCTTGATACTGGTTCTTTTGTACATGTTACTGGGATGACAGAGTGAACTGGGAGGGTTTTGTCAGGGACTGATGCTCCTTCAGAGTTGCTGGCGGACTGCTGAAGACATCTGTAGCACGATGCAGCGTGGAGCTTCTTCTTGCTGTAGAGTAATGTGTTGGGGCGGCCAGTCTAATCACGCCACCATCCAATAGGGGAAAAAACTGCACATCTAGCCCTTGACAAGTGCCTTCCACCTGGAACAGCATATGGTACACATTTATGTCTAACCGCAGCCGTGGGACATTGATGTTAATGACCACACCACATTTGTTAAAGCGGGACATTTGGGGCATGCTGTTACATTGCATGAGAGTAGTTCATTCATTCTCATGCAGGCCAACCATGATGCACTCTGGGTTAAAACAACAATGCCTCTTTGGGAGTCAACAGACTGTGACGGACTTTTAAAAATGGAAATCGCATTACATTTAGAGTCGCTTGTTTTGGTATGTTTTTGTCTGGACCTCCGATGACCTACAAATCCATCACGGGACCTGCAGGATGTAGAGTTGTTTGTTCCGTTGTCTTGGATCGCAATCTGAAAATCTATGGTTTATTATCGTTCTCGTGTTATCGGTTGGCCACACATAGCTGGGGCCGTAAACAAAATGTCAACTTCTGTATTTCTGCATCTTGGATGCTTTTACAAATGTCAACCTTTGGTGAAATTTATGACATTGTATGTATTAACAAAGTCAACGTTTATTTATTTTTCTTCCATTGTGCCATTTCTGATATTGAACACGTCAACAAAGTTTTTTCCAGAACTGACTTTTGAGCAGAGGTGGAGATTTCAGGTCCATAAAGTAAAAATCCAAACCAGGATTTTGTTTCAACCAACCAGCTAAGTACCTG
>JAODJU010000095.1:23057539-23086372 GCA_026776725.1 Gnathonemus echidnorhynchus | reverse complement strand
CTATATGTTCAACTGGTTGGTTGAAACAAAATCCTGGTTTGGATTTTTACTTTCTGGACCTGAAATCTCCACCTCTGCTTTTGAAGATTTAGTCAGGATAAACCATCAGAAGACTGGATGGATGGACGGATGGATGGACTGAATTTTGAAAAAACTGAGAATAACTGAGAATATATGGGTTCCAGTATTCAGTTAAATTGGCAGAATATGTGGTTCAGCTTCCTGTGAGGTCATCATAGCCCGTGCCTAAATTAAGCAAAAAATCCATCCATCTGAGGGCGATATTGTTACCCTGGGGCTTATCGCAGGAAGCACAAGGCACAAGGCAGAACAGGGGCCACGCCCGGCAGATTCAGAGGGCTCAGCACTTTATAGGGGCCCCAAAATATACCCCCCACCACCCAGGAGCCAGCAAAAGCTACTGAGGGGGCCCTGGGTGACATTTTGTTAGGGGGCCCAGATTTTATAGTTATGCCTCTGACCGTGGGAGAGACACAGAGTAAGCAGTGGAAACACACACACGCACTGCAACATGCAGGCTGTCCGTGCACAGAGCTCCACCGCCTTGGCCCGCATCGTCCATCCGTGCACAGAGCTCCACAGCCTTGGCCCGCATCGTCCGTCCGTGCACAGAGCTCCACCGCCTTCGCCCTTTTTCTGTTGAATTGAATTTTTCAATTTTCTGTTCCTGCACAAGAAATTTAGATGAATTTATAATTCATCAAAATGATATTTCTACAGAGTTTGTTCCTTTTGTATCTTTTTTTTTGTCCATTCTTTTCAGAGACAAATGTGAAGCTTTGAAAATGTGTTTTTGAGGACCTCTAGTGGCAAATACTTGGAGTTAATCTCAATGGTTTCACTCATGGTGCAGGACTTACCAAGAATGCTGTCCACGTTCAGCCTCAGCCATGGCAAAATCTAAAGTATATTATGACAAAGAACATCAGCTTGACCGGACTGCAAGCAATGTATGGTCAATGAATTGTGGATCATATCAATGTTTCCTTTAGCTATGCGCATGTAAAATCATAATGTTACTGGGCCTGCATTCTGCCTGTTATATAGTCTAACATACAACTGAATCTTTTGACAGCTGCTTTTTTTTTTGAGAGAAAAAGAAAATTTAGTAAGGATTTCGGTGTATTTTAAAGTACATTGCCTTAGTAGTACCATACAAGACATTCTAATGTGACACACTTAAGAAATAAATAATGGCTGCTGTGTTAGAATAACAGAAACAATATGAGCTATTAAAAATTATACTTCCTACTAGTAAACCACAAAAAGTACCATAATCAGGTAGCATAATTACAACCAATCACAACCAATAACATTTCAGATAAAGATGCATTCACCTTACACCTTTTCTTCAATCTTTATTTTCATTTAACTTTATTTCCAAGGTAGAAAGGTCCAGAAAGCACCAGGGTTTTGTTCCAACCAATCAAATCAGTACTTTGTGACTGTGACTGTCCCAACCAACCAGGTCAGCACTCTGTGATTGTAACTGTTCCAACCAACCAGGTCAGCACTCTGTGACTGTGACTGTTCCAACCAACCAGGTCAGCACTCTGTGACTGTGACTCTTCATATTCAACTGGTTGGTTAGAACAAAACCTGTGGTTTGGATTTGTACTTTCTGGACCTGAATTTTCCATCTCTGATTTTGTTTTCTTTCAAATGCATGTGAATGGTATAACAGTGGGGTCGTGCAGGCCCTCTGTGGGTTAAGGCTCTGTTCCAGTGATTAGAAGGTCTCTGGTTCAAATCCCATGGCTGACAGAGTGATTTCACTGTTGGGCCCTTGAGCAAGACCCTTAACCCCAATTGCTCCAGGGACATTAGTTGTAAGATATTCATTTTAAATACATTTTAGCCATTTGGCTAAAAATAACTGGCAGAGGTCAATATTCTGTATATTTCATGCCGCTGTATTTTTTTTAAACAAAATAATTTGGCTTCAGACTGGAAGCTATAGGCACCCCAAGCAGCAAAACATCACCATTAGTGATCAAAGTAATAAACAGAAATGCCTACACAGCTAAACATCTGTCTAGGTGAAACATTACAACCATATCAAAATCACACTGATGTAAGCATTTAACTTAGTTTTTACACTCAGTTTGTAGTAATTGAAATAATGTATTGATGTAAAAAATCTATATTTTTATTATGTTCAATATTGCAGGTCTGTACCAGCATTTGGTGCAGTTACAATTCAGATGCAAGGCTGATCTGTGTTATCTGTTATGTTTTGCTGTGGGTTCCACTGAGTAAAAATGAGAGAGGTGGAATGCAATTTAAATGATTCTATCCCACAGTTTTTACAGTTATTGAACAACAAGGCAGGTTTACCTCATAGCTCCTCTTTAAATTCCTTTCTGCTGATTTTTCAGACTACTGTGTCACGATCAGTCCCTACCCTGTCTCCCAGGCTTGTGTTGCCTCTTTGCTCATTGTTATCCATCAGTGCCTGTTATCCTGTATGGTTCTGTCAATAAAGACCTCCGTGTGGGTTTTTTGCCAGGTCTACACTCTGCATGTGGGTGGTCTCTTGCCCGTGGTCGTGACAAGGTGCTTCATTATTATATATAAATTAAACAGTCTCATGTTTTCTCATGTTTCATATAAACTCATGTTCTCACATATTCAACAATTTAAAATTATTTTAAGCCTTTTTAATTCTAAGAATTTTTAATTTCTAGACTTTTTAATTCCAGTCAAGTAATAAAAGAAACATGAGTTCACCAACACATTGACATTTTTTTGTGCCCTGTAGAGAGAAATATTATAAACAATGTCTAAATATTGAACATGTTACTTACAAATGATATTTTCAAAGAGACATTTTGATATTTTTTAAGGGAAAGTATCCTTGTAACACCAGAATATCTTCCATTCCCCCAACGTACAGATCTCAGGTATGTCAGTTTTAATAAGGCCAGTAGGACCATGAGGGCGTTTACGAACAATGACTTCTTGGTGCTGTGTTATTCCACTACATTTTGCCTTTTCAGCAAGTAATCTAAGCAAATATGTAGGCATGCGGTGGAAGAAAAATCAAACATTATGCAAATTATATACTAACCCAATAAGTAATACTAATGAGACTTAGGGTGACACTGTTAATTCAAAATACGATGATGTAATGATTGAATTATGATATGATACATTTAATTTGTTAAACAATAATATAAGCTTGCATTCAGATAATAGGCTTTCATATAGGTAAGAGGAACTAACATGTTTTGGCATAAAGAGCTTGTTTTTTGTAAAAGGTCAAGGTACTGCCTTGATTCAAGAAGTAAGGCTACTGCAGTAAACAGCTATGAGGAAATTGTCTAATTTTGGAGTAAAAAGTCAGAAAAAGAGAACTAACGAGATATATGGAGAAGTGAGAAAAACGTGTTTTGAAGGAGATGATGTAATCACAAAATGATCGTGAAAAGGTCAAATTGTTTTTACCTGATAATGTATTAAGCTTAACAGAAGTAACTGGTATCTGAAGATATCAGACCCCTCCCTAAACTGTCTGTAAGCTGTCGCATTTTTTGGCTATAAAAGATGTAAGCACCTGTTGTTCGGGGAACAGATCACAAGACGCGTGAAAGATTACTGAGTGCCTGTTCCCCAAGGCTTTGCGAAAGAAATAAAAATTTTTCAGACTCTTAAATTAATCGACTTCTTCCAGATTTCTACCACAATGCATCTGTAGTTGTGCAACTGGAAAAACAAATGGATCAGAACATTGTCAGAAATATATTTGCTAAAATAGATGAATAATTACAAATTTGTAAACACTGCAGTGAATTAATAGCTGGTGTTATATGAAGTAAACAGAGCTTGTGTTCTCATTATCATAGTGGCCCACAGTCATCACTTTCTCCACATTGCCTTCAGGATGTTATTAAGTGCGCTGTGGAGTTAATGTGTCTGAACCTGTATCACACTGTGATGTTCAGTGGTTGCAGTAGGGGGCACCAATAAGGAATAACACTGGTTTATAACGTTTTTGTTTCCATTATAATTTTTGGTGTTTGTTATGCTCATCACAGAAACAACTTCGAAATTGCCACATTACATAAGGTTTTTGAAAAACGGCTAGTTTTGTTATAACTATCGTAAAACAATTAAAACATGGCTCTTTTGCATAACACTGATCAACAAAGACTTTTCCCAGAACAACTAAGGAGTGTCTTTTATGTACTTTTTAATGCTGATGTAAGAAATGTGTTCAGTCATTTTTAGGCTATATTGATAGTATATAACTTCTTATTAGGAATGCATGGACATATTTAAGAGTTATTTTGGAAAAATTATTTAATTTCAGTTTTTGAACACTATGAACACTAGTAGGACATTCAGAAGGACATTTGTTTTGCTAGAGGTTACAGATGAACAACTCTACATCCTGCAGGTCCAGTGATGGATTTGTAGGTCATCAGAGGTCCATACAAAAACATACCAAAGTAAGGGACTTTACCATGTTTGGGCATGTTGAGACAGCGTCCTGCTCTCTGATATGGAAAAGTGATATCAAGGCAAGTGGAGTCCCAATACGCTACGACTGACTTCTACTGGACCCTTAAGAGGGATGTTCCTGAGGCACAAAATCATACACTTTACATACATACCTTTAAGATGAGTCGCTTCCACCATGTACATATGCTGTAAATATACGTATAGTGTAACGTTTAACTGTGGGTCAATGAAAATCCTTAAATGATAGGTGAATTATGATCGTGATAGATATTTAAATTTGGCACAAACAATACTGCAAGATTCACGTATTTTGATTTGTGTAACAAAGTAAAAATTTATTGAACATTATTATCAATCATTTTTTTAGACAGACACCGGTATAAAGTGCTTCCTTATTGAGCAGTATCACATAACCACGGAGGAGGCAGGTGAGACAGGGTGAAACTGTCCCAGTCACATACACAATGATAATATTAATTCACAATTTTTTTTGAAAATACTACACTAAAATCGTGTGCAAATGATGCACACTAAGGGGAAAAAAATAATGTTTGATCTCTTTGGCTAATGGTGAGGAAAATCAGTTCACTGCCTCTATTATGAAGAAAATTGTGATTGCGTGCATGAGTGAATAAAATGTCTTTGCTGTATACAATGATATGAAAACAAAACTGTGTTGCCTCCCTCTCTGAGCCAAAACATGTAATTGACAGTTATCTAACATTGGTATTGTGCTGGATTCGTTGCAAAAAAGCTCTTTTGAGTATTATTAATGTTATCAAATTCAAAACGTTCTATGTAGATGAATTCTTGTGTTGTACTAATTTAATATAAATGTTTTGATAATCCTTGATACACTATTCTTTATGATTTTGCATAGCATATTTTGCACTGTGATGCACTATGATTTTATATGGCATATCTTGATGTAAAAGAGTATTGCATGAGTTTGCATTTTGGCAAACTCGTGTTTCAACCTGCCTTGCATGAGCATTTGATGTTGATGGGCTTGCATCGATCTTTTTTGTCACCTGTTTAACAAGCAGGTGCCACATTGGCTCTGAAGGTGTTGTTGTTGACTCTCACCTCCATGGCTGAAGCTTCCAGTTCTGCCTCTGATCATTGTGTGTGGAGTTTCCCATGTGATTCCTCCAGAGAAATGCTCTTAGACCGAATGGTGTCTTATAATTGATGACATCACTTCTGGGGTGTGTCCCGTGCTGCTTTCTATGACCCAGACCAGGATGAGTGGTTAGAAGATGGATGTGTAACAAACCATACTGCTGTATATGTAATGTAATGTTGTGGGCAAGTAACATAAACCAGGCCAAGGCCTCTGTCAGCCCCACATACTGTACAGAATGTCTTTTTTTTTCAAAACCACCATATGATAAAATAGAACCATCCTCATTGTATCTGAGTTTTCCTTCACTAGTGCCAAAGTTCGTACATAATTTAAGCCGCTTCACCACTCTTTTCCCTATGTGAGTTGTCCTCAATTCAAATGGTAATGTGTAAACATTGATAAAATATATGATCAAATTTCTATTTATTTAGCTATATTTTATTTATAAATTATTGATAAACACAGTGGTAAATCACTGATAAGGACAGTGATTATGGTTTCCCCATATTTATGTATTTCAGGACATTTCTTTTCAATAGGCTTGTTTTTGTTTTTGTGCAGTACGTACAAAAAGGTGGCATATTGAATGGACTGTTTGTTACAGTAAAGCCTGTTTTTTAAATTAATTTTAACACATTTTGAAATGCTATTTGAAAAGCATGCGATGGCTCAGTATCGACCGGTCCTCCTGAAGCCAGCGGGACCTCCATCGCCAGTGGCAAGCAGGACTTGGCCCCGTTTGATCTTTGGGCATGGTTATAGGGAGACTGGAGCCAAGGTCAGTGTAGAATGAGGAGGCTCCAGATCGATGGGTAAGGCAGATGGCGCGCTGAGAGTAGATAAAGGGAGAAATCAAATTCAGGCAGCGGTGTGCTTAACAGAAGACTGGGCAGGATGAAAGGAACGGCAGAGCAGACAAGGGGTAAGTGGAGAAGTAATGACAAGAAGCAAGTGAGGATCAGGAACCAATGAGGATCAGGAACCAGTGAATGATACTTTAACACAGAAGCATCCTGAGTGAGCACAGAACAGATCTTTCTATACACTTTATAGAAGATCCCAGTGAAGCTTTCAACCAGGAAATCTTCATCATTGTCTTGGTGTCCTACATGTGAAGGATCAACACTGCAACAAATAGATCTTTTAAGTGAAAGACAAAGCTTGTATTTTCGGGATGCATTGGAAAAAATTGGTCTAAACTTGCTAACGCTCTTTAATAGCAAACCACTTTCTTCACTTTTTAGACTAAACTTGCCTTCAATATTTTACATTTTATTATATGAACTGGGAAAATTTGTCATATAACACAATTAAAACATAGGAATAATACTTAGACAAGCAAGCAGCAACCTGCTCTTATTCTAACAAGCTTAAATGAATCAGTGGGGCAGCCTGAGGCTTAGGCACCTTAATCATCCTACACTAATGTTCAAAACCTATCAAACACAAGGCAATTATAAAAGAACAGAGATAGATTTTAAACCCACTAAATGACTAGTAAAAATATAAGGCATCAGAAATAAGTCATTCAGGTCTTTTGAATGGACTGTTAAAACTGTATACAGATAAAACTGTATACATATGAATACATACATTTGAAATAAAAAAAATCTAAATGGGGTCAGACAGGATTCTACAAAATCCATCTATCACCCATATTAGAATTTTCTCCTGGTCCTGCTTCATTGAATATTTTTTCATATACTCTAGGGTAGGTGTTCTAGTATCACATTAAAAAGTCATTTTCAAATCTGAAAAATGAAAAACAAGTGTTTAATTAACATCAGTTATATTTAATTCCCTTTGTTCTACGATGCAGTTTTGCCCGCTGTAGCATGGCAAAAGGAAACGACTGAATTTATAAAAACAACGTAATGACTGTGGAGCATAACTTCAGCTGTTTAAAATCAATGCTGTGTTAAGAATTCATACCTATAATGCACAGAGCATAATCCTTTTTAAATGAAAAAGACACATCAAGATGAAATTCAGAATTGGATTTGCCTATGTACTTATGAGCATGAATAAATCCATATGGTAAATAATGCTGAATGATGGAAAGGGCACAAATAATTCCAGGTTATTAAAGATAGAGATCAAAGTTTCAGGGTAATTTGCTGTTGTGCTGTAATACATGCTCTGAGTTATTTTAATAAATACTGATTTGGAATTTGCTGTCTTTTCATTTCTTGGCTGAAACGTCTTGGACTTTACTGTATGTTCTGCCCTGGCTCCTCAACCAAAAGAACCTGTCCAACGGTCCTTTCATTCCCCTTCAGTCATCTTATCTTCCCCTCATAGACATAATGAAATTCAGAATCATGCTATAGCTTGTTTGCCTTTACCCGGTTTCTCTCGGAGAGACATCTTTCGTCTAGCAGATAAAAGCTGCTGTCACTCACCGGTAAAACTGACCCCAAAAACAACAAAGGAATCGATTTACTCATACTTGCCGTCCACGTAGGCCCATAAATAGCAGTGCCTGAAGAAATTACGGTATACATGAGAGGTGTTTTTAACACAGAGAAGAGCCATCCAGTTTAATTCATTATCCTTTTACACTTACGCATCATAGTTTCAATTTAAACTTCAAGGTTGTATCATTAGAATCATAAAAACACCGCTTTAGACTAAATTTGATCACGGTCCAAAGCATTAAACCAGCATGGGGATATTAGATTTCAGGGGCTCAGTCTGGCGTAGTTAAAAGCCGCAATTCTGAAAAGCCATGCGGTAGCTGAACATCACACTTTAGCAGAGCTCAATGAAAAATAGCACAGGTGCTACAGTGTAGCATGAGCCTGGGTGTCAGGTGACCACTTCAGTCAGTGCTTAATGCAATGATGGCATTTTGAAGATAGATTTGAAGATAGAAATAGTTCAAATATTCATTAGAGCTTAAAAATAACCAAGAAATTACCAACGGAAAATATCTCTATAGCGGATGCCTGCTACGTCACACTTATTAGCATGTTATTTTAGCTGCAGAACAGAATTAAATCTATTGGCTCCGTTATATGACTGCAAATATGATTCTGAATAAACGCACCACAACGGAAGTTAATAGAATCTTTCATAAACCAGAGAAAATAATGCAATCTTATTTACCAAGACTCAATTATGACCCTGGGGCCGTGATACAGGGGTACAAGGTGCACTATCACTGAACATCCTATTAAAACGAGAAACTGAGGAGGTAATTAAGGTACACATGGAGAATAACTACAGTGGAAGCAGGCTGAACACGGGAAAGGTTCAGTCATCACGCAGATGCTCTGAATGTGAATGACGAATATTGGCAGCGGCAATGGATTTTAAGGTCAGACGCTGGATTGTCGATAAGCTGTGGGGGATAATAAGGAAATCAGGATGCAATGGAAAGTTGGCGGTGGTGCTGTGGGCCTCTGCGCGGAGCCACTCTCATATACAATCGTCTGTCAAGGGCAGCTCTCGAGAGGGTACAGGCAATTACGTCTCGAGCTCACTCTCTCTTCAGACAGACCAGCTATACCACCGTGTACGTTACGAGGAGCTTCCATGTTCAGGCTTCATCGAGCACTTTAGCTATACAGGATGTGCCAACACTCAGTAGAGTGCGATAACAACGAAATCTCCACCAATAATGTACCCGATAAAAATAACCGACTTAAGGTGTGAGTCTTCTGCAACGCCAAACACACAGTCTGTTAAGATTTATAGTAATGGAAATAGCGAAAAAATATATAAATATTTCACCCATATCTCAGTTTTTGTCTTTATAGTGCCAAAAGCATCTGCCACAAATTTGAAAAGAACACCACAATACGTAAACATTACATTTTGGATATAGAAAGTATATATTGCCTTCATAATCATTTAGGACATGCTGCCATTAGGTTAAATTAACGTAATGAGGACACATAATGTTAACTATTCACTCCTATGCCGACGACACCCAAATATACATTTCGATTGCACCTAATGACACGACATCTATTGTCACTTTAGGTAATTGCTTTAACGAAGTCAAGACCTGGATAGCTGAAAGCTTATCGCTAAATGCTCAGAAAACCGAGGTTCTGCTGTTTAGAGGCAGGTCTGCAGATAGGAATGCTATAATTCTATAATGCTATAATGCTAAAATGCTATAATGCTAAAATGCTATAATGCTATAATGCTATAATCACCGCACTCCACTCCAAAGGGCTGAACTTTTCCCTCAGCAGCTCAGCCCGTATCCTAGGCATCATTTTAGATACAAGCCTCTCATTCAAATCAAATGTGGATGCAGCGTCGAAGGCCTGCTTCCTAAAGTTACGTAACATCGCCAAACTACAATTCCTTGATACATTTGTACACATTAGCTTAGACTACTCTAATGCTCTGTTATCTGGGAGCCCTCATAAGCATTCAGGAGCAAAATTCCACAGCAAGACAAATGAAACCAGAGTTTCTTAAAACCTAGCTATTGCAACATAAGTGGGATATAAATGCTACGAAATGGAAGAAAAATGAAAACCGAGGAAAGAGAATGGTTAAATATTCACACCTCCGAGTGATGGTGTTAGAAGCAGTCAGCTTCAGATACGCGTTGAGTGTTTGCAGTTAGGGGCCCTTAGCACACCTAGATTTGGGAGTATTGATTCAAGCCCAGTCTAATTGCAGGGAAATCAATGGTGGGCATCCCTCTTCAGTTAAAGTAATGGCTCTGACTGGGCCATTATGGGAAGCTTATGCGTTTGCTCTTCAGCAACTCCTGTTAAGGCAGTGTAGTCTGGGTGTTTAGTCATGTTCTAAAGCTAGGGGGCAGCAGCTTCCCTGTGCTAGTACCTGTTGACAAACCCCTCCATATGACGCTGCCATGTTTTATAGTACAGTGTTCTGTCATATTTTGCTGTCAAGCAAATCGGCCTTCATGCCTTTAAAGTAAACGGTGAATCCTTGGTGGTCTCTGTGATCATTCTCCTGCTTCCCTTATCCAGTTTGGTTGGATTAATCATTAAGTGATCAAGGCAACATCTTTGGCCATGCAATATTCCTTCCAGGTCTTAATAACGGTCTTTAAAAGATTTAACCCCTTATATTGTAATATACTACACCAGTAACTTTTTACAAAGATCTTCTGAAAGTGTATTTTAGGAAGTAGTATTGGGTATATTCTGAGATGGTCCTCCGTGTGAAGAAGCTTACTTTATTCTGCATTAATCAGAGTCATCACAGCTGAAAACAGGTGGAGGCTAATTTGGTTTTTGGCATTATCTGGAGGACAATTAGTCATTTCAAAGCTTCTTTGAAAGGCCTATTGTGAATGGGATGTACCAGGCCTCCTCTGAATATATTGGCTTTTGGCTTTCATAAAGATTATGTTGGTTGAAAAGGTAACACTTTATTTAAAGCTGTCATCTGTAATGCATAATAGATACCTTCATAATACGTTATAATGCTCAGTAGAACAATTAATAAAGCATTGCTGTGTCTTTTATTGACAGTCATAAGGCATTATAGTGTTGATTATAATACTTCATAAGCTCAAATGAAGTTACCATCTATAATGGACTATAGATACCTTCATAATGCACTATAATGGTCTGTACAAGAATTAAGGATGCTTTGTACTGCATTATGAAGATATCTGTACTGTAGAGTATTATAGAGCTTCATAAAGCATTCATAATGCATCATAAACATGACTGTTATGAGTGTTATGCCTTTTTATAAATATTTATAGCTATGTTTATAATTCTTTACGGATGCATTATGATGTATTATGAATGTGTTAATAGATTCATATAGACACGGCATTCATAAAAAGGGAAAACAATGTATATGTTATAATGTCAGACTATGAATGACAAAAAGTAAAGAAGGTATAGACTTACGAACTACGTACATAGCCACAAAATAAAGAAAGTTAGAGAAAAGGCTAAGGACAGTTAACTACCTAACAGCTATTGGTCATACTGACTTTATACAATCAGAATGGTGTTTGTGGTGTTAGAAGTGATGTTTGCTATAGAATGATGGTTCTCTGTTCAGCCAATGATGGCTGGTAGGTCAACGGGTCAATGGGCAATTGTAGCCATTAACAGCAATTTTTATGCATTTACTGTATGTCTAAGTGTGCATGGATTTCCATTGCAATGTTGAATTGTTCATCTCAATAGTGAATCTCTTTATTCCATTCCATCAATAAATCATTATGTCTTCAGTACCATGGCAACCTTGCTGACCATTCTACAGTCATCAGTAAATCACAAAGGACCCTGTATCTTAGAAGTGTTGAAGGGTGCTTTATTGATTTTTCTTTCATTTGTAAACAGGCTTGCCATACCACAGATCTATATTACATAAATGAAAAAAAGAAAATGGACGGTTGAATGGATGTTTAACTTCAACTTGTCATAGTCCTGTTTTTCTTGCATTGCAAACTGAGTTCATGTGAACTCTGAAAGCTGGAAAACAGCTAAAGGCAGTTTGGATGAACAAGGTATCCTGTGTTTAAAACAGCTAAATAAAAACAAAATACACACACACACACAAATGAACCAAATCCATTTTTTGACCTCCATATAATGTGAATAATATTGGCTTTCACATAAAAATGGTGCATATTAAGGTCTGGGATATATTAGACCAGGGCTATTCAAATCACATTCACCAAGGTCCAAGTATTGCTGATTTTCTGACTTTTCTTTACCTGTGGGCCTGGTGTGAAGCCTCTGTGGCCAATCAGAATCAGTAATTATTACACTAACTACCTAGGAGAACTGAAAACAAGGCTTGGATTTGGAATTGAGGTCCAGGGCTGAAGAGCCTTGTATTAGAGGGTAAGCTAACATTCAGTACTTGTATTTAATGTTTAATGTGTTGAATGAAAAAGAATTTGGCATGAGAAAAGATTTGAGTGACTTTGATAAGGGCTAATTTATGATGGCCAGATGATTGGATCAGGGCGTTTCCGAAACAACAAGGTTTTACTCCTGATCTAACAAGGCTCCATGCCCTTCATGTCGTGACAGAGGGTGCTTCTCGATATGCATACATCTCCATACTTGATCGTAGATGTTCTCGCATACCCATTTTATGTCATCTTCCATTGCCGAAGACTAGTACCAATATAAGAACAGAAGTATGGAATATGGAGGACAGTAAAAATCCCCAGATGTCGTTCTTGCCCCGCCCCAAATATCAAGGGTGCATCATTTGCATCCTCACCAAATGAGACCAATCCCATGATTCATTGTGCCCCAAGTTCAATCTTGGGAGGCAATTTTGCAAGACCAGTATTGCCAAGACCACAAGACGTCTTTGTGTTCTTGGGATTGAGAAACACCCAGAGTGTGAATGAGAGGGGGAATGAACCTCCCAGTTGGGGCGGGACTATCCTGTGAGGTCAGATCCTGCCTGGTTTAACTAATGTTCATTGGTTACTTGATACAACAATATGAATATGCATTTCTCCCTTTGACAGTTGAAGCAGAAAAGAATAAAAATGTAGGTATGCTACAATTACTACAATTAAATGCATCTGGTTTTGTCTTTAAGAGCCTTATATTACGTGTCTAAGAGAGCAGTAAGATTAGATGAATAATGACTTTAATAATTGCTTTACTTTACTTTTAGCATCAGTTCTCTACTTGCATAAACCAAAATAGCCCAAAATAGCTCAAAATAGCCCAATGTAGCCTTTGTTCTTACTTCACTTTTCACTAAACATATAAATTTCTTATCACGTCGCACATTAATGTCATGGGATGTCTTGTTAATCCAGCTTACACATATGCACATCTTTACTTTTGCTAATTAGCAGATACTAACAGGAAGCAGGATCGGCCATCCCTATAGAAATTGGGGTTAAGGGTCTTGCTCAAGGGCTCAACAGTGAAATCACTTTTCCAACCCTGGGGTTAGAACTGGTGATCTAATCACAGGCTCTAAGCTCTAACCTGCTGATTCACACACTGCAGGTTACATGAAGGTGAAAAGTTAAAACTTGAATCTTTGTGCATTCTCTATCATTCTGTTGAATGAATGTCTGATTGAAAATGTGCTCAGCATCTTATGATTTGCTAATAACACTGCTTTGATTGGGTGCTCTGTTACAATGACACAGTCTTTTCTTCAGCAGCGTGAGCTTGTGGTTCTGAAAGGACAGCTCCATATAAATATAACTTCAAAGACAGGGATTGCATTGAAAATAGAGGACCAGGATCCAGGAAACCTAAAAGGGTGAGGATGACGCGTGAAGAACCCCAAACGCAGGACACCAGTGACACAGCATACCACTTGTGGAATGCAGCTACTTGGGATTGTGAATCCCCAAACTGGAAACTGGCTAAACAGAAGCTCAAAGCAAAATGACAGTCAACAGGAACCAAGACCCCCAAGCCACACAGACCACCAAGTCAGAACCAGCAGGCAACCGACAGGCACAGAGAAAACAGACCTACTATATCTAGCCCCCATAAAACAAACCTCTAACAAGGAAGCAACTGAGCCCTGAGTTCCAGTGAGCTCGCTGGTCTGACTGAGCCCTGAGTTCCAGTGAGCTCGCTGGCCTGCTTAAATAGAATTGAGGTCTTTGTACTCCAAAATGCCATGGTAATCTTCAGATTTTATGATGTGATTCACAGCTTCAAGTCACACAGTGCTAGAGGTGGCAAAACAGCCGCAAACATCTGCAAACCTCCTCCATGTATGACTGGAGCGATGCTGTTCTTTTCTTTATTTTGCTTTCTGTCAATATAAAAATTATGTGCTTTAGCAAAAATGCTCTAATATGGGTTGGTCTCTGCAGAGTACATTCTCCCAGAAGGACTTTTTATGTCTCTGTGTCAGCATTAGGGTCCTCCTGGACCTCCTACCACAAAGGCAATGCCCCTTGCATTGAGATGGCGACAGATAGTGCAAGTCGAACCTGTGCTACATTGTGTCTGAAGGTCAGCTTGAATCTGTTTGTCGGGTGAATGAAGTTCTTTCTCCACGGTTCAGGTGATCCTTTGGCCAGCTTTTCGCTTCCATCCACATCTAGGCAGGTTGGCTACAGTGCCATGGACTGTAGACCGTAGATAACATCGCATACGGAGGACACAGAAACCTGAAGGTCGATGGAGATGGACTTCTAGCCGAGCAATTGTTCCAACTTTTCTTAAATTTTATTTCTTACCACCTCAGAATATTCTCTTTTTCTCCGTGTTCACTGTGGTACACACACAAGCACAAAACTGTTCTTTCTTTAAACTGATTGAATGGTAACAATTTAAATTGCCAACACCTATAGCTTGTCACAAAATGAACCAGGATTACATGTTTGAAATGCACTGAATGCAATTATTTCTTACAAATTATAGGCTAAAAGATGCCAATAATTTTGTGAATGCCATTTTTTGTTCTGTGTGAAGTAAGATTAGACTTTTTGTTTGTTTGTTTGTTTTACACATATGTTAACACCAATATGTTTATCACGTCAACATTTTTGTGATAGAATTGGTGTATTACCTGAAAGAAAAACTGCGGAGATGTCAATATTTTTGGGTACAACTGTAAGACTTAACCAAAAAACAAGGTCATTTTCAGTCTTATGCTAATCTGAACTCAGAGCTCATTCATCACACAGACATTACATTGCCCAGCACAGATCGATGGACATTGAGCAGTATTGAGCACTATATAGATCGTATTAATGTTTCCAGATGTCCAGAGGGCGGTTACATACGTCATTGTTATCGTAGGTCTTTAATTATCTGAACGAGTCTGAGACTGGTAAGCATTTGATTTATACAGTCTTTCCAACGAGCCACAGAAAATTGTAACATACAATATGAAACGAATTTTTATATTGCCTTGCCTTCTGGTTCTGTCATTTTGCACTAACAAGCACCGAAGTCATTTTCTCTGTCTAATTAGTTGCGTTAATTTAACACCCGTGCATTCTGAGAGATCAAATGACTAATTCCAGTCTACCATAAGTAAGAACTGGTATTAAAAGAAACTCATATAAATTAGGCGCCTCTGGGTTCATTGTGGCATGATAAATCGTAGATTTATATGTGCATTCCGGTCGAATACTTGATAAAACTGTCCATGGGAATGTGCAATGGGAGCCGTAGACTATGAGAAGAATGAGTGAAGGTTTCCCATTCAGGATCACGAAGGCGCATTTGCGATTCGGTTTAACATCTGCATCAAGAAGCATCTGCGCTTCAGAATTAAACACACGCACTTATGTGGAAGACCCTAAACGCTTCTAGTACGGATTTATACGAAGAATATTTAGCATTTTCAGTTGAAACTAGACGAAGCACAGTTATTCAGCAAGCAACTCAAGGCATATACCTTTCATTGGTGATCGGGATTATTACTGTTGTTCAGCAGAGGAAAAAATAAATGTAAGTATTCGGTAATTAACTTGTTTTTACTAAGTTGATTCGGTAAGTGAACGGTACAATTCAAGAAATAGTGTTTTAGATCTGTCTTCGTTCTAGTAAATTCAGCTGTTTTATAAAGACAGGCAATAGTAAAAATACTTTCCCGTCGAACGAAATGAACAATTTAAATTCTTGGTAGCGTATAAATACTTTCGTAACCTATGGATAAGCGAACATATTCGGAATTGTTTGATCTATGTAAAATATTTCGTAAAACACCAGAAAATATTGGGTATTCTGATAAAGCCGTTATTCTTTACACGCCTGGGTTTAACAGGTGTTAGTTAGGGTTCATAAGGTTTATAAATTGCGTTTACAAAGGTTTGTGTAAGTAATGAACTAATAAGGAACAGTACAAGTCTGAAATATAAACGATTTATAATTTGATTATCAGTTAATTCGATATTAATTCCAAGTTGCTATTGCTGTAGAAAAATTACACCCTGTCACTGTGGGAAATCATGCTGTATATTAAAATCAGACTGCTCAGATTTGCTGGAAAATATGGTTAGAAATAGCAACTGGACTCCAAACTGAACCATTTTTTTACAAGACGTTTGGGATGCCAAGCTAGACTTCAATGCAGATGTGCAAGGTTTACGAGATATACCAATTTATTCTGTTTACAATACTCTGTTTAGTGGCTTTTAACATACTTCTAACTTTAATTTCTGTTTTGCATTGTAGCTGGGGTAACATATACTGTATATGTGGTTTGAACATGAGAAGAGGGACTATATAGCCAAGAAACCATGACACAGAGGATTCCAGATGTTTTAAACATGAAAGCTTCCTGTGGGCTATGGGATTAAATGACTATATTAAATGCCACAAATAACAATGACAGAAAGATGAATCTCTCCTCAGATCAACACACTGCAGGCCAGAATTTTATTCAGTCAGTACCGTTTCAAAATGGATCTCCAGATTCAACAGAGAAGATGAACGAGGATTTTTTCCTCTCTGGGGCTGGAGAGCTGGAAAGACTGCTGCTGACCATCAAAGAGCCCACCACTATTGCCTTGACCGTGATGTATATATTATCCTTTGTAGTGGGCTTTGTTGGTAACATCATGTCCATCAAGGTCTTAACTGGCAAAAGAAGCAAGAGGCTTAGAGGAGTGAGTGCCACCCAGACTTTTCTGATCAACCTAGCTGTGTGTGACCTCATGGTGGTCTGCATTTGCATGCCCATCACATTGGGTCATAAGATATACACAGCCTGGGTATACGGAGACTTCCTGTGCCGGGCTGTGCCGTTTATCCAAGCCACGTCCGTGTCTGCCAGTGTCCTCAGCCTCACTGTCATCAGTGTAAACAGATACTACAGCGTCCACAGTCCTCTAAACGCAAGGACCTTCTTCACCTGGAGGAGGATCTTCTTAACCATTATTGTTGTATGGGTCCTGTCTATAGCGATCTGCATGCCTCTGATATTCATGAACAAGAGGGATGAGATCCAGCTGATCGAGGACCTGCCCCTCGTGTTTCCCATCTGTAGAGAGATCTGGCCTCAGGCGAAGCTGAAACAAGCTTACAACGCCCTGTTGTTTGTGATGTTGTATTGCCTCCCGGTAGCTTTCAACCTGACCATCAGCTTTCTAACGGGACAGAAACTGTGGAGCACCTCCCAGAACTTTACCGAGTTTGATTACCGCAGCCAAGTCGTGCATTCGTCTCGACTGAAAACCCGCAAGAAGATCGCCAAGATGGTGGTGGCCCTGGTGGTGCTTTTTGCCGTGTCCTGGTTGCCCCTCTACGTGGCCGAGATTTGGATCGACAGAGAAGAGTCCCCACCGTCATGGGTTCTGCAGCTGCGTCCCTTCGCCCAGTGGCTCGGACTGACCAACTCCAGCCTGAACCCCATTTGCTACTGCTTCATTGGAGATCTCTACCGCTCTGCGAAAGTCATTAAAACTCGCTACCATCAGCGCTTCATCTCCTTCTTCAGCTCCTCTTTCACCGAGGAGGTAAACGCATCTACCACGCCATCCAAACTCTCGTTCAACAGGCAGACGGCCGCTCTTGAGCAGGAAACCATCTGCAAGGCTTTGGAAGGGAAGCTGTCCGACTGGTGTCCTCACGGCAGCGTTTGTCAGACCACGCGGGTGTCGCTGCATTCCCCACCGGCCGCAAGCGACCCCAGGACCCTAACAGATCAGACCAGCCTGTGAGCTGCACATGTGACCTGTGCCCTGTGTCTGCATAGCGTGCTCTACTAACCAGACAGCAAGCTTCCAACTCCGAAAGATACAGTGCACAGAAAATACGACAAATTGATGCCTTAAAAATACTAGACTCTTATATTATCCATAAGATTCTGATAGAAACAATTCCACTAACGAAAAGTATTTTGTCAATATTGTAGACTATAGGTTAGCAACATAGTCATCTATATTGGGAACAAAGTTGTTGGTTGAAAATTGGCTGTACACTTAAAATCATATATATATATATATATATATATATATATATATATAAAACTGTGGAGTTCTATCAAAAGCATGTCATAGAATATCATCCATGAAAGTTCCTTTATTGTTTTAAGAAAACATTTTGTTTATAAATGAAGAATGAATATTAGTTAAATTATGTGTAAATTAAGAAGAATGACAGTCAGTAGTCATGTTGTTTTTTACAGTAATATTGTCAACAGATGAGTTACGCTTCAGTAATGGAGATCACAAACAAGTTTAAATGTTAAAATATTTTTGTATTAAATATAACATGCTGCTAGAACAAATGTTATACGTTACAGTCCACTAGCTTATTGTAAATTTAATGTAGTTGTATATGTATTTATAAATACAGACTGATTGATATCAGGTAATCAAGTGGGTAGTTGTGTTATATGATTCATAGAAAAGATTCCTGGAAAAAATGTTATTTATGAATTTACTGGGAAAAGAGGTTTTAACCCTATATTAACCCTAAGTATTTTCCTTCAACCTTGAGGACAAAGTGAATATACCTGAATATATTCCTTTTTATGTGTGTGTGTGTGTGTGTGTGTGTGTGTGTGTGTGTGTGTGGCACACCCTTTTATATATCCTTGTGTCATTTCAGGCACTAGGTCAATGGTGAAATGATGAAACTTTAAGGAAATAGGTACCAGGTAAAGGAGGGTGGTGAGACTGTACCTACCTAACTACTGCAGAGGCAATAAGTGCTAATTAGGACCTGTTTGTTTTCCTTAGAATTTCCAGAGCAGAAAATAAGTTTTGAATTTACATCGTAGAAAAAATTATTAGTATAAATAAGTATGAATAATAAAAATATTGATTAACTATAGCTCGGTAAAATATTACTCTACAAAAATGTAATATAGTTTTCATATTCTACTTGTTCTTCTGATAACTGTTAAAGCGATAAAACAGAGAGTAAAATATTCAATTCATATAGGCACTAGTGCAGAATAATTGGTTCTTCTATGCTCTCTAGATTAAATATCAGTTCCGACTGTCTGTGCGATGGAGGTATGGGGAATATCTATGCCGCGCTGCACAATTCACTGTGTGTGTGTGTGTGTGTGTGTGGGCTCGCTGAGAAGCAGCCCTGATCATCATAATGCTTTCTGATCTCCAGATATTGTGCGCCGGCCTTCCCTCCGCCCATGCTGTGGGAGTAATATCACACAGGATATGAGAGGCGGTCCGGCAGGACACAGTGCGGTGTGCAGTGTACAGTGTGCAGTGTGCAGTGTACTCCGCCTGCCTGAAAGCAGCCTGCTGTTAGGCGGAGATGGGAGCCTTGTCTTCTGTCTGTGTTTGCAGCAGCACTTTGTCAAATTCCATTGATAAGAGGAGCCATTAAATCAGCCGGAGCACGAGGGCCCGGGCACCAGTCCATCGTTACGTGGTGCTCCCCCTCTCGTTCCTCCCCCTCATTCCTCCCCCTCGTTCCTCCTTGTCCTAGTTTATCAGCTATGCCAGATTTCAGCACCTGTTTACCTTCACTTTGTCTTATATACAGAGATGGAAAATTCAGGTCCAGGATGTAAAAATCTAGATTGAGATTCAACCAACCATTTGCACACTTTATGACTGTGACTCTTCATGCTCAACTGGTTGGTTGAAATAAAATCTTGGTCCGGATTATTACTTCCCAGATCTGAAAACTGCTCATATACAGGCAGAAATTCATCTGCATGTGATTTAATTCATGCATTAATAAATTATAATTATATACTGTATACACTCACATTTATAAAAATGTGATTTGCTGTTACTAAATACTTCAGGCTCAAAATACTCAGGCGCTTCCTTTGAAAGTAAAAATGCCCAGTGTATAGTGATCCTTATTAAGTTGGTGTGTCTTCAGTAGGTGACAAAGCTTTACAGAATTAATGGATGTAGTAACAAATATAGTAACTGCTTGAGATAAAACGTCATGATTAATGAACATGACATCAGTATGTAACTAGCACTGTGGTTAATTAATACATAAGTAATAGCATAATAGTACATTATTTGTGCCCCCTCAAGTGAAGTATTATTACCCAGGTACTGTGAGGGTAGTAACCACAGAAGTGACTGATGTGACCATTTTCATATCGCTCCAAGTGCTTCACAAGCTTCATAACTATTATTATAATAAAAATTATTATTGCAGGTTATTAACAATTATTACAGGTTATTGGAACCATAACATGAAATTGCAAGGTATAAAACTCATCAAAAAAAGAGAAATTAGGCACTGGGTCTAAGGCGGACTCAAATGAAATTAGACATAAAACAGAAATGAGATACATTTTAACTAAAATTAAAAACAAAAAAAAGGTTTTCATATTTAATATTAGGTATAAATCTGACTTAATTTCCCTGAAACTTCTCTTTTTCTCCAGTGTTTATACTGTATGTCAGCCCACCTGATTAGACAGCCATTTTATCTATCAATCTTTTCAATAGGAGTCTGATGGGAGATTCTTCATATATGAGGGACCTGAAAACTCTTGAAAAACTTGAGCAATTATATGTCCTTCACAAAGTGATAGCCATATCAATATCTAGTGCATGTGTTTTGTTTTATGACGGATAGCTCCAGTACAGTGAGTGTGAATGTGAAAGGATTCGTGATCAGTGCTGACTGAGTACTATCATTTAGCATCTGTGGGCATGACTACTACGCAAATTTAGTAGCGACATCATATGTCTCTCTACAAACAATGGAAATGTGGTTAATCAATTACAACTGCGTAAAATAATGGGAACATTAGCTGCGGAGACCCAGTGCTGAATTAGGGAAATAGAGAGAAGGCGTAACACTCATTAAAATTCAATGTGCTGTGGATTTAAAAACGGCTCCCAACGATCTGGCAGTTACATAAAATAGAACTGCTTTTGGATATAGGAAGTCTTGAAAGGGGAAATTCCTCCTTGGGAAATGGCTAGCTGGATTTCACATGTGGCATAACAGTGGAAGTGCATATTTGATTGTGTTGCACCACTCAGCCAATAACGAATCATTATATGAAGGCTGACAGATGAAGGCTCTGCTGGCATGATGTTAGTCCTCTTAGCTCCCAAACTAAAGCAGACAAATGTGCGTGTAGCAGTTTATCATTTAGAATTAATCAAAAATTCTAAAAAATCCATCTTCTGTACCCGTTTGTCTGATGAAGGGTCACAGGAGCCTTCACACACATAGAGCTGGAGCGGAGACTCAAACCCGGAGCCCCGAGGTGTGAAGCAACGTGCTATAACACTTCACTTGTGGCCATGGTTTCAGTAATTTATAAACACTTTCATAACAAATAATAATGCATTCATAAAGCATTATAAACATGGCTATAAATATTAACCAAAAGGCATGATGCATTGTAGCCATGTGTATTATGCATTATGAATGCTTTATGAAGCTCTCATCTCATGCACTATAGATACCCCTGATCTATTCAATAGCTGTAAACTCCCTTGTCCTGGATGTAATGTGTTATGCCTTTTGATTAGTATTTACAGCAATGTTTATAATGCTTTACAAGTGCATTATAATGCATTATGAATGTGTCTATAATTTACTGAAACCATGGCGTTACATAAATCAGCTGCGCGTTCTTAGCATAGTGTGCTAATTGTTTCCCCCACCCTGCAGGTACCATTCCCTTGAGGTGCTTCTTGAAGCTTTCCAGAGTAGAACCTCATCTTACTTCTATTATTTATCTGTCATTGTAAATTATAATTTAATGGACAAGGCACACACTCAAAATAGGAAAGTACCCATCATATAGTTTAAGGAACCACAAGGGCAAACACTTTTGATGTTACTTAAATAAAGCCAGGTCAACAAAACGTTAAGGGCACTTTCTTGGATGTTTGATTAAGCATTTCAAGGGCACAAGATACAAATGATGTTTTGCACAGAACATGGAAAACAAAGAAAAATATCTGGTTATATTTTTACTTGAGGTGACATTATCTTGCAATAACAGCTTAACTGCCTTTTGATTTAATTCAAAAATGTCAAATAGGACATAGAAGAATTTTGATATCCATCCAGCTATCCATTTTCTGAAACCGCTTGTCCAATTCAGGGTAGCAGGAGTCCGGAGCCTATCCCAGAGGCTACAGGCACAAGGCGGGGAACAACCCAGGATGGGGCACCAACCCATCGCAGACAATCTTAATATAGATTTTTAAATTCACAGTCCATTATTTATGTTATTTTACAGTCTGTTGTTATCACACCTGACAAATAGAATGCACACTTTGTTTTCTGCGGAGGAATATAAATCAGCCTTCAATAGTCATCGCTGAAAAGTATTACAGCACAATGACCCTCCAGTATTGATCCATTATGCTGATAGTATCAAAGGCTCTGGAATAAACCTAATTTATTAAATGGTTTGCTCTAATTAGGTATTTGTGCTCTGACAATCAAAAAGAATTTACCTTGAATCTGCTGTGGGGAAAAAACTGGCTGCACTGCTACCTATCTTCATATGCTGTTTGGTCTCATCACCAAAAGCCAAGCTGTTTTATTAGACAATTATCTCGGATTTGGACCAAGACACACAAACATTCATGATTTACCTCAATTATTAAATTGGTCAGTTATCCCTGGAACAATTAGCATAAAGCGCCTTAAGAGTGCAACCGCTTTGCTGTCCATGGGTGCTTAGGGCCCCTTATGTCAAATTGCCAAAAACAAATAGAATTATTTTTTAATGAATTCCAAATGTTTTAAGCCTTTTCTGACAGTTTCAGATGTCATAAGAAATGATTTGTTTCAATTGAGTATAAATGCTTTCAAATGTACTTTAGGGCAAGATTTGTAGCATATAAATCAGCCTCTATAAATGCAATAACCTCCTACCCCATATATATTTAAATTCATTCCTTAATGAAACCAACTGGAGCAGAATATATTCATTTCCATTACAAGACAGAAGACATGTAGCTTGGAGGACAGATTAAGATGCTGCACATATTAGCTCTGAGAATTTAATTAGTGTTTATTTGTAGTGTGACAATTGCTGTAAGTCATTACTTTTTGGGTTTGAAATGCTATTACCAAAATGCACAGGACTACTAGAGAATATTTGTCCCTGCCTGGTGCATGTTATCAGATTTTCTACAAAACCTGAAGCTTATATGAAAGGATGCCAGGGAACTTTATGGGTGATATAAGTTTTAATGCACTCACAATGCAACATAATTGTCAATCCATCCATCCATCTGCCCAAGAGACACATGGACAGACCAGGAAATACTTTGCAAACTGTATACACAGACAGATCCAGAGGAGGGGATCTAGCCCACGTTCTTGGAGACGTGGAACCATCGTGTCACCTTCTGAGAGGGCAGCATGGCTTGACTGGAACACACCTTAGTAAATTCGGTCCATGAACATTATAATGAGACAACGAGCAGTTTGAGAGCCACGGGCACAAGTGGTATTACAAGAACATGGCAAGCAAGCTGAAGGGCCAAGTGACATCAAGTGACGATGCAGGGAGTTATGCTATTCAAGCCTGAACCAGACCAAGACCTGGGCTGGCAGCTGAGTAAAGCTGAAGGTATCTTATAAATTACACTAAAATGTCTTTCTTCTTCTAACCAAACCTTTGGATAGAAAATGAATGGGCAATACATTTACCTTCCAACTTACAGTCAGCAGACCGGGGAACAGTGAAAGATTGAGCTCCTCAGAAATACCCCCCCAGGGGGCAATGTGCCCCGGCTCTCATGGCTATTCCACCCCATGCATGTTAAATAATAAATGACAGTAATAAATACGCTCTCAAAATTTAGGAGACGGTGAAGACGGAGCTTCAGTCTGATGAACAAACATACAAGAACAGCAAAAAGCAAATCCAGCGCTGCATTCCAGACTCTCATACAACAGTACGGCTTTCCAATAACATCATGGGCTTTTCAATATGCATGATATTACATATGCTACACTAACCTTATATCTACTCTTTACTAAAAGGTCACAATGAAGATGTACAAATAACTGAGAAGCACGGCCTATGCAATTCCATCAGTATATTTGCTGTGCAGTTTTTATGCAACAAGAATTCTTGTTTCAATATGATAAGATGCATTGATTTTAATCTGTGCTGGCATGGTAATCGAAGCAAACAGAGAACACAACCGCAACGTGCAATTGGTTTTATATAGAGAGTATTGCATCCATTCTGTCTCTTTTAATGAATTGTTTTTATAACTCACTAGCTGACAGTCCCCCTAGGTCATTTATGACATGTTAATATTTATTGTACAATCTATTTCTTTTACTTTAAGGTGTATTGAGAATATACAGCAATTGTTTGGTGGTGTCCATCTGAAATGGATCGATTCTGAAGTTAGCAGGACAGTGTGGTGCCGTTTGCCTTTAAGCACGAGACGTATTCTTCTCTCAGGTTTACTTTCCAGGTTCAGCGTGACTGTTTCCTGTGCTGTTTGAATCCCGTTGTGTCCCTCAACACTAAATGAACTCCATCATCGTTATTTTATTTTGTATCTGCTGCAATGCCTCTGCCTGCAGCAGCTGTAAAGCCCAGTGCTCCTTTATAGGGGCAGATGGTGGATAATAACAATAATACAAGCTTTTCAGATTCACCAGTCAATTGGGGAAGAATCTGAAAATTAAGATTTTTATTAGATGATTTAAAAGTTTGAAAACAGCCATATCAACTATCAAAAGCTTTGTGCATAAGCTGCCAAATGTGACCATGTGTAGGCTCTTGATTTTAACAGGAAACACCTTTATAAAAACTGTCCAAACCTGGCACGTGAATAATGTGTTGATTTGACAGAGGCCAGTGATAGTTTGCAATGGCTTAAGTCATTATCAGGACAAAATGTTACCTCACATTGTGTTTTTAAAATAAATAGGTCAATAACCAAAAGGTTAACTCAATATAGCGCTGAGTGAGTTTCAGTATGAACTTGCTGAGGGTCAAGGTAAGATGAGTGTCACGCGGACCAATTTATGTCAGAGAACCAAACCCAACACCCATTATTAGAAATGTAAAGAGAACTCCCTTGGAACCTTTCTAGTAAGATACCAGGAGATGAATATGGACTGGAGAACGTGGTACAGGAGGGGTCGAGTGAGTTTTGACCGTAGGTGCACCAGAGGAACACAAATTACTGAGTTATACTGTATGACCAAATGCGAGCCAGAGGTGCAGCCAAGGAAGGCAGAGGTAGAAGCCATAAGTAAAGGTTCTATAGATTATTTCCTAGTGCTCCAAATCCAGCTAGATTGGGATTCCCTGGGAAGGATACAATGAAGAACTACTGCAGAACTGAGGAAATGCCGGAATTCTTACAATGCTAAGCCTGCTGGCCGCACAGAAGTTAAGAGTGAATCAAGCGAGAGCACGCAGTGCCACGTTGACAGCACGGAGAGGCGCGAGACGGAGAAGGAGTCCGAAAGAGTCTGTTGGCAGTGGGGACAGGCACAGTCAGGGGAGGGACAGCAGGAGGAAGCAGTACAACGACGGAGGGTCGCACGGCTACAGAAGGGATGCGGTCTGTCGTCTGAGAAGGGCCAGAGGGGAGGGAAGCAGGAAGGTGCAGGGGGATCCAAAGGAAGGGGTGTTAGACAGAGCATGGCCCCCCAGGTAACCTGCCACCCATTACCGCATGTGACGCCTTGTACACATATTACTTCTTAAATATCCATCTTCTAAGCACTTATCTGGATCTCAGTAGTAGGGACGAGATGATCCTAAGCATTCTAAATGTACATTGTTTATCCTCTATAAGGTAATAATTGGAACGTTTTAAATATTACTACAATAGTAATTATATGTTATATTATAATCCCATAGACCCTGAAAAGAATTAAAGGTTGGAATTTGGTATATGATTAGAGCAGATGAGTGGTTTTACAGTTGAAATGTATTGAGGTATTGAAGTTTATTGGATGGCTGGAATTGTTTTGTTTATCTTGCATTTTAAATGAATGTTTGTGCCAAGACTGTCAAGACTTTCCTGACATCTCCACACCACACTGACGCTGCCCGGCCTGTCTGATGCTCTCAGGAGACAGTTTGAACTGTTTAAATAACAGAAGAGAAAGAAAAATCAGACACGAGCCCATTGGTCTGTGAATTGTTTTCATACAGCAACAGAAAAGTTAGCAACCTCGACTTAAATCAATAAAAGATTTTTCTTAACCATTCTTGCAAATAGAATCATTTTCTTGCAGTCTAATTTTATTTATGGGCATTTATAAGTACACTGCCTCAGGCTGCTCAAAATAAAATAATTTAGAGTCACTGAATTGAAAAGTCATGTTTTTTCAGTTTTGACAGATGGGCCCCTGGAGAAAGGGCCCTGACCCTTGACGGTAACCTACAGATGCGTATCCAGTAAACAGAAGCTGATGAAAACGTTATGAAAGTAGGCACTTCATTGAAAATATTGTCACCAACATGAGCAACTTTCTCTATGAAATTAACAACAAAGTCAACCAAAATTCCAACAAGATTATCAACATATCCATCTTCCCATTGGTTATCCTGGGGTGGGCTGTGGCGGGACATGGACCCGGGTTGGGGAACCCCCTGAGCAGGATGGCAGTGTGTATGCAGGGCACAGACAATCATACACTGTGGACAATGCAGTGATGGCATTTAGCCCACCTGAGTGTGTGTCACTGCAGGAAAAGACCAGTGCATCTGGGGAGGAGATACAAACTCCCCACACACCCAGAAGAGGCAAGTGAAACCCCCAGCCCTGGAGCTGTGATGCAGCCGTGCTGCCCTCTGGGCCGTCCAGCCAATAGATAATGTTCATGAAATGCAAGTCTCTGTTATTCAGGTTGCTCCCCCAGTACACCATAGCTGTGTCTGTATCATACATTTACTCGCTGAATATACATGAATCCACGTCTCCTAAAATGGGAAAAGTGCCGTGAATTTTTGATCTTTGGAGACTAGTAGTAGGGATGGAAAAGGTCTTTCCCACTGCACTACAAATAACAGAATTCCTGAAGCGTTCCATTTTTGTACTGCTTAAATACTTACCATAATTAACATTTAGACAATGATCGTAAGGTCTTGCGTTAAATATGCTGAACATGGGAAAAGAAAACTCATTTAATATGGCCAAATTTTGCAGTGTGTTGTGGTATTAGAAAGGAATGGACAGGACACAACGCGCTCGATCGTGCAACTTTACTGAACTGGTCCAAACTCTCTCTCTCTCTCTCTCTCGGCGCATGCGCACATTACACATCCAAACATGCTACTACTACACAGTGTTCTTTAAAGCTTAGAATCTTCCATTTACACTGTGGCTATAGGCCAAAATTTCCAGAATAATTTCCAGTAGCATATTTGGACGGGCAGTCAGCTGAGTGTGTGATGCAGTTTGCACAGTTTATCTAAAAGCCTATGGAAACACACAGACATCTTTCAAAGGCAAGCCTGACACGTCCGTCATTTCAGCTACGAAAAGGCAAATTACTGTCTTTACAAAACATCTCACCAAGTCAGGCACACTGCTGAGCTATACTAACATGCATGCAAGAAATGCGGTTAATCGTCTCAAAGAGACTAGTAACACAATAAATCACTCATTTTACCCTGTGAACAAATATTCCACAATAGTGTTCTGTTTATTTCTCTATGAAATTTCTCTGAAGGTATTATGTGTAATGGGTGTAATGAGAACCTCTGGGAGAACCTTTAAATCTTTTTCTCAATTTCTCTTTGACCTTCTAGATTAATCGTCTTTCAGTGAAGGTGGCAGTGGCTATTAAGATGTGCTGCCAAGATGTGATTGTGGACAGAGGTGTAAAAAGTACTCAAAAATGTTACTCAAGTGAAAGTACAAGTAATGAGTGAAAATTTTACTAATTAAAAATAAAAGTATTCAGCCAGAATCAGACTTGAGCAAAATTAAAAATGACCGCATGTACTTGAGTATTAAAAAAGTAAAAGTAAAAGCAAGAATGAAAACTAGAGATTCTTGTTAATGTTTATAATCTCTAAAAACATGAAGTGAATGAACCACAAACAAGGTTTTATCCTGCTTTAGAACTGTTTAGATTTAACCATTTAATTATACAAGGCACACCTACTGCAAATATGGAACATGCTACTCAAAGTGTTTAGTCAGGACATCACCCCAACTTTTTCCAAAAGATGCTAAACAACCCTTAATGAGGCCTTACAGCAAAGAGCCAGGAGCTTCACAGACCAACAACACAACTGGGCTCCCATCCAAGCACTGGCCAGAGCAAATCCTACTTAACTTCACACAGACTACCAGGTCCAAACCCCTACATTTTCCAAAATATACCAAATAACCCTTAATGAGGCCTTACAGAAAAGCAGCAGGAACTTCACAGACCAAC
>JAODJU010000095.1:23044314-23056588 GCA_026776725.1 Gnathonemus echidnorhynchus | reverse complement strand
AGATGCCCGAGCCACCTCATCTGGCTCCTCTCAATGCGGAGGAGCAGCGGCTCTACTCTGAGTCCCTCCCGAATGACGAGCTTCTCACCCTATCCCTAAGGAAACTCATTTGTCGCGTCCTTGTTCACTACCCACAGCTCATGGCCATAGGTCATACAAATCATACATATTGTATAAATACCTGTGACACTTGGAGAGACTTTGATATTTCTGTTTTAGATGTTACATTTCTCACTTTAAAATGTTTGCTAAATGTATTTTATTGATAGTTCTGCATAATCATGATACCGGTCCAAAGAAATTCATTGAAAAATAATGAAAATATCTTAAACTTCATTGTAAATGCATTTAACTACCATAAAGCTTGTGGTTAAAGGTTCAGGTCCATTGCAATAAACAAGGCTTTTCTGAGGTGTAATCAATGAACCTTGAAAGTAAAGCAGATTCCATTATACCAGTCTTGTTCCGGAAGAGTAATGAACGATTCCTTCTTGTAATTGACACATTAGATTGTGATTAAGCTCGGCACTTCACTTCAAACGCCAATGAAGCAGGACGTCCACATGCCCGAAAACATTATTTTTGCTGAGCAGCTGAGTGTCTCACTGTCATGCATATAATTCAGTTAAATATAATATATATTATAATTATTATGACAGACATCAAAATAAGCACATGCTGTACAAAGTTGAAATGGCATTTATATAATTCACAATTAGTCCAAGTTTTCAATTTTTTATTTGACATCTGAAAATGTAAAAATACAAATGGTTGATCTGAAGTTGAAGTTTCAGACTGTGAAAAAAAGATTCTCTTTTTTGTACAGCCTAAGTTTCAAGCATTTTTATAGTTTGGTTGGCTATTATTGCTTCAGCAAGAGTAGTAGAATATGATTTTTCCATATATAGTATATAAATCTTAAGGAAAAGCATTTGCATTACAGCAGCAAATCATCAGTATTCACAATTTGCATATAAATGAATATTTACAAATGCATATTTCTGCGTTCGTGGGTGTGGTCTGGATGACTGCTAATCACACTGACTAATTTTCCTTTCATATTTTCCACATAATTAAATTTCAAGGTGTTCGTCATCACAACCTTCCATTTATTTACGAGTATGTACCAGATGTTCCTTTATGAGACCATGTATAATTTTTAATTATAATACTCAGTTTCACAAAGTTTTCATGAAAGTTAAGAAGAAACCCTTGATGCACAATATAACGACAACAGGACTGGCTTGAGAGGCGTTAAGATCTGAGAGGGCATCACTGAGAGCGTCCTGACCACCTGTATCACTGTGTGCTTTGGAAACTGCAACACCTCTGACCACAAGACCCTGCAATAGGTAGTTCCTGCAGCCAAGAAGATGATTGGAACCTTTCTGCCCTCCATTGATGACATCTTTATGAAAGGTTGTACTTGTAAGGCCTCCAGCTCCATAGAGGACAGCTCCTACCCTTCCCACAGTCCCCTTGTCCCTCTTCCATCTGGCAGAAGTTTCCAGAGCATCTGAGCTCATTCTGCCAGACTCTGTAGCAACTTCTGCCCCATGGCCATTCAGACTCTGAGCTCTTTGCTGGCTTCCTCTACACAGATTTGGAGTTAACTTTGCAGTGTCACTTTAATGCCATTTTTACCAATACTCATTATTTATTATTATTTAGTGCTCAGATGTTTATTTATTATTCAGTCATTCATACTATTTATGTGCAACTCTGCTGCTTCCATCGCTATTCTAAACATTGCAGATTGTTCACCCCTAAATTAAATTAAATTGTGTTAACATTGCCATATCTTGTTTTCTTTTCTTATTTTTTTTTTTTTTTGTACGTCCTGGGGACCATTTTTTTGTGCCATCATGCACTGTGTTACTGTATATGTTTGTATACGTTTGATTTGACAATAAAGCCCCCGCTTGACTTGCCTTGACTTGATTGTGTTCCCTTTTTCCCACTTTTGTACTGTGCTCCTCTTCTTGTATTGAAAACCACAAGTCCCAGTGCAAAAAAAACATTTACTGGGAGAATGATGTAATTTTCACCATTGGAAATCACCAATTAACAGGTGTCATATAGTGTTAGGTCCCAAAACAAGTGGCTTATCTATTCCACTAATTACCTGTTTATACGTGAAGGGAGTCAGCTGTTAATTGGACATAACTAACACTAACATTTGCTTAAGATAGAACAAATACATTATTAATCTGCGCTAAATCTAAATAGCTGCACTGAGACTCTGGGATATTGTAAGGACTACTTTACATACCCCGTGAATGACTGACATATCCAGAACCCTATGTGATAAATCGTAAAGAGATTTGCATATGTTTTAAGAATTTAACTTAATTATCACATTAACAGGGAGATTCACTCAAGGTAAGTCAGCAAGAACTGTATAGAAATGACAAATTTAATTTAATAAATAAATAATCTTAAGAACATATTATTTTTTAAACCAGAAAAAAATGATGGTTTAATTTATCATTCATCCATCTGAACTTCAGCTACCAGGCGGAGTAGCTGATTAAGGTACATTTAAATGCGGAAAGCTGGATGTCTAATTGATTGACCATTGCTGTAGGCAGGTACTTAAAATACACCAGTGCTTTTGTGACTTTGTGAAATGGGACCTTGCACTGTCTTAAAATGTGCCTCAGATATACCCAGAAATATCATCGATTCATGTTTTCATACTCTGAGAATTTCCATAGGTTGAACATGGGGTCAGTATGTGCAACCATTATGTGTAATGTTGTAAATATAAAAAAAAAACATGTTGATTTAACTGTAATATAGTCGTTGCCCCTGCGACCCAACGCAGTATAAGCAGGTGGAAGGTGGATGGATTTAGTAAATCCTCTGTGTTTATTAATGACATCAAGTTGCAGAAACACCAAACTGACAATGCTGCTTATTATTCTGTTGTAGTCCTGTTGGATTCCACAAGGTTCGATAATCTACTATAAAAGTGTTCCATTTTTCAAAGGACATACTGGAAGAAAATGAGGCAAAATTGCTCATGTGATTTTCGGCTCAAGATCAGTGTGTCTTTCTCCGTAAGACCTCGTTCGATGCCTTAAGTTGTGGCTGAACTAACAAATGTAGGCAATAAGGACTGATTAAATAAAACATTACTACCAATACAGGAAAACATTATTTGTTGTTATCTATCAAATAAGCAATATCTGACGCAAGGGAATGCTATACAGGCCTTGCAATACATGTAAGTAAGTCAAACACGTCTGTATGGCGAGATACATTGCAATATAAACAACATTAATTAAACATAATAATAAACAAGACAAATACATCTAAATAATGAATAAAATAAAGTTTATGTTTGAAAAAGGCATTTATTGAAATATATATTTTTATTGAGGGGTAAAACTACAGAGCAGTAAACAGCTTATATGTATCTAAAACAGAAATGTCATTATCTGGGGCTTGTGTGTTGCCATCCCTGATGTATTGTTTACTAAGATTATGGGATGGCATCTCTGTGAGCTGCATCCTTTAATGAGTAACGGTGAACAATTATAATTTCTTCCACGTACAAGTGAAAAGTGCAACCGCGATGCATATTTTATACACCACTTGGTATCTGCAAGTCTTCACTTCACTCAATCATCTTTCCTACCGCAGACTATGTCAACATAGGGTCTTCATTAACTTGCCTCCTGATGCACTTTCTCACCAATGCCACCGGCTTGAATTGCGTGAATCAGAATTTTGCAGCTTCAAAAAAGTGGAGGGTCTGTGACAGACCGTCAGGGCGAATCCTGAGAACGGCTCTCTTATAACCACCCTGACCTTTCCCCAAGCCGTAGCTGCTCAGCTCCTGCTCCATAACAAATTTAGCAAGCTGTCTGCTGTAGTTTATCCCTGGGTCTTCCAGCTGCCCATGTTTCTCATCAGCTATGCCAACACACCTATGATGCATTGCTGTTCATGGATGTGAAGAATGCTCTTTGTCATGAAGGGAATCAGCCATATGCATTTGACACCATTAGAATCTAAGTACCAGAACAATGGGCACCTGCTGATGCAGGTAGATTACTATAGTGCATTATACTTGTTATACAGTTTTCATACCCGTTAGTATAACCAGTAATCCATGAGAATAAGCTATTATATCCATCCATCCATTACCTACCGCTTGTCCGGGGTTCGGGTCGCGGGGGTAGCAGCTTCAGGAGAGACACCCAGACCTCCCTCTCCCCAGCTACCTCTACCAGCTCCTCGGGGGGGACGCCGAGGCATTCCCAGGCCAGCCAAGAGATATAATCCCTCCAGCGAGTCCTGGGTCTGCCCCGGGGCCTCCTCCCTGTAGGACATGCACGGAAAACCTCTCCAGGTAGTCGTCCAGGAGGCATCCACACTAGATGTCCAAACCACCTCAGCTGACTCCTTTCGACGTGGAGAAGCAGCGGTTCTACTCTGAGGCTCTCCCGGATATCCGAACTTCTCACCCTCCAGCTATTATATGACATTGCCAATTAAAAAACCTTATAGATTCACTTCTCAATCTCCTTCCTCTTCAATGATTAACAGTTGAGTTAACGGCTATTGGCATGACATGAAACTAAAACATTGATACAAAGTGAATTGTATCACATGGTACATTGCTTCCACCTAGTGGTAGATACTGTGTATTTAACTGTCGGTGAGAATCCATTTAAACTTCAATGTGCAAATCTTTGCTCTTAACACAGACCTTTGTATCCCACTGGTAATTGAACACCTGAGGAATTAGCCTTATGCAAGCATGTACCAGATAACTCAAACAGTACCATACATTATTACACTAAGTAAAGAGTTGGAAAAAGGCAATTAAAACAGCAGAGAACTACAGCAGTCTGATAATTCCATGTTATGAGCACTGTGGGCCATACTATGGGTTATTTAAATTAAATGACAGTATGTACATACAGGCATATTTCTGGAGCTCTTTAAACTGAGTAATCCCTTGTGCTTATTTCTGTGATCAGCTGGTGCAGTTTCCTTTCTTTGACTTAAATCAGACCCCTGCCCTATCTGAGCATCCCATCATGCCTTATCTGGGCATCCCATCATGCCCAATCTGGGCATCCCATCATGCCCTAACTGGGTATCCCATCATGTCCAATCTGGGCATCCCATCATGCCCAATCTGGGTATCCCATCATGCCCAATCTGGGCATCCCATCATGCCCAATCTGGGTATCCCATCATGCCCTAACTGGGTATCCCATCATGTTCAATCTGGGTATCCCATCATGCCTTATCTGGGTATCCCATCATGCCCTATCTGGGTGTCTCATCATGCCTTATCTGAGCATCCCATCATGCCCTATCTGGGCATCCCATCAGGGTGCTCCATTCATCTGCCTGGGCCACTTTCTTGATACCCTGTTAGGGTTTGTTGGCGGCATGTAATCCACCGTGTGTCATCGACTGTGTGCCCTGCCTTGCCTCTGTGGTTTGCAAACTAGGATCTGTTATCCCTAACTGGATATGTAGAAATGACAGGACAGCACTTCATAAAATGAATAATTTGAGTAATGGTACCTCAAAAATCACAATTAAAGACATACAGGTACTTCTGACAGAGGTGAGTCTTAATGAAAGGAGAAATAACTATGAAATGAAACTATGTAAATTTAATAGGTGACTTCATTCAATATTATAAAAGGGTAAACAAAAGGCTCACTCAATCCACTGAAGGCACAAAGTGGATTAAAAAACTCCTTTGAATGTTTGGAGTATAAACACAGGCCGTTTTAATTACACTGAAATACACATTGAAAATCTCACTTGGTCTCTGTACTACATTTCTGTTCTTTAACAATAGCATTAATGCAATTTTACAAACCATATGGAGTTTGGTGCTACAGCACCGTATCTGTTCGGGCTTTTCCTATATAATTCATATACGTAACAGGCATGGATCAACAAATATCTTTCACTCATCAAATATATTAAGCGGTTTAAATATGGAACTCATTTTCCACAAAAATAAAGGAGGAGGAAAGATATAATCGTTACACAACATGCACTGTCTAAAAAGTATATCAAAAGATGAGATTATGAGCAGAGGTGGACATTTCAGGTCCAGAAAGTAAAAATCCAGACCAAGATTTTGTTCCAACCAACCAGTTGCGTACTCTGTGTCTATGACTCTTTATGCTCAACTGGTTGGTTGAAACAAAATCCTGGTTTGGATTTTTACTTTCTGGACCTGAAATGTCCACCTCTGATTATGAGATAATGTGTTTAAAGCAGTGTTTCCCAATCCAATCCTTGGGGACCCACAGTCGGACCATATTTTTGCTCCCTCCGAGCTCCCTGACAGACATTCCACGTTTTTTCTCCCTCCCAGCTCCCGGGCAGCAAAAACATGGACTGTCTGAGTCCTCGAGGGCTGGATTGGGGAACACCGATTTAAAGTGATAAAGTGGTCAGTGAATCTGAAAGCTAATTTTTTTCCAGCATTGCTCACATACGCACACTGTGTCACAGATGAGTCACCAGTCTCTGCACATATGAAGGACAGCAGTGTGAAAGCTCTCCCTTTCCTCAGTATGTCCCTTTCTTGTAGCGGCTGTCATTTCTGAGGGCCGTGCCCTTGTGTCTAATGTTGAAGACGGGCATTCGTTTGTAGTTTCCAGGCTGCAGAAGAAGCTGGTTCGTGCTTGATGGTTCCGACGGACCTGGACAGTAAACAGAGGTACATCATAGCAGGGATGTAGCTAGACCCATTTTAGGGAAGCTTTAGCATCCCCCCCAAATAAATGTACACTAATTAAACAGTATGTCCTCATTCACTTTCATAAATGTCCCTGCATCATAGTGTAAGTCCTTAACACCCATATGCAGGGCCCAGTGGCCCAGTGGCCAGACCTCTGACGCGCTTGTGCACGGTCTGTCCTCTTCTGCCCTCCGCGTTGTACTGGTATACGGTGCTGGGAGGGGTGCTTCTCATCTCCAGCTTCTGGAGGTGGCTTTCGCCTGGAAATGTCCACCTCAGTAAGTCTCACGTAGCACATGACCCACACATACAGCAACTTGCGTTACAAAGTAAACATTTTACACACTTATTTAGGATGCACTGAAGTCAAGGCAAAAAATAAACCACGTACTGTTTGCAGCGTGATCTTGCCGTTTCTCTGCCCTCAAAATGTAGATATGAGCCACACCTTATATGATGGACTTTCGAGATAACCTGTCTGATTGAATCTCCATTCCTTGGCCAGTTTTAATTTTTCACACCATAATGTCATTCCTGGTGACAGGGCTCAGATCTTTGAGCTTTTAACTTCAAGCAGGCAGTAAACTTTACTTGACGGAGCACAAATAATATAGTATTATACTATTACTTATGTATTAATTAACCACAAACTAAATTTTAGTTACGTACTGATCTCATGTTAATTCATCATTAATGAATCATGACATGTTCTCAAGCAGTTGCAATTTGCAATCTCAAGCTCATTTATTTTCTGTTAATTACAGTTATCTACATACAAGACAAACATTTTCCCCCATAACTTTATTGTTTTAATTTAATTAAAAGCACCATACCTGTGTAATGAGAGACGGGGTATTTAACCTTTGTTGCTGGGGAGGGCAGTGAGGGATCTTCCACATGCTTTCCCAAGTACCTGTTTGCATTTTCTGAGTGCAGTACAAGTCTGTTGTCTGAGATGCTTTCAAGGACTGGATTCCTGGAAGCAATGATCTTGGGTTTCTGTGGGGGAGAAACGAGGGGGAGGGAAAGCTGGAGCTGAGCAGAAGAGTGACAGACCGGCATTCCGGAAAGATCTGCCACTGCCTTAGAGGAAAAAACGACAATCATCTGCAGCTCCACTGTAGTTACAGACCTTCAGTCTTCTGTAGTGAAAAATCACCACACAGATTAACAGAAAACCGACCCCCCCCCCCCCCCCATGCTGCACCACATCTCTGCTACGGAACATCACCTCTGTTACACATTGGGGTCGATATTCTGTAATTAGAAATTTCATCATTTGAAATTTAGCTCTACTGGGATAAATACAAACAACTTCCATTCTAATCTCTACTCCATTTTTAACTCCTACATGTGAGGGCCCTCAGCAATCCTCCTTCCTCCCCAGGCAGGCCAAGGAGACACATGATAATGTATGATATAGCGTGCAGCACAGTGGGCTAAGCCTCTGTGATTGGAAGGTGTTGGAGGGTCGCCAGTTTGAGCGTGACCTCGGCAGAATAGTCACATGCCCATGGGGCCTTTAGCAGGGCCCTTAAACTACAGGTGGCAGCTAACAAGCTTGCTCTCACCTAAGGATCAATAAAGTATCATCATCACATGTCAAACTTGCTGCCAGAAGCTCACCCATTTAGCATTAGCCTCGAAAGATTTCGAGCGCTTCTTGCGTGCGCGTCTCTCGATGGAGATGTTCCTCCGCTCCCCCCGGTGTGGCTCCTTCTTGGAGCTGGAACGGGAGCTTCCCTGCAGCCTCCGGGATCTCCTCTTGGGATCCGACTCAATCGGAGTGTATACGGCCAGGCTGTCGCTGCTGACGGCCGGCCTGACGGCGGCGGTCAGTGGGGTCCCCTGGGGCTCTGAGGCGGCCCCGTCCGACTCGGCTGCTTCCTCCAAGGACTGCACTGACATCAGGCTCCTCTCCTTGGCCCTGGAGAGGCCGCTGCTTGACATCACGGTGTTCATGCGTGTCCGTCGCTTAGCTGCAATGACGGAAATGCTCCTGGTGTCCGACGAGATCTCCTTCATCTTTTCAGCACCGACCTGAAGAAGGCCCAGGCGTACAATGACTGCACATTTGCAGAAACAGCAGGGCAGTAAGTCCTTCTAATTAATGTCACTGTAGTATTACCTGATTTAATGAAAGGGGAGTGGAGAAGATATTACCACTCTTCATTTGATGGGACTTAAAAGTGGATTTAAATACTTTGTCGTTTTCACTAAGATGAAAAAACAGTATTAAGATAAATGCACATATCAAAGTGACTCACACTTCTGCACCAGTAAATGTATTAACCTGTCAATGTATGTCAGAATTTTATTATATTGGTTTTTATATACAGCAGTGATTCTCAACCCATGGGGTTGCAACTCAAATTCCAACCAATCCAAGAAGCCAAACCACAGATGCTTAATTTAAAATTCACTGCCACATCCAATCAGATTTGTGCGATAGGCATTGATTGTCGTAAAATGCAGAGTGCACTGCCTGCTTGATCATAGCGTTAATGTAACCTATACTTGATATGGGGTAACGACTGGCATGGTAAAAATTGGGTTGCGGTGCAAAAAAGATTGCGAACCTCCAATCTACAGCATCATGGCTGAAGAAAACTTGCCAGTAAGTATTTTTCTATTTACCTTTCATTATCCAGTTCAGATGGAGGAAGTGGATCATAATTCTGTGGAAAATTAGACCTTTTATCCTCTTCAGCGGCTGACCTAGGGCTACGGTCATCGTTTGATTCCATTTCAGGAATCAAATCTCCCAGCTTCAGCTGTTTTGCTATATCTAATATTGATCCGTTCTAAAGATAAAAAAGTGACTGCGTGGTCAGCATTCATGCATGTATCATGTGAAAGCTATTCACTGCCTCCAGTCGTTAAGATGTGTGCACATTGACTGTAAGTTCACTGACTTTCTGTGTGGCTGATAATTATGCTGCGTTCCATTCACCTCGGAGGTCGGAGCTGGGAATTACATCCTGCCTGTACATACCGCATTCCAGTAGAAGTCAGAAAGACATTTAGTAGTGCCAGTTCTAGCCAGGTTCATCATTACTCATTGTTAGTAGTATCAGTTGATAACAATGCATTATGCAGTATTTTGCACATAGAAAAAAACAGATAGAGGTTGGACAGTGCTACGTGAATGATCGATTTAATGCAACACAAATAAAGGATGCAGCCATCTTGAATTCTTAGGCTGGGGTTCTAGAGGTTCCTGCAACTTTGTGAATTCTGACTTCAGGGGACGTTCCTATTGAAATTTCCGACTAAAAACTCAGAAATTCCAGCTTCCCAGTTCAAATGGAAGGCAGCAATAGTGATGTGTTAAGACTCTAACCATTAACATAACATCCTGATTAGTGACCTGCCATGCTCCATGACTAGCTTACCATACTTATACTGTCAGACATGATGTAAGAACCATGAGGGAATGAAACCAAAAAGTCTTGCCTGCATCGTGCTGGATGTGATGTTATGGAGACCGAGAATTTGGTCGATGCTTCCATTCAACTCGCTGAAATACACCATGTACAGCTGCTCGAGCTCCAGGGGTACTGGGATGGAATGTTCTGGAAAAAGACATATAGAAATATTGGCATTTATTGGATACCAAAGAAATGTGGGTTTCAAGAAAGCTACAGGATTAGCATCAGTGCTAATGGGGAAGCCCCTTCAGAAACCTCTGACTCAAGGCAAATAGAGCTGGGTAATAGTCTCAATTCCGAAAGCAAACACCATCCATCATATAACTGCTTATCTTGGCCAGGGTCGTGTGAGAAGAAACCCTCAAGTCACAGGAAGAACATACAAACCCCACGCATACACAGAGCACAGATGGGATTCAACTCCTGACCCAGGAGGTGAGAGGCAATGGTGCTATTAATTGAACCCCCAGGCTGCCTATAAGCAAACAGCAATCAAACAGAATCACGGGTTGTATGTCTGGCACCTTCGATGAGGCTTTTCTGCCGCTGGATGATCTCATCACACAGTGAGCGGTGCTGCTCGTAGCGCTGGATGATGAAGTCCTTGGTGCGCAGGACGTTCTCCTTGCACAGCACTGCCGACTGGATCTCCGTGTTCTCCACCTCCAGCTCATGCACCCGGCATAGCAGCCCCAGGATCTCCCGCTGCTCCTCGTTGCTGATTCGCCTGGGCAGCAGCTCCTCCATCTTCGACGACTTGATATTCATGCTTGCCAGTTTCTCCTCCAGATCTGACTAAAGATTACCGGGCAAAGACACTACATTAACAGAGCAGACATACTTCATTCATCTCTCCAGTCCATCCCACCCATGAGAGATGCAGGTTCACACATAAATAGAGGTGAGAGCAACATTTGGGGTTAAAGCGAAGGGTCAGCTACCATCCAGCACCCCTGAAGCAGTTGGAGTTAAGTCTCGGTCAAGGGCTAAACTGTAATATAATTACTTTGCCAGCCAAGGGATTTAAACCAAAGACTTTCTGGACATGGGCAAAGATCCCTAACTTGCTGATCTACACACCACCCAAAAATGTAGGATAAATAAAAACCAAGCAGATGTAAGTGAAGCGCAGTTTACTCGGTGATACCTTCAGGGCCATGGTTCTCCTCTGTTCCTTGAGCAGCGTGCCGATCTCTTCCCGAGCCAATGCGACGTCCGGGGGCTCAGCCAAGTCCATCTCCTCAGCCTCGCTGTCCTGCTCCCCGTCCTCTTTGTCTCTGTCCATCTTCTCACTGCGCACCTCTTCCCTCCATTTCTTAGCACACCTTGCCTTCTCCCTTTCCCAGCTTCCACGGAGAGAAGTGAGTGTCACCAGAGCGTAAGAGAGACCACATGTTCACCAGGGAGCAGGGAGATACACAGTACTATGCAAAATCCAAAGGAAGTGTTTAAAGCTTTTTATCTTGGTAGTAAGCGTATATTCCCTTAGGAAAAAAAAACCACACAATTTAGCATTAGAATGTATGCAAATTAACAGTAACATAATAAAAACTATCAGGAATTTGGCATCTTCTCCAAAGAGTTGCTGATATCTCGTTGGATGACTAGATGAACACAGTTCAGTTCCCAAACCTCTCATCAGGGGCATCTCAGCCATTCCAGTTATTCGTTCATTCTCACCACCAGCTCAGTTAATTAGCTTAATTAGTAATCCAATAAGGTATTGATCAGCCACACATGGTATGCGAGTGGTTAAGTCAAAAAGTACATCAGCGAATTAGATGCTTGCTGCGAATACTGTGTGATTTTAGGAGAGGTTTCGAAATGGCTGTGCTGACATTGTTCAACAGACATGATGAATCTTCATGAACATAAATATAATTTAAAAATCTTTTTTTTGACTGCAGGAGACTGTAGGGTCTCTCAGTATAGCAGCATGCGGGACACTGTTTACTGTAAAACCTTGCATCATTACAAATGTCGTAACTAAAATAAAGCCTTAGCCAATGCCACAAATGTCCAACCGTCTCAACATTTAAGGTGAAACAACAGGGTGTTGGAAAATAGGAAATATGCTACTAAAGCATGCTAAGCTGTGGTTTCCTATCCT
>JAODJU010000095.1:23010793-23044214 GCA_026776725.1 Gnathonemus echidnorhynchus | reverse complement strand
TACATACGCAGAAACCAGTGGTACCATTATGACATGGGAATACGCTTGTGCCAGTATCTGCTTCTGGAATTAAATACGTTAATACCAACGAAAAAAAATTAAAAATATATATATACATAAGCAGACCACCAGGAACACTGTCTAAATATCGTCGCACCCGTATCTGCATCTGAGAGGAGGGGTAGCAGATTTTTACACTGCCAGAAAATGCTGCCTATAGTGTTTAATGGGGTAGCAGCTTTTTACACTTAGTTTTAAGCTGCCAGAAACTGCTGCATATAGTGTTTAATGGAGTAGCAGTTTTTTACACTTAGTTTTAAGCTGCCAGAAACTGCTGCCTATAGTTTTTAGTGGGGTAGCAGTTATTTTACACTTAGTCTTAAGCTGCCAGAAACTGCTGCCTATACTGTTTAATGGGGTAGCAGATTTTTACACTGCCAGAAACTGCTGCCTATAGTGTTTAATGGGGTAACAGTTTTTAACACTTAGTTTTATGCTGCCAGAAACTGCTGCCTATAGTTTTAATGCGGTAGCAGGTAATTTAAGGTGAAACAACAGGGTGTTGGAAAATAGGAAATATGCTACTAAAGCATGCTAAGCTGTGGTTTCCTATCCTTCGGGAGAGCAGGACTGTCATGAAAACACATGTTTATGCCTGGAAATGCCATACTTTTTCCAACCCTAACCCTAGCCTCAGTGTGCTAACCCTAACCCTAATTTGGGGCCTTAGGGTGAAACAACAGGTTGTTGGAAAGTAGGAAATATGCTACTAAAGCATGCTATACTGTGGTTTCCTATCCTTAGGGAGAGCAGGACTGTCATAAAAACACGTTGATGCCTGGAAATGCCTTACTTTTTCCAACCGTCACTCTAGCCTCAGTGTGCTAACGGAAACCTTAATTTGGGGCCTTAATGGAAAAAGAGCGTTACAAAAACACCTGGCCTTAAAAATATAAACTCTGTGGGCAGTTTATTAGTATACCTGCTGGTTAACACACAGAACGCAGGGTCAGGAGGGTCAGTTACATTCAGGTTAATTTTGATGTAATACAGTAGCTATAGCTTATAAAGCATGGTGTGTTAAACATGACACATTCAGTCAGGGAAATTTCTGTGGCTGAAAACACCTTGATAAGGACAGAAGTCAGAGGAAGGTAAAGTATCCCAGTGCCTAAAAACATCCACTATACTAAATGTAGAGGAGTCTCACTCTGAGATGGTGGCCAGGTGCCTGGACGTGTCGATGTGCAGCTCCATATTGCAGTTCTCTAGCTCCATCAGACTGCGTCGTATCTCCATCTGCTCCCGGAAAGCGCAGAGCAGTTGCTCACGCAGCCGACCCATCTCCCTGCGGCTGTACTGAGCCGAATGCTGCTGCACTTCTGCTGCAAACGATACCCAGAGCCAACTCTCAGTCACCAGTAAGGAACCCCTCCGAGAAAAGCTAGGGCCTAGTTAACTTCAACATAGGCCCTGTGAACATCCAGATCCATCCATTTTCTGTACGTACTCATCCTACACGGGGTCGTGGGCATCTCAGAAGCTACGGGAGCAACACAGGGAATAACCCATGACGAGGCACCAAGCCATCACAGGGCACACGCACGCACACACCATTCACGCACACACCATTCACGCACACAGGCACACCTGGGGCCAATTTGGTAACTCAACCTCAGCATGTTTTTGAACTCTGGGGGGAAAAGGACAGACCATGCAAAGTCAGGCTGGAGCCAGATATCAAACCTATATCTCAATGTTTCTCAATCAGGACCCACAGACGATGTACATTTTTGCTCCCTCTCAGCTACCTGCCAGAGTGCACATTTTTGCTCCCTCCCAGGTCCCAAGCAAAAAAAGTGGACTGTTCATGGGTCCCCGAGTACCAAACTGTGAAACACTGCTCTATCTGGATAAACAGCAGTGATGTCCTGAGGTATGTGAGTAAGTACCTTGGACATCACGTATGTCAGCCTTGTCTCCTTTCCTCAGCTGCTCCTGGCCCTGTTCTTCTATCTTGGCTTGTAATCTCTCAATCTCTTTGCGAAGCTCTGCAATGATGCTGGTGTACTGCGCTATATGGTAGGACACATTTAGCAGGTTGCGTTTCACCTTCGCATTATAAAAAAAAAGAAAATGTTATTAATACCACTGAATGCAAGAAATATGTACTTTAAAATTCAAGTGAAAAATCAGCAACATAGACTTCCATAACTATTCATTTAACATACCAAAATAAGTCTTTAGCTTCATGCAATGTTAATACTCAATTAACTGATGTATCTATTGTTATAATTTATCCTAAAAAATGAAAGACAATTGGTAATTATTTGTAATTATCCACCCAATGATTTCCCATACGTAGCTGTCTGTTTTTTATACTTACAAAACAGTAATAGATTGTTGTCAGATTCTTACCTTAGTTTTAATGTTCTTGGCCTTGTCTGCATACATGAGAGTATTTCTGGATTCCTCAAAGTTAGTACTGGCTGGACTTATGTGAGTGATCATCACTGTCCTGCTGTTCCCACCCAAAGCATCCTGGGGTCAAAGAAATGAAAAGGAAAACATTTGACAAAAGAAATCAAGAAACTAACAGAGTGGAAATAAATAGCCCATGAAAAGACCCACTCATAAAAGCTCTTTCAAACCAAGCCGGATAATTATTGGGGGCAATCTGACACGTTCACACTTTATGCTGACACATCCTTTATGTATTACTCAAGGCGAGAATGACATGCTGGATCCTCTTGACAGGCTGAAAGTTCAGATAAGAGAGAATTTGGATGATGTCCTCACACAGACGGTCTGGGTGATGCGCTTCTTACGGATCTTACCTTTAGCAAACGGGTGAGCTTACTGTCCCTGTAATTGACAAACTGGGTGCCCCGTCCAGCCTTGTCACTCAGTGCGTTAATACAGTTTGCCAAGGCCAGCAGGGAGCGATTAATGTGAGCTCCCTCTTTCATCCGCTTCCCCCTGTTCTGGGTCTACGAAAAAAAATGGAGAAGCTGTGAATAAAATAAAGACAGGGCACCTAAACTGTCAATGCAATTTGTCACTATGAGGTTCCACAGAATTTTATTGGTGTAATAAAAAACTATTGCTTGTTCTTATTTAGAAGAATAAATGCACCACATGGTTTAAAACATTTGAAATGTTCTAAACGGGGCTGAACATTTTAAGAAACATTTTGGCTTATGTTAATTTTCACGCTGCTTACTTCCTTTGTGAGTGGCTCTGTCCATGGGCGACACTAGGGGTGGGTTTACTAGGCTTAAGCCCCAAGTACTTCTAGTAAAGCCCTGATTCTTTTTTTATGATCATTTTCACAATCCCCTTTAGCGTGTCATGATGCGTGACAATTTCTGGACTCAGATATCGCCCGACCCCAGAGCCGCCCTCAGCTCTCTCCCTGCTTATCTCTACTGCTGAGTTAAGAGAACCAATGAGACACCATGTATTTTGGTGAAGATTTGACATGTAGTGGGAAAAATAGCTAATCCGACAAGCAGCCTACCTGTGAAGCTCTCTCAGTTCCTGCTAGGTCCACCATGAAGAGCTTGCCCACCCGCACCTCCTGACTGGTTCCCTTCAGCCTGCTCTTCTGCTTCACTGTCACCTGCAGGATGGCATGAGAACGAGACGACGTCCGGTTGGCAGCGGTGGGCTCCTGGGTCCTTTGCTTATTTCCCTTGGTGAGCAGCTGCATTATCTGTCACGGAACATGACACTTAGCCAACGGCGATTGATTGGCAGGCACTCTATCCATGAAGGCTTCAAAACACGAGATGTCACTCCGACCCAAAGAAGTGTTGCTTCTCCCAACTTCAGCCACTTGGCGAACCACGCCAAAGTTCCCTCTTCTTGGCACTTTCTGAATCAATTATAAATTCACTAATTTGTCACTGTTGCCTAGTTATAGCCCACAAACACTTATACTATACAGCTGTAAGTACTGTGACCTCCTAATCCATGTCAGGGGGGACACTATGAGCTAGGACAGGGTTTGCAAACTACCATTTAATCCATTTCAATTACAAAGATCTGGATTTCATTTTAGAACTGAGTTCTTGCTGTTGGCTAGTCTCCTATAATCGTGCATGTGTCATATCATATATCACTATCACATAATGTTAATGTGAAACAGTTTCAATCAAGGAAACAAACCAGTCAAAGAACAAGAAGAACTGAACCATTCAGCCAAGCAAAGGAGTTTTAAAGTAGTTTGTGAAACCTAAAGTAGATCATTGTGACATGTCTTTAGATTAGGTGGTCACCCTAGCTGTAAGGCATACAAAAACATAAATCTTACTAGGGTAAAGGACGTAACACACCAACACTTTATAAAAAAATGATGAACCACCTTCAGAAATTCTGAAGAACAAATAACAACACAGCAGGCAATAAATCCAGTTCTGTAATCTGTGCCGCATTGCAACATAGAGTAAGATAAAGTACTGAGTGACTAAAGCAGGAGGTGATGATAAAATAGTTGAAACAGAAACACAGTTGCATGCACTAGAGCCAGAAATGTTACTCTTCAGCCGAACCTACATCCCATCTATTTGAAGTTCTGGGATTAGAGTTTACCTCCCTTGCGTTGCTTGTAGAGAATTCTGTGATGCCTGCGATACGGATTTCGCCTTTGGAGTCCTCTCTTAGATCAAGATACCCTGACGAGGGATTCAAAAGGTCACGGATCATCTCATTGTAGATCTAACGAAGAAAAAAAGAGGGGATAAGTTTAGGTAGATGTAAAGACTATAATAACCATCCATCCATCTTCCATAACCACTTGTCCTATTTAGGGTAACGGGGGGTCCAGAGCCTATCCTGGAGGCTACAGGTACAAGGCAGGGAACAACCCAGGATGGGGCGCCAACCCATCACAGGGCACACTCACACACCATTCACTCACACATGGAACTCCAATTACCCACCACACGTTTTTCGACTTTGGGGGTGAGCTGGGAACCAGAGTACCTGAAGGAAATCCCACAATGACAGGGGGTGAACAGGCAAACTCCACACACAGAGCCATGGTGGAGACTCGAACCCTGGTCATACACACACACACACACACACACACACAACACATATGTATATATATCAGAGGAGCAGTTAAATTTTATATTCACCTCCAGATATGACATATAGACACTGCAATCCATGTCCTCGCTGTTTTCCTCAATAACTTTGAAAAGATCATTCAGTGTTCGAATATAGATTCCTGGCTCAGAGTCAAGGCCCAGCATCGTATAAGTCTTTCCTGTACCTGAGACAAAAAGAGGAACATCAGATTTATACTCCACCTGCACATGCATACTAATGCTATGCTAATATAAACGCCGATCCTTCCTAAGATATCGATGTATTTATGTGTACCTGTTGGTCCATATGCAAAAACTGTGGCGTTGTAACCGGAAATAACCCCTTCAATTAAGTTCTTGGTGGTGGCCACATAAATATCATCCTAAAGAAGGAAAATTACTTGCTAAAACACTGACAAGAAACATGAAACATGCATATTTCTAATTGCATAAAATTGAAAAAGCACTCAAGAATGTCAAGGATGTTAATACCTGCATAGAAATTAACAATATTAAAATCCAATACTACGAAGTATACTGGTGATAATACAGATTTGTGTGAAAAACATTGATTCAACACCCCCCCCCCAAAATAAATAAACCAAAAACCAATAAAAACAATGACTTGTTTTGAAAAAAATTAAGTATTTTTTATTTCAGAAGCAAACTTAAGTTGATAAGTCACATCCAATCAAATCTAAGCAGAATCCATTCATATTTGGATGTAATTTTATTAAATTATGTTAAAGGGTGTAATTTCTGAATTGTATTGTAGACCATGTACCTGAATGCATATCACGTGGTCTGAGAGGAAGACGCACCTGATTGGCTGTACAGTCGAAAGTTACATCAAACATGTACGTTTTCTCCCTTGAACGATGAGCACGCAAAACATCATCGGGGTCCTCACAAGGGTCCATAAGAACAACCATCTACAATGAAATTAAACTACATCAGTCTTTTACATGCAGCACACAAAATGCACTGCTTTTTTTGAACATTTTTTCATTGTTCTCAATCTCTTAACACATACTATGCAGTGTGCATGTATTTTATTGCTTCATACCAGGGTTGGAGCCATTCCGGAATGCAATCATCAATTCCAATCCAAATCAGGAAATGGAACTGGAGTTAGAATTTATATCTCCCTGAAAATTGAATTCAGTTCCAATTCTGTTCCTCATAGTTTCTTTTTCCAGTTCCATTTCCTGATTTGGATTGGAATTGATGAATGGTCCCAACCCTGCTTCATACTTAATGATATTTTCAGTAAAATACAACACAATGTACAGTGAATGTATGACACAATCCTAATATTATAGATCACGCCCATTGACGTTTTTGACCTTTTTCTTTGCTTCACCTGATCTGTGCTTCTCCACAAATATCTCCTGCAAGTACCTTACTACCCATTATTGAGTGTAGTCTGAGATGGTCCTCATTGAAGGAGGAGCAGCTGCCTTTTCCCAGGAAGCTAATTAATCTCTGTGTTCCCTGGAAGGCAACAGGTTATACCTATACATGGTAATGATGGCTCACTCAAGGACTTTCTCTAAGGCGGCTGGTTTTGGTTTAGGTGGTGAAGGCAGATCTTGGTTCATTGGATAACACTTTTAATAAGTATTACATCAAAGGTAGTCTTATGATTAAGGAACTGACCCAATATACTACACTTTCAAATGAGTTGCAAATAAAAAACACAATAAAATATTAGCGAATTTACCTTTTTTTTTAACCACAAGCTTTACAGGTTCAGTAAACACAGTTTCTCAATAGGGGAAGGACTGACATCTTGTTGTCTGAATAAAATCATTTTAACCAATAAAGATCCAGCTGATAGCTAAAGACAGACCACTATCTTTGTGCTGAAAATGCCCATTCAGAGAAAAGCAACCATTGAAAGGGTGTATGTGTATAGCTGCATATCAGCCCTTCTGCCTCATTCGGATGGCTTATAAACCTGTAATCAAGCCCACCTGCTCATCCACCTTGTGGGCTATCACGGCAGCCCCCTCCTCGATTTCAGCTTCGTTCATTGGACGAATACGCAGGGCCACCTGTAGTAAAATGGCAAACATAAAGCATTCAAACATCTAGTGCCCTTTTCACCTCACTGTCAATTATCTTGCATGATTGCTCAAATATTTAACTTTCCAGTTATTTACCGGATATTAAACCAATACCATCCGGTGAATATTCAAAATAGTTCCCTACCAACCACTTCTTACTGTGCATATCCAAAGCAAATTTGGGTAACACTTTGAGTGGGCACAAATAACATAGTAGTATACTCTTAATTGATTAATTAACCAGAAACTAAGAGTTGGTTACATACTGCATGATCCCATGTTCATTCATCATTAATTAAACTTAACGGTCATGAATTCCATGCAGCTGGAATATTTGTTCATGATTTGTACTTGACAGGTAATTGAGTTACAAGTGACTTGTGCCCCCACAATTAAAGTGATTCTCAAATTTGTTTCTCACTTTCTGATAGATTGCATATTACTGTACATATCTAATATAATTGCACACTGTCTCTTTGATTAAAAATTGTAATTGCTTCTTGAAATGACACTACATGTAAATTGTAATTAGTGTATCATCTCATGACAACAGGAAAGAAATCATAACTTCATTAATCACACAGCTTAATTAACAAACCTGCATCATAGTAATATGGTAATATAAGGCTGTAAATGCTCATTGGCATCCTCATGTGAAACATCTCACCGTCAGCTGGTGGTCCTTGGAGTCTCCTGCCAGGTCTTTCATGTTGCCTCGTTAGTTCAGATTGTTGCGCGCTCAGTCCGTATTTTACATACTTTCATCTGTTAATTTTAAGAGACTCGTTAATGCATATTTCTCTATATTCATAGAACACCAGTCTGTATCATGCTGCTGTTGACAGTAACTCTGACTGTTTGCTTACTATTAGGGTATAAACTGGATATTTACAGCAACGGAAGCTTGTCTGTCACCTGTCTGCTTCTAAAAGTCATCGATACTTAATATTACAGTATTTATATGGGTAGAATTTTAAGTTTACGTGCTAGACACTTCTCAGATGTATTATCACTTAAAATGTTTATTTCATATGCTTATTTGTGTGCGATTAGGCATCCGGCCAGTTACTCTTCCCCAGCTCACACATCATACTATATTTAGGCTGTAATGAAAGAAATCTGCTTCAAAAAATACGATGGGAAGACTGTTAGTATCCAGATGGATTAGACAGCCATTCCGATATCTATACTCATAATTATACATACTTCTAGCGAGAGATGGTAACATGACGAGCTTTTTCCAATTAAGAAAACATAAGCTTAGATAAGCAAACTTGAATGAATTTTTCTGTTCAAAAAATCATTTTGGCTCAAGTTGCCTGGTTCACAAACCACAATAAACTACGTCAAATGTAAAACGGGTATAACTTCAAATGGCACACAATAAATAATGAATATGACCGTACAGTAAAATGGTATTAAGCAATACAAAGGCATATAGCACTCAGTAAAAATAACAGAATTCAGCTAACTATTGAAAATGACTCAACCGAAAGTCTGGCTCCATCAATCTGACATCCATTCCATAATCCAATAAGGGTATGAAATTTATGCGATATTACTACTCATTTAAAGCGCTTCCGCATGCGTTATTACTGTATGAATATCTGTTTTAATTAAAATAACACGCTGCGCAATTTTTAATACGTAGTGAAGAGCTCAGCCGACTTCACTGCTTTGTTTACGCGAATTTGCGCTTCCAATAGCTTGGCCGTTACCACGGAAACGACGTCCTGACGCACATCAGGGGTGTTCTTCGTAAACGGGATGCGTATCCACGTCATATGAACTTGCCGTTTAATTGCTTTGTAATTGGAAATATATTACCAGTAACTCTACGTGGAGATTTCGATAGATGCCAATCATATTCTATTTAATACAAGGCAGACTAGCCTGGTAGTCTAAGCTTTCCATCATACTATTTCTGACGCAACCATCTCAAAGATGTACTACAATAGCACACTGACCTACGACAAAACAAAAGCAAGCTGATAGCAGTGTTGTATTTAGGGATAGGGTTCACATCCCACCCTGCTACGTGGATATTGAGTTTGATGTTATTCCTTTGTGGTCTGTGATGAACTGGCATCCTTTCTAATGTTTTCATGTCTCAAGCCTAAACTGCCCGAGATCATTTCCAGGGCCCCACATAACCCTGCACTAGATAAGCAGCTGGAAAACGGACGGATTAAAACAACAATTTCAAACTTGCAGAACAAGCAGAGAATATAACCATATTGTTATAGAATAACCACATTTTTCACTTGCTGATTAGTTATTCAATAGCTTGAGGTAACTGAATCCATCCTTTAAGGACCTTTCCAGTGCGTTCACTGTTCCAGAATGTACAGTGAAGAGGGAAGCTGAGCCAAAGAGGGGTGTACAGTGTGCAGAGGAGTGAACAGTGTGTCACAGGGCACTCACACTAACGAGAACAGGCGCCCTGATTCAGAACTACACCTTTGGATCTGGGGTGTACCAAGAAAATGTACATGTTCATTTCCTCTAAAATGTTTATGCAAGTACAAATTAATACAGTACAGAACCAAGCTGCTGATCAGCTTTGCAAAACCATCCAAATGGTCCACACTTCATTTCCAGATTCATTTGCAATGGGAACTAACATCACTTGAACCCATAAAGAGAGCTAAATCGGTTAACTTGCTTTATGTTTTTTTCTGAGCACCAGGCTGACAGTTTTAACATATCAGCAGAAATGGACATGAAACACTCACACCGGACTTTACTTTCCAGCACAAGAAAGTTGCCCACAGAGTTAATATTCCAACATGATTGTTTATGTATGACAAAACTTCATTCATTTGGCTTATGTGAAATATAGCAAAATACAAACCTATTTTTCCCTTCCACAGCAACATACAGGTTAGTATAATAAACTTATTTTCATTGTTTGACATGGTAGATTACTACAAAGTTAAACAATTTGTTTTAACCTATATTTAATAAGCTTGTCTTTTAAAAAACTTACCAAAGAAATCTAGCAAACACCATTTTTATCTTTTAATTTGTAGCACATTTAATATAAGGTCATCTTTTCCAGGTGGTCGAGCATTCAGTCCATTTTAGAGCTCAACACACTAAAATTTGTGTGAACACTTCTGATCACCTGCAGGAGGCGCTGTTCATTTCAAATTCACCGATAACACAGACTGTGGTAAAGCATGACATAATGCTCCTTTCTGTTCAATAATCTTTAAAACTGCTGTAAATGCAGTTAAAACAAAACGGAAGTATAAATCTGAAAAGTAGAAAAACTAAATGTACGAATGATATAACATGGAGCTGTTTCCTCAAATCCAGGTGGTGCAGAATGACCAACACCCAAAATTCGCCATCAATGGTTATTGACATTATCGTTAAAAAGGCACTATAAGCTGTATCATATGAGGATAAAGGCGGAGCATGGAATTTGTAGACACCACAAAAATCTGCGTGCTTTGCAGCAAAAGATCTTCTCAGGGTAACTGGCTGTCAAAAAAAAAAAAAAAACAGCAGTCAACATCTTAACATTATCACAGATACATATTTCTTATGAAAACTGCACAGCCAAGGGGGCGGCAAGCATAGTCATATACATTCACACTGCATTTATCATTTTGACATAACTGGATAGGCTTCATCTACGTTAAGACCCGGGAAACTGGAAAACATTTCGCTGGCCTCCGCAAAAACCATGGAATAGCTTAACTCCGTTACCCAAAATCACGCCAGATCTCCAAGTGGAATAATTTCTTCATTGATGAAAAATTCAATGGTCTCCTCCTCCCAGTCATCAACATTACTGTCCAGTTCATCTGTGTCCACACCTAAGAAACAGTATTAAGTAAAACTAGTGAAACAGCAAATTTACTCGTAATTATATTAAACACAAGTGTAAATGAAGGTGTAATTAATTCTAAAGGTTTAGCGAAACTTACCAAATGAAATGAACGTCTAGTTTTAAACCCACATAGCGCCTCTGCAGACTGTTCTGAGGCTTGCCTCATGACATCACTAGTACAAAAACCCTTTTCTGGAGATGGTGCAACGACACATACCTCCCCTGATCTCCAGACGAAGAGGTCTCTGCTCTTGGTACAGCTGCATTGCAGCAGCACGGTACTTGCGATAGTCTTCCATCATGGTATGTCTTTTATCGATTAGTTCCTGTTTAATAAAACCATGGGTTAGGGTTAGTTAGGGAAAGTTTAGGCAATTTCACACCACCGGAATCTTTTCTGGAACCAGAACCTTTTTCCAGAACCAGGGACTCTTGTAGTGTTCACACCGCAAGAACTTTGTATTGTAGATTGTAGCGCCTCTGAGGCAGTTCCCAGAGACCTTTTTTAGTCCCTACTCCAAACTAGGTACTTTTTGTTCAAACATGAACTACTGGGGAGTCTCTTACAGTGATAGCTCGCCGATTGGTTGACCACAAATACTAGTGCTAACTTAGAAGTTACACAGATGTGCAGAAAAAGATATATAATTAGCGGAGCAAAAGAATCAAGCAAAAGGAATTATTTCTGCACCCCAATTACATTTAATGCATCACTTAATAGTCTGCATCAGAAAATTCAATCGTTATATACTTTTTCTAGTATTCCTGGTGCCGGCAGTGAAACTTGCCAGTGCTTACTAGTGGATAACATTACAGTTTTTTTTTATTCTGTGGAGAACACAAGATCGATCTGCTGACAAGATTGAATAAGATTCATGAACATGTCTCAGATAAATTAAATATAAATAAAAGGCTGTTTCCCATTTTGATTAAGAAAGACTCCCCCCCCCCCCAAATAATTAACAAGTAACTAACAAAACAACTTATTTATCCTCCCGTTGTTTTGGCCTGGTGGTGTAGTTTTGTATGAAATTACGCGTGAAGTTTATCCTACAAACTTTTTGCGTCTCCCATAATTATTTAGCATAAAGGTTCCAGTTCCTGTTGTGTGGTGCGACTCATGAAAGTGGCCAGGAGCTACAGAAGTTCCTGGTCAAGACAGCCCGGGACCAGGTTCAGGAACTTCGGTGTGAATGTGTCTTGTTATGGAGCTGATTGACAGCTTGGGGGGCAGAGACAACACTTAAGCATGAAAATTACCTTTGATGCCTTGGACTGACTCAGACGATCCTTCTGCTCAAAAATCTTTGCGTATCTCTTCAGATCCTTCTTGATAAGCTTTTATGAGAAAGAGAATTAGTAAAAGCATTCAAGGACAAGAAAAAACAATCCAAGACACAGTTGACCAAGTACTTCTCCAAAACTTCCACCTATAATTCACCTTGATCTGCTCCTGGCTGAGAAGAGTTGCAGGACGTGGCCTCCATAGCAGCTGGCAAAATCGGTCCTTGTTGTTCTTCTGAAGGAGGCGACCTTGGAACGTCCAAAGCCAAAATGCGTTGTCCACCTATTAAAAAAAAACACCCACGATCCTTTCAGACTTCATTCACGTGATGGGACCTTAATACCATACAAATCTGGGAGGGAGGGAGGAGAGATCCTTACCTTGTGGCTCCACCAAGAAACCGAGGTGACCACGTATCTACCGGTTGGGTCCCACTCCACATCTGAAGCCATATAGTGCTCTGCGATGTTCATCATCGTGCAGTCTGACGTGTCAACGAATGCCAGAGCACCATTCATACTGTCCGAAAAAAAGGTAACAAACTGAAGAGCCCCAAAACATTATTGGCGGGAATATTACTGTCTATTATGGAAGCCTTAAATATCTGAAAGCATAAATTCTAAAAGAGGATGTGTGTTTATTGCACACTATTTTTGAGCGTATGAAAACTACCCATTACCATGGGCAGAGAGAGCTACTGACCTCCTGAGTCCAGCCAGCACTAGGAACTGCCCCTGTGGACTCCAGAAAATGCTGTTTGCTTGCTGTTTGTCAAACATTTCTGTCAAAAAAAGGAGGGTTTAATTCCTACACAGGATGCAGAAGACTAACCAGGCCATAATTTTAGGGTTAGCACGATGCATACTTATCAGCTCAATCTTCCCGTTGCTCTTCACATGGTAGAATGACACGTTGATCCTTGGAGACTCTCCATGCAGCACAGCAAACTTACTGCCATTTGGCTCCCAGGCAAAAGCGATGATGCTCTCTGTAAGGTTACATTCTCACTGAAACGTCGGAAGGCCCCCCACAGATGACAATGACCAGCAACCATAAAGAAACACTTCATGAGGACTAACCTTTCATCTCCACCACGTCTACTGGAACCTGCTTCTCTCTCATCCTGAAGATTTCAAAGTTGGTCACAACACCCTTGAAATAAAAGAAACAGCATCACCCATTCAGGTCAGAAGTACAATAAGTTTAAAGTTGTTTGAAATGTGAAACTGAAAGTAAAAAGTTACCCAAAAAGTTTGCTTTTATACAAAATGAATATATATATATAAAAAATAAATATTTAAATATGAAACTTCTTACTACACACAATGTTTACTATGTGCTATGTGTTTCATCTTTTATAAAATATAAAAAGATAAGGATTACTGAACAGTACTGTACTAAATGTTTTCATATTGTGCTTTAATAATCCATAATAAAGTTTCAAATAGAGCACTATTTGCCAAGTATCTAAAGTCCTTAGTACAGTAATTAATAAGTGCACATTATGCATATTTCTGATTATTGTTTAATATCCTGTGTCCTGTCCATTTGTTTGCCTCTTATGTTCAGAGTTTGGGGTAAGGCTACAATGCATTTCACTGCACACTGCACTGTGTATAACTGTAAGAGACAGCTAAAAGTTTGACATTTAAGACTTTACATCCCCCTATTACAGCCTGAAGCGATGACTGCGCTAATGACTGAAGGAGAAGCAGAACCATACCTGAGCACCCCTAGGTGTCCTGTCCACCTTCACACACAGGTAATCTCCATTCTTCTGCCAGTGAAGCTTGCAATCCACTACATTGAAGAGGTTCCGCACACGGATCTCGTGCCTGGACGGAATCTGCATCAGGGTCACTCTCGCTGGGATATCTTTATCCTCCGGGACCCAGAATGCAATGATGTTGTCGCCGGGAGACCAGGAGAAATCCCTGTAAATGGCACACAGCTTCTCAGCTGACTCCTTCACGAAGGCAGCAGCAACCTTCTAATCAGAGTCTGTCCTTAACCACACTGCCCCCTGCAGGCCAGGCACCAGACAGCTTTACAAAAACATGTACCGGATGCAATTACGATTACATTGCCAACTCTCAGTTTTAAAGAAACTCCACAAGAAAAAGAATAATTAACGCTACATCTTAATAGGCTTAACAGTTGGAAGAGGATCAGGATAGACAAAAATCACAGCCATATTGCTTGTTGAAGGCTTTTCCTTCCTGTTAACAGAAGAACCCAGAGTAAGAGAGATACAGAACCCTACCACATAAGCATGCCCATAGCAGTTCCTCTAGCTTTGACATCTAACACCTACTAAGAATATCAGGTATGACTTTACAACACATATGATGAAAATCAAATTAAAATTTTACTCACTTAATCCCAGTAATCTTCAAACTCTTCTTGTCCAATAGTCCCATTGACTAGAAAAGTGGCAAAAAAATGTAAATGTTAAATGTTGTGTTATGTAAACTGCTAAACTCCATCATTCAGGGAGGAACACAAGCATCAGTGGATCTTAGAGTATTTGTTTATTTAACGGAGGTCTTACAGGAGTCTCATATATGCTCAGCGTGTCCTGAGTCATCCGAGCGAAGAACTTCCCATCGTGACTCCACCTGGAAAACCAGCGATGTGGTGTTTAGGATGTGCAGGGAGGGGGTTAGGGGTGATGTGACACTCATACAGTGGCAGTATTATTTCTGAGACAGTGATTGTGTATGACTCTAGCAATGCAAACCCATCAAAAGATGAAAGATTTCAGTCTACATCAGATCCTCTAAGTGAACATGCACTGTAAACAAGGTCCACTACAGGGATGATGTCTTTCAGAAGAACCAAACTATAACATAGTTTTAAACGATTTGAAAGCATTATTGTTTCAAGCATCCTAATGCTCTTGAAAATTCCTTACTTGAAGATTGGCCAGTGGGCAGAACTTTCACAATGGAAGCCTCTCTTCTTCTGTCCAGTAAGGACATCCCAGATTATGATAGCCTGAGGGTCATCTTTCATGTCTACAAGAGGGCTGAACGTAACCATGTACCTACAAAATGAACAATATACCGTCACTGCAATTCAATTACTAACAAATCATCTACACAAATTGCATGTCCTTGGTATTAAATATTCTACACGTGCTGCATTTCCCAGAATACCTTTCGCACGGAGAGAAGTCAATAAGCTGCACCCCTTGGTGACTGAATCTCTGGATCTGCTTGAACTTCTCTCCACCCCAAAGTGCAATGCCCCTCTGATGAAATGTGGCCAGGTAGGTGCCTTTAGGGGACCACCTGACGTACGTCTCCGTCCAGCGCTGCGGGTGACATCGCAAAGTGCAGAGAGAGCGACGGTGTCAAACAACTGCACTCAGCATAGAACATCACAGACAAAGATAGTTTGATCTGTTTTAATTCATATTTCCAACGTAACTCACAGGCCTCTCCTCGGTCAAGATCGGTTCTTTGACATCATTTGAAAATATTCCCGTTCTCTCCCCAGCTTCAAAAATGACGCTGTACTGATCCCGGCAGTCAGGATCTTCCAACCAGTGTCGCAGGTTTCCCTGAAAACGAGAGAAATGGCTCCAATGAAGAACCTAAATCACTAAGAGGAAGCTGGCAAGCGGGTTACTCCCGCGAGGTAAATACTCACAAAGTCTTTGAATGGCTGTTTTTCTGGAGTTTCCCATTCGTCACAGATCGTCATATACCTACAAGTGTTCAAGTTCACATGTTAACAGCAGTTCCCACCAATTGAACTTTGAACAATAAATTCACAAAAAAATGGACAAAATACTGCACGATGGCGTTGGAGGTCTAATTAGGAATTTAGGCAAGTAGACATAGAGGAAGATAAAACACAGAAATGCCAGTGATGACATACTTATCGAAATCAGTGAAGAGATTCACTCGAAAGGTGTGCTGCTTGTCCAGCTTGTAGCCGTCTGCATTTTTCACCGCTTCAACTGCCTGTACGGGAGAAGTGTACTCCAGAAAAATGTACCTGCCGGAGGAATAAAACAAGTCATAATTGTCATGAAGATCTGCAGAACATTCACAAACTGCTGCATCTGCATGCTTTACATCAGTGTTTCTCAAACTGGTCCTCTGGGACCTTCAGACGGTCCACGTTTTTGCTCTCCCAGTTCCCTGGGAGTCGGGAGAGAGCAAATACACGGACCATCTGGGGGTCCCCAAAGACCGGTTTGAGAAACACTGCCCTAAGTTATGAAATAAGCCACACTAACCCCTTGGTCTTGCCCTCAGCTTCAGGGTAGAACTCATTCGTGATCTTCCCAAATTTTGAGAAAATCTTGTGGATGACAGTCTTTAGCTTTTCCAGACGTTCAGGTCCAACCTGGGGCACATTGTCCACCACAATCACCGAATCGATTCCATCGGCCTCCTGCGGTCTCTCCTTCAGGACATCACCCAGAAGCTCTAGGGTGGAGAAAGAGCAAGAAGTGTGGGGTCACAGGAGTGAAATGGTGCCACATCTAATGGGCACCATGTGCAATTACAATTACTAGGACGGGTACATCTTTAGAATTAGAAAAAACTAAGTGTCCGTAAGCTTTAATGACGTCGCTTTCCTATATACAAACCAACAATCACACCCCATTTTGTCATCGAAGCTGGCATCACTTGTCTCGAACTGACAAAAATCATCACGGCGATTTTTTTCTCCTTAAAATTATTTCCGATATTACATTCAGTAATAATCATGCCTGTAGTGCCCATTTTAACTTAGCAACCTAGTTTATGACATTTTTCACTGCCGTGCATATCTGGCTTACTATCAGATGACTAGGCCAGACACAACCCTGTTGTAAGCGAGTAAAAATGCCGCATTTAGGAATCTATTTCTGACCAAGTTTATGATATATATAGTTGATGAATAAATTCTAATCAATGGCACGGAAGAAAGAAAATAAGGTACAGCCAGTATCCGGTGCAATTCTGCTACCAGCATTTATATCACAAGGCCGCATGGCCGACCTCTCCGATACCTTCATCATCGATATCATCCTCAAAATCCTCCGGATCACTAAAAGAAGGTTCTTCACCCTCGAACCCGGGTTCGGCCGCCATGTCCTCCGTATCCTGCATTTAACTAGTTGTCTAAATGTCCTGTACAATACATAAATATGATTAGTGTGTCTAGAATGAAGACTTCACTCGGCCAACCATGTGCGGAACACCCGGCGCCAAGGAGCAAGATGGGGGGACGGACCATACCTTAAGGAATTTCGAGGGGTGACATGTAAATGTGCATGAGTTTAAGCATAAATTGCCCACACGAACGCATGTTAAAGAAATTTTTAAAAAAAATTAAATATCCTTTTATAAAATCTATGAACTGAATATAAACACACCATCACGGCATTTAGCATATATTATTTTATAGTAGGAAGATCCCCCTGTGGCTATTTTGGTGTAATCCTAAAATGGACGGTCACTATCGTTTTTGACTCCGTGTTACAGAAAGGGAGTTTCTCGCAGTTCGTGGCATGTTCGTGCAGGTATATATGAGATCGCGGAAATATGCAACAGAGAGCGTATGATATTTGCTACATGTTATTGCTGCAGTGTCTATCAAAAATATTAAGTGTAATAAAAGTGAATCCTGAATTGGTTGATGCGTGGCTGAAGTAGTTTTAGATAAATTAGGAATGAATAAATCTGGTATAATAAACCACTATCTGTATTTTTGTTACGCGATAATTCATCCACTGTTTTGAATCCTGCACATCATTTCTGAAAAGTGATATGTGATTGTTCTGATCAAGTTTATTTTAATTTCTTCTCGTGTTTGCTGTCCTGCATAGAGCGATGGACAGTGACTGCACTGAACTACTGCCGCAGGTTTGCGCGGTCCTGGCAGACCCTAATCAAGCTATCGCTGATGATACGTGCCTAGAGAAACTGCTGGACTGGCTGGCAGATCTAAGCGGCCAGGGTGAGATGGGTCACTAAAAGCCGATATTCGTTCAAATATAAAGCAGCCATTTACATACGTTAAGTGCAAATAAATGGTGATCACGTGTTTTACACTTTTGCTCAAATCTGCATGCACAGTCCATGATGTTACCCCCTTCATATTCTGTTCGCCGAAGAACATTGAATTAAGTGCCAAGCTCACGGTTACAAATCCCCCCTCGGTTGCAACTCATTTAAGTGTTTAGTTTACTACTCTACTAGTACAGTTCATGATGAATGAGGAGTTTCTTTAAAAAATTATAGTGATTGTGGAGTTCCATAGAACCTGACAAATGTAGTAATACAATGCTTTTGGGTAACAGGACCTGAGAGATCTGACATAGAGTATTAAACATGCAATTATTTGATGCATATTTAATTGACATAACGTTTTGTCATTATTGTTAGTAGTGGTAATTGTATAGTGTATGCCTGCAGTTCTTGTCTGATTTGGGCGTATCTGAATATTGCAGTTCCTGGAATATCGTTGCTGGAGCAGAACCCATGCCTGTCTGCTTTCCTATCTGACATGTGCAGATCAGGCTCTGCAGAGCCAAGTGTCTTTGCCTTCAGCCTTAAGCTTGCAGGGCTGTTGGCTTCCAGTGATCAAGGCTTCATCCACCTCAAGGTACTACCTTACCTAAACACTGCTTTTATTGGCTGGTTGATTTTTTCCACGTAACATTTTACTAACTGTTGTTCTTCCTTTTTAATAAAAGCAACGGGGAATTTTGACATGTGCGTTTGAATATAAGGAATGGACTGGATTGAGTCTCTGGCTGGATGCAACAGTCCGCAGTGGATGGATTCATGGACTTTGGAATATGCTGCAGCACTGGAAAGCCATGCACTTCCTGTTTGAGAACGGTAGATATGGGAAAATGGGTGCACAGTTATGGCAATAGGGAATTACGATACTAGTTTTCATGCAAGCAAGATAAATAGATAAAATAGAGTTTTTCTTGTTTTTGTTTATTGGCTGGGAACATGCTATGATCGTAAATGCTTACTACACACTTACTCCTGTGTACTGCAGTTGGTGTTTAATTTGTCAGCGCCAGAGCAGTGTGTACTGTGCAATTGGGACAAAAGTCCCAGCATGTGACTGCACTCTTTTGTTGTGACAGTTAAGTTTTTGGTCTCTGACCCCTAAAAGAGTCTCTGTGTTTTCACAGGATTTATTAAAGTTATCCTGCATTTGCAGTTGGACAGAAGCCTTTTTGTCGCGTCGGCAGCAAACCGGCTGTTGGCTGGCATTTTGAGCTTCCCCGGGCTATCGGACAGATTGCCATTTATAGGAGAGGGTACCACAATAGACCAGAGGGGCGAACGCAAGGTTTGCGAGGACTGTGATTCAGCAGTATACACAGATGGCATCATGGAGATAGTCCAGCACGTGGAGGCCTCGCTGACGTCTGGCAACCCTATGCACATTCAGCGGTCCTTGAACTTGATTGCTTCGAGTCTTTCCCAGTGTCCACCACACGTCAGGGACACGTTTTGGCAGGGGACAGTGGGGACACTAGAGGCATTGAAGAGCAATGATGGAAACTCTTTGATACAGCCTTTTCTGGAAACGCTACATGTGGCTTCCAGGTGTGGTTTATCGTCATTAACCAGATGACTGTTGTCACATGTGGAAATGAATCGATAGGGTGGAATTCATGTGATGTAGTTTTCCCAATTTTCTTTCAGGACACCTTTACTTAGCAGTGGAAATCCCAGTATTACAACATTAATGGAAGACATGCTGTGCACTCTAAACCCAAAGGTGGCGATTACGTTTGCTAAAGGGGTAATTCATATGGAAAACTGGTAACTACTGTAATCTAGTCACTTTTGCATATTATTTCTGTATTTCTCCTACATACTGCAGTAGTAAATATGCTATGTCGAACGCCTGTTGCCTCGTAGCCCACAAAGTTTGAAGAAGAAGGCCATGGCCGTCATTCTCCAACCCCTCGGGCGAGTCGGAACGCTGGCTGACCCGAAGCAAGAGCCATCAGGTAATATTTTTAAAAACCAAGAGAAATGTTTCAGAATAGCCGGACTGTTTTGCGAGTGCTTCCAAATGGACCAGTTCACCGATCATCTCCAAAAAATAGGTCTCCTCAAAGATTGTGACCTTCCAGACACAGCCTGGGAGGAGGATTTTACCCAGACGTCCTCTTACGTCTCAGTCCTCTGCTTGTCATTGACCAGCGCCGCTAAACTTCTCCTAGTATGTAGACCTAGCAGTTTTTTCCTCTTTCATTCATTTATTGCATGACTTGATCTGAAAAAATGCGTAGACACGTACATGACATCAGTTTTTTTTTTTGCCACAAAAATTTCCTGTACATACTAATCTTCATAACAACAATTGATGTTAATTTTAAAATGAGCAGGGTAATAATGTGATGTCTTCCTCCCCCCCAGGCGTCCTCATGTGAGGAGGTTTGCGTGTCCTCTGTCGTCCTCTCGGTGATCGCCGTGCTAAAAGTGTGTCAGGGAAGTTCGTTTTCATCTTCCGCTGGCAGAGCTGTCAGGAAACTGATTGGCTGCACTCGAGTTCAGAAGTGTGCTCTGGACACCTTGTCAAGCCTTAACAAGTGCTCAGGTAGGCCAGTGTTATCCCGCAGACAAACAACCCTAACATCGCAGAGTTAAAAATCTGAGTTTTAACTTGGTTGTTATGTCTGTCTGTCAGGAGTAAATCCGTGTGTTGCTGAGCTCTTCAGTGTTCTCCTGTCATATTTAGAAAATCCTGATTCTGACCCAACTGTAAGTTATTTTGTTCTCTGTTAACAGAAAATGGTTTAAAAAATTGTATTATATTCTTTGTGTTATATAATTGAGTTTGGCATTATACTTTCAGGCATTCAAGAAGGCACTCCAGGCAGCTTTGAACTGGCTCTGTACATGTTCTCAGTCATCTGCAGCTGGCTTGTTTCTTAATCAAGGTGGTAAAACTTTCATAGACAGCTGGTGAAGATCATCTTGTGCTGGATTGCAGAAGTGTTGTTAGTGAGAGCCTTGCAGTAACACTATATTCATCCATGTTCATCCTGCTCAGATGTGTTCCCTTTGTTGAAGAAACGATTCTGTGACGTACGGTGGGAGATAAGGGATTCGTCTCTTGAGTTCTTCACTCAGTTGACGTTACAATTTAAAGGTGGGCTTAGTGATATCTCATTATGAGTATAACGTGTACTCATCCATCCATCCACTTGTCCTGGGTGGGGCCATGGGACCTGAACTCATGCATTTCTCAATCCTCAATGGGCAACCTGCGTTTCAGATATGCTTCTTTATTTCAATAGATGATGCCAGTTATCGTGGGAGCCTTTCGAACAGTGGGATCATTGACTCCCTGATGGCCTTGCTGACTGATCCAGAGAGCTACGTCCGAGCAAGTGCTATCTCCGCTCTGGGGCAGACTGCCCACATCATAGGCCAAGAGGTAGTTCCTGGCCTATAGATGACCGTTCTTCATCTGTTCTGCAGACTGCGAGTGAAATAATACAGAAATACTGTTCACTGGATGTAGAAAACAAATGTTCTAAATTCCATTCTCAAATTGTACTTCTGTTGTAACTAGAGTGAAATATTTAATTTCAGGAGGACCTCTCTGCACGTTTTCTGGATATTTTAGCTCGGGATACAGAAGGATTTGCAAGGAGAGCGGTGATAAAGATCTTCTCCATTTGGCTTAAGCATCCTAACCGAGATCTGTGTAAGAGTTTGGAGAAACATCTAAGCACAGTGCTGCGGCTTGGTAGTAATGACTTAGACTGGGAAGTCAAAATCCATACTTTGGAACTGGCTCAAATCCTGATCGACCAAACTCTGGAAGATTCTGGTCGGTCCTCATGTCCTTATGTGTCTGTCATTCCTGCTCCCCATGTTAAGCGGGCAGAAATGACAGCAGCTTTTCAGAACCTGCACCACCACAAGCTCTTCGACGTGCTTTTCTCTGGCTTGTTGGATTGTGACAGGCCGGTGGCCAGAAAGGCATGCACTATCCTGCTCCACCTAAAGGGGGTGCTCACGGGAAACACGGACACCTTAGACAACGCGGTGGCCTTTGATCTGCAGGGATGTAGGTGGGGTCAAGAAATGCTGAAGCGATGTTTTAGCGCTGCATCTGATTCCGCCATGCATGTTAACATTGTGGAGCTGCTTTCAACTTTGGATCTAGAGGAGATGAAACAGGCTTTGGATCAAAGAAGTGATCACTTGGAGAACAGTCCTCGTTCCCTATTGCAGGATATATTGGCATCTTCTCACACACCAGAGGACAATATTGTGGACTGTTACTGATTTACATAGCTCTCTTACTTCTCTTTTGTAAATTATATATCATTATTGTGGGTTTAATTGAATAAAACTGAAGCGTCTTGTTAATGAATTGAAGTGACAGTCTTGCGCCAAGTATTTTGCTCCCAATCTTTTGCTTAGATAATTTTCCATAACCATTTGTCCTGTGCAAAGCCTGGCATTTTTCCCAAGATGCCCCAGATGCAAGGCTGGAGAGCCCCCCCTGGCCCGATGCCTGTCCACCTCGGGGCGCACACGCTATGGGCAGATTACACGTGTCTTTTGGCTACTCTGCGACCCACATGACACAGGAAAAACATGCAAACTCTACACAAGCCCCCAATCCTGCAGATGAATGGCAACAGTGCTACACATTGATATGTGATGCTACCCCACTATTTTTAAAATCTGATGGTATTTCATGATAACTCCGCCCACTGAACCACCTTGCCACCCTGTATTTGGAACTGAACCTACAAATTCAGTGAGTTGTAAGCCGATACACCTAAAAGTATCCATTTCAAAGTATATTACATTTCTTATAACCAGATTCTGAAGTAGAGTTTCAATATAGGTGTGTTTAAGAAGTATTGCAAGTTACTGTTACTAAGAATTTTTTCATCATTGAAATGAAAAGCTGAACCCCCTGATGAGTAGTGGTTAAGAATCACCACCAGAGGGCGCTCTGTATCATGCTGTAAATTTTAGCTCTGCCTCACCTTTCCAGGAAAGAAAAGACATTAAAAAAAACCAGTTCTCCTTCTCATCTTACTTCCCAACCCCAAAGCAAACCCCTTATTGTGTTTCTACCCAAACTGGCATTACTGTGTTTTTCTTTACTGGATCAACAGGATAAGAGTGCAAAAGTGATTCTTGGAAGACTGGGACTGTGGAGGACTCTGTTCCTGGGTTTCAGGAGGTGAAAGTGAGATTTTCTGGACTGGATTGCATCCGTTGTGCCTCCCCGCCACACACACACACACACACACACACACACACACGCTCTGTTTTAGGGGAATCTACTTTTGAAGCAGTCCTTTTTCTGGGCCACTCCAGTCTATTAACTCAGCGGATGCCTCTTGCAGTGTGAAGGGGAAATGGCAACACGGAGGGAACAGAGGGGGCTTCAGCTGTTTGGGGGCCTCTGGGAGCGGCCTCCCCCACGGTCCGGGGGCCCTTCACTGGGCTGCCTGAAAGAGCCTGGGCCTCAGTTGCTAATGTCTGTCGGCGATTATTAAATATCAACCACGAGTCTGAGTAAATGCAGCCTGGAGAGAGTTCAGGGGTAACAGGAGTCATGAGATTGTGCTCTTTCTGCTAACAAAAGGGGCTTTTTCTGTTCATGGGCTGTGCGGTAGACTTTGGCAAAAGGTACTTTAGAAATCAATTCAAAAGAACAGACATAAAATATTTTAAATGATTTTCTGTTAAGAAGTTGCTGACAGTGGAACATTTGGTTATGTCCTAACCCATTGTCAAAGGCCAAAACTAAAAGTTAGACATAGTTTAAATGTTGCTATTGAACTCCCCAACATCAGAACATCACCTAAAAAGGCAATTTAATTGCTCATCAACAATTGTATCAAAGACTAAGGATGATTTACGGGAATGATGCTGGCACAAAATGGCTTGTGCTCATTAACACTTGCGTAATCTAAGTCTATTGCCTTGCTTTTGACCTTGTGTAAGCAAGATGAGCTCTTTGGGAAGGAGGATCTGCAGATCGCAGATGGGGGCTTTTTTCCACGTTCTCGTCGTCAAGGATGTGGCTTCCCTTTCATCTCCTGCCTTCAGATGCTGCATTTTTTCAGCACAGTGGAGATTAGAAACCCTTTCTGAAAGGGCTTTACGGGCACATTCCAGGGAGCCCGTTCAGGGCAGAAGAGCGGAGACATTTCTTTTTACAGATTTTTTACTGATAGCCGTTTCCATATACAGCTGGTAAGTGTGTATTTTTAAAACATAGATTCTTAGTAGAAATGATGCGACGGGCAACTGTGGGGCAATTTTTTAGGGCTATCAAATGTAAGATGTAGATCAGCTGGGGAAGAAAAATAGAGTACAGTGTGTCTGCCTTGTATATGGCTAACAAGGTGCAGTCATGGCAGTAAGTGGCGTTTAAATATTGCGGGGCTTCAGGACGGCAACTGGAACCAGTTCCATCAGAAGCAGCCCTATTTCTGGTCTACTGCTATATTTTAACTGCTATAAGTAATTCGTTTTTTAAAGTAGTTAAATCAAATTAATGACCAATCACAGCACTAACATTGCCCATTAGAGTCTGTAAAAATAAATCAACCTGCATAATGGATTAATATTTGTGATTTTTTTGGCGAAAACAGGCAACTGGAAAAAGAGCTCTCTCTCCTGTTTCATAGTTTGGTTAGAGAGCCGATGGGAACGCGGCCTGCGTTCCGCTGGGGAATGTTGATAGGCAGTGGAGGGCACTGCGCCAGTGGGACGCTCTGAGGTGGGGGCCATGCAGTGCTCTCAGCTGCGGTGTGGCGGAAAACCTTCCCAGGGACCCTATGGCCACACGGGCAGCAAAGGATCAGGCCTGAAATTTACACAGTTGCATTTAACGGTCTGTTCCAAATTCCTCCCAGCTACAGGAGTTATTTTAGCTGCGGCCAAGTGTGGAGTGCTTATTATGGGGAAAGCATCGCCAGAGACCAAAGTTTATTAAGTCCCGGCTGCCAAGCAAACAGTATTACTTTTTTTTTTTACGATTACTACGTTAAAAACCGTCATATGAACTATGGTATTTTTTCCCCTGACCAATAGAAAGACTTGGACATCTGCTATCCAAATATGTAGGGTCTGATCGAGCTTTTGAAACATCATAAATCTCTCCTGTTTCACTTTTCACCCTCGATCGGTACGTAACCACGTCTCCTTCCATTCTTCACTCGAACATGTGTCCATCCGCATGTTTATCAGAGGATGGCTGTTGGAGGATGCTGTGGAGCAGTGTTTTTTGACCTTGGGGTCGCGACCCCATGTGGTGTCGCCTGGAATTCAAATGGGGTCCCCTGAAATGTCTAGTAATTGGTAAAAAAAAATTACTGATAAAAATATTTTTTCAACTAATTATTATTCTTTTGAAAATTATTATTAAAACACCACACACAATCGTAGACAACTGTATTCTTTCACGCTCATAAATATCAATAAATTATTAAACATAAATGAGTTCAAATTAAATGATCGCGATCACCTTTAACCTTGTAAAGACAAGTTAACCTAACTGAACATGTGATCAGGGAAAATAAAATGTGACTTTGTGCACTAATCTGGCTACTCTGTATTAGCAACACGGTATAACAAACATGATCAAAAACTAATTCTAGGGGGGGGGAAAAAGTCTTTGGGGTCCCCAGAAATTTGTGATGTCAAAATGGGGTCACAGGCCAAAAAAGGTTGGGAACCACTACTGTGGAGAGAAGATAATTGAGTGCTGATGCTGGACTTCACTGAAGACAAAACCAGACGAAGGTGGAGACAACATCCACCCCACCAGAGAAAGTTCAGACTTTCTGCAGCTTTTGTGCCACGGCTCCAGGAATCAGGACTTATTTTCATTGGCAGTTCAACACACACCTCCTACTTTCAAAATAAAGTGTAAGCATCACCAATGTTACCCAGGGACTGCAGGAGAGCTCTCTTCGGGTTAGCCCTTACATGAAGGACCTCAGAATTCTCCAGCTAAATTATGAAGACAAAACACCAAAATGTGACCTAATTACCACCAGACTCAAAAAAGGTCAAAGATAGCCCATACCATTCAGAGAAGAACAGTTTCAGAAACATCTGAAACTTTATTGTTTTTGCAAAGCCACCGATTATGAGTGCTCAAATGGCAAAAACAGTGGTTTATCCTTCTTATGGTTTATTTGTTTCTTTACCTTGTAGCTGTTCTTCAAGTATCACTGCAAGGGACTGGATATAGAGTCAGACCAGTTTCCTGCTCAATTTGTCGCTATTGAAAGTTGTCCCTGACTTTTTTCTAAATCAAGCTGGCATTGAAATTCTGGTTCTGTATCTCCACTCTGTGTATTCACTGCATCTTTGCTGTCACCTCACTAGAATAAGAAGGGGAATGGAAAGCCTCTTACCTGGCAACCTGACAAGTGGCAAGTAAGTTTTGTAGATTATTTAGAAAAAAAATACTCTAAATGATATAATCTGGAAAAAACTGTTTTGAAGGTGCATGGAAAGAATGTATCTTTCTTCTCCAATACTGTTGACTAGACACATTTTGAGCCAGAGAAGAATGTCTGTGCTATTTCAAGAAACTTTTTTCCTTATCTTGTCCATTAAAAACCACTTACTACACAATAATCATGAATCATCCTCCAGAGGGCTTTAGTATTCCTTACGACAAACAGACGGCGTCTTGCGATTGTTCCAACTGTCTGACAAGTGACTCAGCGTGACACACAGAGTAATGAATAAATATATTCAATAAATAAATCCAAAACTAAAAATAAAGAGTAAAAAATATGATACTATGTATTTACAGCATATAATACCAAATGTATTTCCTGACACCTTGCATTATACCTTTCTCACAATTTGTTAATGAATTTAGCTGTTACATATTTTTGTTTTTTCAACTTTATTTTCAGATATGTTACAACACTAATTATTAGATAAATGTTATTTACAGTGGTTTAAAGACTTCTATTCCTCACAAATATGCTTATATATCACCTCTGATTTATTGTAGGAATCTGGAATGCATATGACAAAAAATCAGAAAAAGGCACAGCACTCATTAGATGTTAACCAAATTCCCCTTCAAAGTGTTCTGAGCAGTGTATATTCATAAACATTTAGAATCAATATAAATGGGAATTAAAAGGTTCTATTTGCACAGTAACAATGTCATACAATCAAAAAATTTACCAACTAGGAGTTGTGTTTCTGTCCCAATCTGACAGACATGGCTCAAAATTTAAAAAGGACAAAAATTACTGTAAAAAATTACAGATATATACATGCACACATTAAAAGCAACGGAAAATGCAACACTTTAGATGTATCGTTCCATCTTTCACTCCTTTATATATTATAAATTCTGTTCATATAGGTTATGATGCTTTGTTTGGTCAGAATAAGTATGTGGATATTTTTGATGTCCATTGTGCAAATCCAAAATGAGTTTAGCAGTTTAACACACCGCAGTATTCATCATGCTGAAAGATTTACAGAAAGTTTTACTTTATAGGCAATCCAAACCAAATTTGCTCCTAATCAGAGATCTCTTTTTAATCAGATGCCGTTAAAGGCAAAGATTCATAGACAGTCTCCATTCACACTTGTTAATATCATCCCATCTCAGTCAGCATTAGTGTAAACTGAAATTCCTCTCCTAAAGGGAATACAGAAGGTACAGTCCTATCATTTTCTGCATCATAACATTTGCAAAAATAAGAATGCGCATAGATTTCTGAAGAGAATGAAACCATCTGACCTGGAGCAAAGATCATCACATTTACATCACATATTTACAGTGCTGTCACATTAGGAAGCACTTGACTATCAGATCATTGTTAGTCATAAACATGATGGATGTTCCGAAGATACACCAGTGGAAAAACTAGCTTAATTTCATAAAACAGTGATCCTGCCAGAATAGCCTGTGGCACACAGAAACAACAGCTCCAGATGCAACGCTGGCAGTGTGCGAGTCTAACAGAGAGATATCAGTGCATAGTCTGAAGTTCCAAAAGTCTTTAAGCAGCCTTTCAGCTTCTCTGAATGGGAAGAAGTGCCATCTGTAAGGCACGATTGCAGAGAACTGAACCCCTGTAGAAAGACTCATTGTAACATTATGTCTGTAAGGTTCTTTTGCAGTATTGTGTCCTTGACAGCATGAAACACAAAGCGAATGTTCTCTGTGTCGATGGCTGTGGTGAAGTGATGGAATAGGGGCTTACTGCGATTCCTCCTCTTGCGGTTGAAGCATTGCACCAAGTAGGTCTGCACGTCTTCAAGCCGGTGGGGGTCCCCTTTGAAGTCGGGGAAGTGGTTACAGATGTTAACCTTCTTGACTTTCTCCACCAACAGGTCCATTTTGTTGAGGAAGAGGATGATGGAAACATCAGAGAAGAGCTTGTTATTGACAATGGTTTCGAAGATGTTCATGGACTCCACTAGCCGGTTGGTCCGCCTGTCCTCCATCAGAAGTTGGTCATACTCGCTGGAGGACACCATGAAGAGGATGGAGGTGATATTATCAAAGCACTGGAACCACTTCTGCCGCTGGGATCGCTGGCCACCCACATCAACCATCTTGAAGGGGATGTTCTTGATAATAAAGTCATGTTCCACAATCCCTTTGGTAGCTTTCCTCGCAAGCAAGATGTCCTGTATGCTTGGAAGATAATTCTGAAAGCCAGAAGAAAGAGATACCAGAGTGATGCAGGAGGAAAGCATTAGAGATATTGTAGTACTCATACAATAAAAGAAAAATAAACACTTGAAACAATTATGGAATATGAATGAAAATTGAAGGTTAAATGTTAGCATATAATCCAGGAGTCTTCAATGTAAATGAAAAATTAATGAAATTTTTCAGCAGCATATCAAGTTGTCTAAATGTTTAGATGTTTTAATATTTACAATATCGTGCCAAAGTCTTAAGCAGTTAAAGAAACTGATGTTTAAATGATCTTCATGTTGGTGTAAAAGTATGATATGCTTGTCAAAGTGTGTCAGCTTAGCCAATTCAAAACTGCTGCTAAAATCATCCCAATACTTGCAGCAACCACCCAAAACAGCCATGTACTTTTTGATTCAACTACTAGCACACCTCGAATGCCTAATCAATATCTCATCAACTTTTTAAACTAATTTAATTAATTGATTAAGTGAGCTGGTGCTGAAATTTAATAAACACATGGAATGGTTGAGGTGCCCCTGAGGAGAGGTTTGGGAACTGAAGTGATGTTCTTCTAGGCATCCAACAAGATATCAGTAACTTTTTGAAGAACAGAAGAAATTCTAATTAGTTTTTAGATTTTACTCTTAACTCGCATATGCTCTAATGCTAGATTGTGTTTTTGTTCTGAGCAAATATACATACAATACCCTGATAAATAACTTTAAACATTTCTTTTGACTGCCTAAGACTTTTGCGTAGTGCTGTATATATATGGTAGGATTTAACAATTTAACCATTTCATGTTTTTGAGTGAAAGGGTAACACAAAAAGTATGTTCAAATTATGACCTAAAAAAATCTGTAAAAGAGCACTGCAACATTTTTTGGCTCCAGTTTGCAGTTTTTGGCATGAATCTTTTGGAATTAACTGGCTAAATATTGTTTGTTTTTTATTTTCTAACAATGCAGCTGGGTGACTGGCTGTCACCCATAATGTATCTGAAAAATCCAGTTAACGGTCATATGCAAATTAATACGCAGTGACGTTATTTAATTTTTTATTTTAAAAATCAATCCCCACAAAGTGAAGCCAATACCTTCTTGTAACTTGGTCGGTTTTGATCTGATTAAATAATGATTTATTATACAAGAGTCCTCAATGTCAGTCGGTAAAATTCCAAATTTGGATAGTCAGTGTTATTATCAATCGTGTTGTTTTTAGCTGACAAATTTTAAAATTAAATTGTGTGTTATCTTTCACATGCTTTCTGTTTTTAAGAGCAGCGTTTGATTAAATACAGATGTGTTAGATATACAATGGATGTTTTTCTTTGAATAATTTCAGTGTGGTCCAACAGTAATACATGCAAGCAGATATTAGAAACTGGAAGCAACTGTGATACTGATCATTGTGAGGTCCACAGTGTTCCTGACAGACTGGACAAACCAACTGAATCAGAAAGTGACCATAACTTACCAGCTGCCCAATACGGTCCAGATTGTCCAAGAAATACTTCACTGATTCACCCTGTAGGAGTAAAGGAAAAACTGCAATTTTATAGGGTGTTACCTTAGCACGTTGTACCTTGGCACAGAAAGATAAAAAACCGGCATATTCTGGGCCACATCCGGATTGAAATACAATTGAATTTGGAACACGTGATTGACCCCACACCCACCCATGAGTGAATTTTATTGTAGAAAGAGGAATTTGCCTGTTGACAGCTAATATGCCTGGTTATAGCTATTCATAGCCTCGGGGGCTGATCATGCTTTAAAATTTAGCCTTTTATAAATAAAAAGATAATTAATTTTGCTCCCTGCACCTTAAAATTCATGAAGTATCTTAGACTCTTGACAGTGCTATAAAGCTTCTATTATTTTAAGGCATAAGATTGAAAGAAATTCTGAGTTGTACTTAGAGCAAATCAAGCTCAACACCCATTGTTAAAAACAAAACAAAACAAAACAAAAAAAAACTTGTCTCTTGTTGATGCAAATTGCAAACAGGGAATTCTAAGTTAAGGAACCTAATTATACCTCGAAAAAACAAGACAAACGATTGAGGTATTGTGTTTCAATTGTAGTCATCATGAAGACAAAGAATACACTTTGCAAGGGGAAAGAATAACAGCGGCAAGGACAAGGTTTCATTTTCTTGAAATAATGGTTTCTCTCATGTGCCTGTCTCTTTGTTCCACCATGACCCCTTAACCTCTAGACTGCCGAACTTGGCTTTTTCCATTGTGCGCCAGAGCATGCAGACTGCCTGGAGTAGCTCTCTGGTGCATTGTGTTTGAGAAGCAGTGCGACCAGAGCTCCAAGGCACAGTTCCTGTTTGCTCGATGTTGTGTCCGTGCAGGCCCAAGGTCTTCGCTCCCAGCAGGAAACAGCTGTGCGTGAAAATAGGTGGGACTAATGCCCCCCAGGTACAGAGCCAGGAGCCAGTCAGTCATGACTGAGACCATCCCATCACCAGACACCGGAGGTGCTGCGGTCACAAGACCACCGAACGAGGCGATATGGTCTGCAAAAATACTATCTGAGGGCTCGGTGAAACATTCAAGAAACTGCCTGACTAGCTATCAAGTGCAAGAAACTGTCAACCGAAATGATTAATAAACGGACGACCAAAGCTATTTGTCACACATGAACTCACATCAAATACCATCAGAAAATCTGACAAATAAGTATCTGGCTTAGTATAAAAGACAATGCAGAAACCCACACAAAAGCACAGGAGAAACAAGCCGTCTCAGATTCCAAATGAAATAGAAACGCTCATCGTTATTCGGACGATAAACGTCATTCTGACCCAGTCTAAGCGTTTCAGAGGACATTCTGGCAGAAAAACACAAGAAACATAAGAATCGGGAAATATGACCCCCAGTGTCTGCGTTTTGACCCCAAAATTGCCCCATGTGGATGTTACCAAAGAAAACAAAGACAGACTTGTGGCCAAGCCACTGCAACTGTGGGCAGAACTCCCCCGGGTCCCAAACTGCCGGATCCAGCACGGGCCGAGGGGGACTGTGGTCAAAGGAATTTTTAATTAAGCCTCAAGTTTGGAAGCGGATTAAAATACACCTTCCTATGCTTTAACAATCAGTCTGGCTGCTTAATTATGATGGACGCAGGGATGGTTATAAGTCAAAGTCTATGGTATGTTCCAGTATTACAAGCCAAACCTCTTGCTACAAGTGGGACTGAGCCGTCTAGTGCATCATAGCTGCTATTCCTTCATGTCAGGGCTATTTGGCAACTATTCATAAACAGCTATTCCTAAGTGTGGGAAAACCCAGGCAGCCATCTACAGTTCTGTCTCAGAGAGCTGGCAAACTGGCAGGAGCAACAGAATCAGAGCTGGTTAGATGGGTGTTTCAGTGCTGCGGGTGTGGGGAGTGTGATTAACTGGGACACACAGGCAGCAAGAAAAGAAAAAACAGCAAATGGATTTTCCCTTCCTGAGCAGAGCAGACCCCTTAGGTTCAGGCTGCCTCTGAGATATTTTTGTTTGTTCTATTTTAGCGTGGGGACATCGTAGTTCCTTCCGGGAAGGTTCTGGCTTTTTATCTAAATTCAGAAAAGGAGAAGAGTTTGCCTCGATGCTGTCAGAGGGCGCCGGCGAGCTCCCCGCACAGAGAATGATCGATGGAGCCCGAGGCCACAGACATGCCAGATTACTGTCACCAAAGCCAGGTCCCCCCGAGTCGTCACGCAACACCAGGGAAACGAGAGTCACGCAGGTCGACCATCATCAATAACTCCATAATCACCTTCTTAACTCAGTCCGCACAGCTAGAGGAAAACATACGTTCTTACAGTGTCAGAGGCAAATGGAAAACTCAATCAGCGTCCTCCGCGCTGAGCAATTTCAGGATAAAACGTAATGAGCCGAAAATTATTAGTCTTACATAAGCAGGAACACATGTCCTTAGTCTGTCTTCACTTCAGTACTAAATGTATAATTACTTTATGATGTGTAATTTTGGTGAATTCAAAGACACATTTAAAAAGCAAGTACACAGAATTCGTCTATATTTAAAACAAAATCAGTATAATGTTGAGTTCTGACTGACATGCGGTGATTGCAGCCACAAGGAGCTGATTTAAACCAAAAACTACATCTGACACAGTTCTTTCCATGAGAACCGTTATTAATTTTCATTCAGATACAGTCGCAGAAAAAAACACGGTATAATTTTTTGTTTCACTCATTTCTCGGTTTATGGGTCTGTGTCCGTGAATAATATATTATATTATTATATAATTTGCAGCCTGGTTCTCCTCAGCTTCTCATTAATGAAGGCCTTCTTCCTTGCTTTATGGGTCTTCAGTCCTGCTCCTAGGAGCCTGATACAAACTGTCCTAGCAGTGCACTTCACACCTGCACTTAATGTTTCCCATTCCTTTGAATATCATTTGATGTCATCCTACGATTCATGAGAAACTGTCAGAAAAGTTTA
>JAODJU010000095.1:22981303-22997068 GCA_026776725.1 Gnathonemus echidnorhynchus | reverse complement strand
CATTTATCCCAGACTACCTTAAATCTGGCAAGTTACCTGGCTAAGCAAGTAACCCTGCTTTGTGAAACAGGCCCCAGTACTATATCAAGTACTAGATCAACCCTAAGCTTCAGCAAGCAGCTACCTGGGCCACTGGATTCCCTGAATCCCACCTGAAGGAGGAGTCGCCATCACAGGTAGCGCCGAATAGGCCGATTCACTGTGATTCAGCAGCACTAAGGCCATATGCCAGAAACCCTAGATAAAGGCTCAGCGTTTGCAAACACAGAAAATCCATCTAGCAAAGATTGAAGGAGACACAGTTCCCACAAAATTTACTCAACACAAATAATTCTGTAGCAGTACAAGTTTTAAGACAGAAATAGTGAGTTGCTACGATTTTTAGTCAATATTCAAGTATTTTATGCTATTTTTAAAACTAATTTGGTTGTTTTTCCTGCCCATCCAGGGCGTGGATACAAGCATTTTCTTTTTAAATTCAGTAATAAATAAAGTAAATAAGTAATAGACTATTACAATTTTTTTCCCCAAATGAATTTTGTGCAGTATATGGATTCCAGAACTAAGCACATTTATACTGAAAATACACCATATAGACAACAGTATTGGGACACAAATGAACTCAATGAATTCAGCTGTTTCATCCAGACCCATTGCCACAGGTGTATAAAATCAAGCACCTAGCCATGCAGTCAGGTTTACAAACAGTTGTGAAAGAATGGGTCGTCCTAAAGAGCTCAGTGAACTCAAGTGTGATTCTGTCATAAGATGCCACCTTTGCAGTGAGATGCCACTTTTGAAGTTCATGAATTTTTTTCCCTGTTAGATATTCCACAGTCAACTGTGGTATTGTTGCAAAGTGGAAGTGTTTAGGAACTCAGCCTCGAAGTGGCCGACCGTGTAAAGTAACAGAGTGGGGTCGTCGAGTGGTAAGGCACATAGTGCGTTAAAGTCGCCAACGCGCTGGCATGAACCCCAGCACAATAACTGTGCGTCAGGAGCTTCATGGAATGGGCCTCCATGGCCAAGCAGCTGTATGCAAGCTTCACATCAGCAAGAGCAATGCCAAGCTTTGGATGCAGTGGTGTAAAGCACACCGCCTCTGGACTCTGGAGCAGTGGAGACATGTTCTGTGGAGTGATGAATCACGCTTCTCTGACTGGCAGTCAGATGGATGAGTCTGGGTTTGGCAGATGCCAGGAGAACGTAACCTGTCTGACTGCACCGTGCCAACTGTACAGTTTGGTGGAGGAGGGATAATGGTATGGGGTCGTTTTTCAGGGTTTAGGTCCCTTAGTTCCAGAGAAGGGAACTCTTAATGCTTCAGCCTACCAAGACATTTTGGACAATTCTACGCTTCCAACTTCATAGGAACAGTTTGGGGAAGACCCTTTCTGTTTCAGCATGAATGCGCCCCAGTGCACAAAGCAAGGCCCATAAAGACATTGTTCAGTGAATTGGGTGTGGAAGAACTTGACTGGCCTGCACAGAGCCCTGACCTCAACCCCATCAAACACCTTTGGGATGAACTACAACAGAGATTGAGAGCCTGACCTTCAAGTCAAACATCACTGCCTGACCTCACAAATGCTCTTCTGGATGAATGGGCAAATATTCCCACAGACACACTCCAAAATCTCGTGGAAGGTCTTCCCAGAAGAGTGCCGGCTGACATAGCTGCAAAGGAGAGGACCAACTCCATATTGATGCCTATGGATTTAGACTGGGGTGTCATAATAATTCCTGTAAGTGTAACGGCCTGGTGTCCCAGTACTTTTGTCCATATAGTGTCGCTGTATCACCAAAAAAAACACCTATGAATAAAATTACCAGAAGTAATTAAAATACCAGCAGAATAACGGAAAAAGAATAAATTTATTTGTTGCTATGCAATGGATACCACATCCAACCTTTGCCATGGTCACTGCAGTTAGCACATAACAGCAGGGAAAAACAGGCTTGAAGCCAGACAAAGTCAAAGAATTTCATGGGAAGTTAATGATCCTTTTACACTGTGTTCTACAGAAATGACCAGTAAGTGGTGCAGACATCATAATTATTATAGCATTTCTAGCTACCTAGTAACAGCCCTCATGTTTCCATTAAACTAAGAACTGGGCATGCAGGCAGCAATTCAATATGATCAAACCAAGGAAGTAGTTTCTCTTACAGTTAGTCAGCACTGAGTTTCCTCGGCTCATAGGTGACAACACAGATAATATCGCATTTAATAAGCCGTTGTTGCTCGTAATCTTACACCAAACGCTTATTCATTTTGTTTCTCATGGTCAAAAACCCACAGTGGCTTTGACTACATTTGACAGCCAACATAATCAAACATCAAGTGGTTCTGATTTATTCATAAAAGCCTCAATGCAAAACATAATCTTAGACACGGTTTCCTTAACAAATCCTCTTAGCTGGGGAATTCTGAATGTTAACTTTTTAACTGAAACTCAATCATCCAGGCGATGATTTTAAACTACCCCAGCGCTCCCTATACAGGAAAGAACAGGCAAAATAAAGAAGCCTAAATCTATTTATTTTGGCTTCATAAAACATTTGATGTATTGGAATAAGGCAAATTAAGCTAATTCTACTGTGCACTGTCAGAGAAAAAGTACCAATTGTGCAATTACTTGTCACTGGGGCTGGACCCTCAAGGGTCTGCCAGTTGTATCCTAGCTGTACCTTTTAGTCTAATTACAAAAATGGACTCTGAAGAACATTTTTGTACCATTGGGAGTACATTAATGTTGTTTGCATCTTGTGGAACAAAACTGTACCAGGACTGTGCCCTCTGAGTGTAGGAGAGGCTGACTGACAGGCCCGAGAAAGAGAGTCGAACCCGTATGGAGGCCCAAATTACACCTGTCCTGCTCCAGATGGGATAAGTGAGTGAAAGATGCCAAGAGAGGAAAGCAGAGTGAGCAACAGGATGCGGAGCCGGAGGCCCTTGGAGATTAGGGACGGCCAGGAATGTAAAGTGCACACGTGCATGGAATGAGCCCCGGGGGTCAGCGGGTCAGGCCGTTACGAGGACGGCAGCCATCAGCTCCGAGAGAGCAGACAGCTGGAGATAAGACTGCGATAGGAAGCTGCGCGTAGAATCAATGAGCTGGAAGACGGGGAGACGCCGCCAAGCCTACAGGACCAGCCCTCCAGCACCAATTACTCATCCGCCGGCGAGCTGTGAGCCTATCCTCGGCTAAGCCGCCTCGCAGAAACGCGCGCCGCTGTCCCGTGTTTTCATAAACCCTGTAATAAAAACACAGAATTACTTCAAAGAGCGAGACCGCAGAAAATGGCTGTATAAACAGGAACTTCAAGTCTGGGGAGACGGGTGACGGAAGAGCTCGCTAATAAAAATGACGTTCACCGAGAGCAATGCTGGAAACAGATAATGTTATCACCGAGGCGCTCGACTGGCCCGGTGCAGACAAAGCAGCCTGAAGCAGACCTTTGTAGCCATAAATACACAACTGATAACAAAAACATGAACCCCTGACATGCGTCCTTTACTCCACTGTTTCTCAACCAGGTCCTCGGGGACCCCAGACTGTCCACAATTTTGCTCCCTTCCACCTCCCTGCCAGACAGTCCACGTTTCTGCTTGGGAGCAGGGAGGGAGCAAAAACGTGGACCGTCTGGGGCCCCCGAGGACCAGGTTCAGAAACACTGCTTAACTCAACCCCAATATTACTTACTGTAATACTAGACCCAAAAAAGAAAAACACTCACTGTATCTGTGTGCTGCAAGAAAATAGATGCTAGAGCCTGGATTTCATCTGAATATGTGTTTGTCAGTGCAGCCAGTTTGATTTCCTACCCATTTCTGTCTACCATTGTTAAGCAGCCTGATTTCATAATCAACACAGGCACATAGCTAATTAAACATCTAGCAATATTAAGTCACATTAATTACAAGACCGCTGTTCAAAACAATGCATTTGGCACGTAGAGCTGTGAATACTTGTGGCAAAAACAGATGCAATCGAAACATTGGCTAGGAGCACAAGAAAATGCATAACCTCCGATTTAACTTAACCCTACCGACTTCAGTGTATTGCATTACTTCCAAAATAGCATTCTCTGATCTTTAAGAAGTCTTAAGAATGCCTGTTGAAGAACACTTACACAAAGGCAGAAAATATAATTTTTTTATCTCTTACACCTTAGTTTTTCACTCTTGCAACCTACTGTTAAATGAGGAAAGCAGTCTTTTACTCCATTAATCGTTTCAACAGAAACAGTTCAAACAACCTCACTAAGCATCTCATTCTTATTATGAGGTGATACGGTACTTAAAAGAAGCAGAAGGAGACCTAAGTGACTTTTTTTTCTGTATATTAACTTCTTTTCCCGATGTCCCGTCTCATACTGTAGATCTGTTACAAAACCAACATGCCTGGCTGGTCGTCGTCTGGGCTGAGAGCTTCCAGCACGGACATTAAGACAGGATGCGAAGGATGTATCGCACAGACCTCTTGATGGTTGCATGAAAACAGAAAAAATAAAAAGCATGAGGGGATCCCCGTGAGAGCACATAGCCGACCACTGACACACTGCACACTGCATGACAATCATGCAACTACTTCACCATTTCTCCATGATGGACAAAATCTCGCAGTTTTTCTACTCTCAGCATTTGGCTGGCACACAGACAGTAATTAAGATAAATGGCTTTTACAAATAATTAGTGGGCATTTTCATCATTGGTGCTGGCTAAAGGGTATATGAACTGGGGCATCAGGCCAATAACCAAGATCTGGAGTAAATAATGAGGGAAAACTCGCTAAAAAAAAATCGTGAATGAACTCACTGTGCAGATGGATAAAAGTGACACAAACAGTGATCATGAGACAGATTTAAGGTTGTGAGTGAGATGTTTCTACACGATGCCCTTTTGCCTATCCCTTTATACTTTGCTTAAATGTGTTAATGAAGGAATACATTTAGAATTTAATGCCTGCGTAGTAAAGCTTTCATAATGTTTTCCTGCAGCGTCAGCACTGACTTTATTGGAAGCTAAATGCAATATAATTGCCACACTGTTGTTGTGATATGGAATACAAGCATTGCCTGCAGATTACTACCCATTTTGTGTTTAACACAAAGCCACGGCTGGGATTGCTGCAGCCACACCTGCACTTTTTAATTACGACGACATAGGAACAAGTTAGCTAGAAACTGACTGAGATGCAGGTTATCACACTAACTCCCTTGCACATCTCTTTGAACCAACCAGCGTGAATTTCGACAGCATGCAAAGTTGTCAACAGACACTATGGCTGGATTCTGGATTCTGTCAGTTGCAAGCTGTTCTAAAGCTTAACTGCCTAGCAGATTTTACAGGTCAGGGACAGGTAATAACAGAAATATTTCAAGAGGCACCTGTCTGTGTGTGTCTGGGGTGGGGGGGGTGGCTATTTCACCTGTGGCTCTCTGCTGGGTTGCACCTTGATAACCCCGAAGATTCGTCCCCCGCGGTCTCTGACAGGCCCAGACTTATCCACTCTTCGACCCGTCAGTTTGGTTTTCGCAATAGAATTTCTTTTTCCTTTTTTTTTAATTTCCTGAGTGTTCCGTCAGTCACCTTCCCGCCCCACCCTGTTCCCAAGAAGAACAATGTTTAGCCCAAATGAAAAACCAATTCCCTGTCCAAAGCCATATCCCCGGATCCTGTCCCCTATTCCAACCTGGGCCAGTTTCCCAGCACGCAACAACAGTAAAGGATTTTCCACAATATCATCAGCAAGTTGATAATTAATTAATTAACCATTATTCCAAAACAAAAACTGCTCATTCAAGCCAGAAAAAAAGCACAAATTTCGGTCTCATCCCCCCCATACTATACATAAAATAAAAACACAGAAATTTTGACATGCCTCTGGGCTAGTAACCAAGATATGGAGAATGATTAAAATTTCAGTCGACTTCTCTGCAAACACACTGCAGAGAGGTCTATATATTGATGAGATTCCTGTGCACTCCAGACGTGCCAATTAAACATTAAGGGACACTCCACGGAGACTTCCTGCATCAAAGTTCCACATCAAACCCAACATGACACAGCTGTAAAATACCCAGGATTACTTTAATATTTTATTTAAAAATGGAGTCTCCGCAACCTCAATAAGACACTCTGGGCTTTGCGGTGACTGACTGTAGAAACATGCGTTTACTGTTTTGTATTATTAGTCTTACTTTATAATTTACTGGCCCAGAGCTCCTGTCTCCAGCTCCAGAAAATGCAATAAAGGGCGCCAGAGTGTGTCGGAAACTGGCACATTAAGCACTTTTAACATTTTTATTGTACCTTGTTCACACGTGACTTGCTGTTTGGTATTTCTGCTAGGCCCCTAATACAAACTGAAACATTACATTGATCCAGACACTTTTAAATTTTAAATTCTAAATCCATGTATGAATAATTCAGGTGCAGAAGATGTAGTTCATTTTAATATTGCCTATTCTTCCGCTTTCCAAATAATTTTATGTGGCATCAAATTGTGTGTTCTATTCAAATGTGTCATTAAGTTTATTCAGGATATCTGTGGGGCCAATTTAATTAAACAGGCTATAAATCAGACAGCTAAGTCTACTGACAACCTACAGAAATATTAAGTCACAAGTTGTAAGAAATCCAGCTTTAAGCTGCCAAACATGCATGGCCCTTGGGTAAGGTGGAGCGTCACGGGTAAAAACGACAGTCCGTGTTTTCATTTCGGCATCTGGCTCCTCGACGGGACTCACCAGCTGGAACTCGCTGCGGCGAGCGTAGGCGGCCTGGATGCCCGAGTCGCTCCAGAGGGCGCGCAGGGCGGGCACATACAGCTGGAAGGTGGACGTCTCCACGGGCACGCCCGCCTTGCTCTCGAACACCATCACGAACATGCCGTGCTTCTCGTTCTCCGAGTTCTGCCACGGGATGAGCAGCTTGTCTCGCGCGTCCACCAGCACTCGCATGCCCTGCGAGGGAAACAGCGCACGGCATCTCCGGTTCAGACCCTCACAGACACAAACGGGCTCCTGATTAAGTGTCGACGAGCCACATCAACCGTACAGTAAATGGTGACTATATGAGGGAGCGTCATAACTGCGTGTATGGGATGACTGTGATTCAGCCGCAAAAAGCAGCAAATGTCATACCCAATATAGTGTGTAATTACAGGGGACCTAATGAGACACATATATCTGACTTGTGTCAGAAGCCTTCAGAACCCTGTGGGGGGATGTGAGCGACTGATCTGCATGGGAGGTTTCTACTCATGTGTGAAGATGCCATTAAGTTTACGTCTTTCAGGCAACTTTACGGCGGACAGTTAAAGTGCAATGACTGCATGTTTACGCAAAATATGCCATCTGCAGTTTAGCAAAAGGACTTATTGTAAACAAATACTTACATTTTATTACAAAAAAACACAAAGCATCACCCTGACTCGGTGGGTTCATTGGTTAAATTATATGCATTAAAACAGGGCATCTGTCTCTGTAGCTGAGCCGAGCTGGAAATTCAGCACTTTCAGAGGGGGTAATCAGAACAGGCTGTAGGATCTGCAGCTTGTTAAATTGGGCTAAACGACAGAAATATTCAGCAGTATTGCAGGCCTGTTTGTCAAACTCGTGGCATCAAGTAAGATGCTGTCTTGTTTTCAAGTGATTTTTACTTTTGCTATTTGAATATTCCCAGTTCATATGTAATCTGTAAACTTTTCCCATACAGCTGCTAAACCAGTCCTAACTGTTACTTGACCAAGAACAGAATAGTGACACACGGTGACTGTGACACACAGCCGAAATTCAATAAATTCAGTAAAATTCAATAAATTGTTATCATCACGCTGGATCAGTTCTATATGAGTTGACTTTACTTACTTCACCTTTACCGCATCTAACCGCAAGTTTCTCTAAACAGTAATGGATGTTAAATTAAAAAATGTAACAATCTAACAACGGCAGAAATAGTATAATACATTAATAGCAATCATAAATCAATAAAAATGAGTTTTTGACATGCAATATATCTTAGAAAAACAATGGAGCTTTGAATCTCAAGGTGGGCGGAAATATCCTGTGCTGTCAATCACTGGTTTAAGCCAATGCATGATGCAATAGGTGACTAATGAAACGTCAGTTACACCAATCAGTGATTGACAGCATATGAGACTCTCATTTACTGTGGAAGCTGAAGGGCCAGTTTTCCTTATGATAACACAATGACAGGGCATTGTTTTATACCACATTATTATATTTATTACAGAGGACAAACGAATTGTGCTGATGCTCTTTCCATGTTTCTTAATGCCATTTTGCTTGTACATTAACCTAGATTATTTTGCTTTGACTGGTCAAAAGAAATGAATAGTTAAATGGGACATATGCTGCATTCTGCCTAATATAATGTAAAATGAAATATATTTAGGAACAAATGCATAATATTATACCTCTGCATCAACTATCACCATTAATAATAATGCAAAATTGCAAGAGTTAGAATTATTAGTACATTTATCAGTATTCTACACAATATCATACTAATAACACAAAGACATTATAAAGCAAAAGTAGCAAATCTGATAAGTCCAAGCATAAATGGAAATGAAGTTTATTGAGGTAAAGACTGATTTCTGAGATTATTTAACAATTACCCACACCAGAAAAGCACAGAGTATTAGCTGTGATTTTACATGTGAGTGACCTTCTACTGACCTCCTCAGATCTGCTACAGCCAAGATCTATTGGACATTGATAAGAAGTTTAGGTATTAAGCCCCCAGTTCCTGATAGTGACATATCTGTTCATACCTGTTCATATCCTCTCAATAAAGTGAAAACCTTTGTATTGTTAAACTGTGCAAACTTAAAGCAAGCAAGGGTTCTCTCCCTTTTTAATAAAGGACTTGTATCACATTTTGAAAACATCTAAGGAAGCCCCGGGTATTGCTGAAAACAAAGTTACACCCAGGTAACGCTTAATAATCATGGAAAGACTAAATGATTTAGAGCAACACGAAACAGCAGAGGAAAACAGCAAGTGCAGTAAGACAGGCGACACCCAGGCGAGCTCGCTGGTCCAATGAAACACAGGAGACCCTGCGAGAAGCCAGCAGTGTTTCCTGGCTACAAGCGAGTCTGAACAGGGGCCATGCAGCTGGAGGGGAGCATTTTAGGGGAACAGCGCAGCGACGCAAAGCATCTGCCGTTATCAGAGCATTAAAGTAGCATCGTGCTAAGATCCGCAGCTAAAGCGAGCAGAGCTCCCGTGGAGGGATGTGGCTGGTATCTCAGTGGCGTGTTTTTGACTTCCATGTCATAAATGAAGGTTCGAGGCCACATCTGTAATAGATATGAACGAGAGAACGTCTTCAACGCGATCTGGTGACTGATCACGTTTAGGGCCGCAGCCAAGATGAAATAGTTTGACAAAAATGAAAGGAATGCACATCAAGTTTGAAGCCTTCTTATTAAAAATAGTAAGTAAATAAATAAATAAATCATAGTTCTAAAAAAATAATAATAAAATAAATAAATAAATGAGTATGGCCGTTACAGAGTGTAAATGACTGTGATTTCCCATGTTTAGGACAACTACCCTGTCACCCTTCACATTACTGGGCTGTCCTGTAGCAACACATCGACATGAACCACAGAAAAGGGACTTTCCAGAAGGTTGCTTGTCCCCCCCCCCCAGGATTTTTGTTTAGGCTGTGCATGGTTCCTCCCGCCCCCACTCCACCCGAGCAGCCCGCGTCCTCGGAGGCCAATGCTGACCTTTCACCTACTTCCCCACCGCTCTATCTGGGAACGGGGCAGCTCCCATCCTCTAGAGTTTCGCTCGGCGACGTCTAGGGAGAGCGAAAGGGGGGATGTGGAAGACGAGAGCAGGATGGGGGCTGGGCCGCTAGCGGTGACCGCAGCGCCACTGCTGGAGGTCACCCACCAGGTCTACTCTTTCCTCTCAGCAAGGCTTAGCGCCATTCCCATCTCAGAACTGACCGCAAAGCAGAGCACAGTCCTGGCCCATCAGACACTAAGGGTGAAAACAATTTCGTCTTTAACGAGAGACCTCCACACCATGAGAACACCGAAAAATCTAAAATAGAGGGATTTTGTTTCAGCATCAGACAAAGCTTTTAAAACGTAATTGTTAAAATATTTGCAGGGACAGTATATAAAAAACATAAACTATTATTCAATACCGATACCAAATCTGATAAAGAACTTCATACTGAAAAGAATTTAATAGACTGCACTTCTGATAGGAACTTGTGACCACAAGACTTTCAGTCACTAGTTCACCCATTCTAGTGATGTGACGAGTGATTTGATTTGATTTAAATAAACAAGTTGCATTCCTAAATAACTTGACTAACAATAACTTTGACAAACGTGTCATTTGTGTGACTATAAAAAAACAGTCTGTGACTGCTGATCCAGTGTTTTAATAACGGACACTTCTCCAGTTCTGATAATATAGTGTTTGAGATCAAAAACAAATTAATCTTAATTAGAGGCAACCTGCAAGTAGCTATTTTACCCAGGGAAGTCAAGTAGATGAGAGGCCTCACAACCAGAGGGTAAATAGTGAAATCTCAGAATTATCACCTGGGGCTCATTCCAGGGTCAGTCTTCAGCCACATACTCATCCAGACCACATGCTTAATGAGACCACAAAACCCAAGCTGTCCAAAGAAAACCTTAACCTTCAGCCAAAGATTACATTAATAGGTGAGTCAAGAAGACAGAGAGCTATGAAGATGTAGTTCCTGTTCATCCTGTAAAATATACATATAAATATACAAATATATAGCATCTGGTACGAAAAATATCATGAACATCTGCGTAAATATATTTAATGCAGCACAGTGAGACGGCTAAGTCAGGGTGTCTTATGCAATACCAAGCGGTCTTTATCAAAATGGCATATATCACATGCCCGTCGTAATCACTAACAGGCAGAACCTCGAGACTCTATTGATGGTTAGAGTCAATTTAACAACACCAGCCAGGAAGACCATCAGGATTCTATGATGCAATGAGTGACATCGGTGCTTAGAACACAGATTAGATAAACCCGTCCATAGTCCGAATAAGACGTTTGTTTTTTCGGGAAGAGGAAAGATCCAGCCAGTCACCTGGAGGTCACCTCCAGTAAGGAGCTGCTACTTAGATCACGGCGTTATTTACACGACAAACCGGTTTACGAGCTTTTTAAGCCACACCAAAGAGTTGTTTTGCTGTATTTCTGGAGGGTGATCACGCAGACCTCACACACCTGTCTGTCGTCATTTCAGGGAAACTGCAGGTCTTCCTCTGAATCCATTTACATCTTTTTTTTAAAAACAGATCCACAGAGCCCAGTAGGACACTTGGTCCTTTCCCATTTGCCGATCAGTGCACTAGATAATCGTTTGCAGATGGAAATCAATGAAACAGCTTCCTATGAACACTTCTGTCTGGCTGCAATCCCCTTGTCTTTAAACACACTGCTTTCCTGTCACCATTAAAGTTGCACCCATGTTCTACACATCTTCCCATTCGCACACTGAGTCAGAGTGGGTCTCCAAGTGAGAGCAGTTGTCTTCTCCACAGTCTGATCCGGCGGTTAGTATATTCCACCCCCCCCATCACAACAAAGTAAATGAGCAGGAGTAGATCATTATATCCCAAACATATTTTTCCTTCCTGCTCCCCTGGCTCTTAAATGTGGTGTTAAGTGTGGCTGACATGCTTCCTTTTCTACAAATAGATACAGACAATAGGTACAATGAAGACAGTTAGAACATATGGTAATAATAACAACTGTCCAAGGAAAAGATGCAAGAGTCATAAAATCTGACAAGAATGTCATGCAAGTGAGGGAGGGATAATTTAAACAGGGCGATGTCAGGCAGGTCCTGCAGGAACCATCTTAGACACTTGACTGGGTCAATGCAGTATATTATGCATAAAATGAGGTCTTCAGCCAAAAACAAGACCAGTAGCTTCACCTGCCTTATAGTGGGACTATTTTATATTTCCTAGGCATGGGGCCCACTGTGGAAATGCAATATGTCTCCATTAACAAGAACTGTATCCAGCTACACAGCATGTCATCCTAGGTACAGGGAACACAAGAACTAGGATTCTATCCAGATTACAGGATAAAGTAAAACTATTACAATGCACAAAACTGCACAGCAAATTCATCTCCTGCCTCCCAATTACCTATACAAGCAACCCTAAAAGGGGAGAAAACTGTCCCCAAAAAGAATGTTTTAATTAAGAGTGAAAAGATTCAGACCGTAAAGTGTCACGACGGAGCTTCCTGTATGTGACCCCGTTCAGAGTTCATTACAACTGTCGCCACTGAAGCTGAGCTACGCTCTCAGGAGCATTATTCTATAAAGCCCTTATCAACGGGACGAGAGCATTTAAGCAGCCACAGAAAGCACCCTCAGATCAGAAGGCAGCTCCGAAGCCTGATGGCATCTGATATTAAACGGGCCAGGAAGCCACAGTGTGTCACACAGGAGATGGGTGCGGAAAAACAGCTTGTCGCGTAAAAATGTAAAAACGGGGAAAACAGCAACATGGGTGATATTTCACACTCTAGCTTCTCAGCCTGTATTCTTAATAGGCGTTTGTAGTTGCCTGCTCCAGATTAATATAGTCAATGACACAGGTCAAACCTGAAAGGCAAATCATTATTTTCATTAATATGGGCTCCACCAGTGAAGTTATTAACTTTTTTTTTAAGGATGCTGAATTCAAGGATAATCTGTTTCATTCACATTGTGTCTCTATTATCAAAGACCGTGTGAAACACTTATGTGCTCTCTACAGCCTCGAAATGAGAATGTCAGTTAGCAACAGCTGCACGTGGTCTTCGGCACATAAAGCATTCATCTGAGTTTAGCTAGGGAGGGATATATAATGTTTTTTGATTCCTGAGTATTGCTGAAAAAAGCATAACAGGCTATTAAATATTAAAGAGTTTTAAACCCTAGAAGAGAAAACCGGAGAGGCAGATTGCAGTCAGAATCAGTTCACGATGGCTTCTCCAGATGGATCTGTGTCAGAGAGCCCTCAAGGGGATCTCTCCCGACGTGCTGTCCTCAGTCATTCACCTACTTTACTGTTAAACAGATCCAAGTGAATGCAAAGGTTACTTCCCAGATTTATGAAAATGTGTCACAAAGGTCCAAATCTTGTTCCCTGCTCCAATGGCCCCCTTCCACAATCCTTACAAGGACGAGCAGTGGGAAGACGGGTAGGTATGTGCAAAGATCTACTGTGCTGTCCATTTTTTAATTTGTTATTTGTGCACAGTAGTTAAGTAAGGACCAAGATCTACACTTTAGGACTGTGTTTCCAAAGCCGGTCCTTGGAGACCCCGGGCAGTCCACGTTTTTGCTTCATCCCAGCTTCATCCCACCTACTTTTTAAACATGGAAAAAGTAGAGTGATTCTCCCAGCTCCCGATAGGAAGCTGGGAGGGAGCAAAAACCTGGACTGCTGAGGGTCCCAAAGGACTGGGTGGGAAACACTGCTCTAGGTCATGCTTTGACCGAATGAAAGAGTTCAGCCACAGAGAATGTTTGTCTTAAAGGTACAGCTGAAAATATTTGTATTCATTTTTCACTTTTATTATCTATTTTTAATGCCTACCTTTTAAACATGGAAAAAGTAGAGTGATTCTCCCACTTCAATGTGACTTTAAAATAGCAACGTATTATTTTCCATGAAACCTCAAAACCACAAAATTTTACGGTATTTTAAGATTAATTTTTAAAGACGTGCTTGTTAGAACTTTTTGGCCAAAGTACAGTTTTGCCCAGCTCTTCACTTGATAACATGCCTCACAGTGTTTTTTTCTGAAAATTTCACTTTTTGGGGGGGGGGGATTTCCTGGATCATTTCACCTTTTGTGAAACAATATGGAACAATCCTCATCTAACGAAAAATATCACGAAAAATATCACGAACATCTGCGTAAATATATTTAATGCAAATACAACTGAAAGAACCTGATGAAATTAAAATATAACAGCGGCATAAAGTGAGTAAATCTTTTCAACAATAGAGCACAGCTACAAAGTAACCACTGTGACCACAGAATGACATAAATTTAATTTTCGTTTTCCATATCTGGAATGGCACATTAGCCAATTACTGGATTCCTCTTCGATGCCAAAAATTGAGGGGTGTGGACTCACACGCACATCTGTGGTGGCTGTCGTGTCTTGTCACTCCACAAACCACAGGTTTCATTAAGGAACAGTATACATCACTGAGAAAACAGATCATCTAAGGCGGCCGACCGAAGGCAAGTCAGTCTGCATCCTCTATGCCTCTTCACCTCATATATGTAACACGTTTCAGCAGGGGTCAGACCCGAGTCCCTGCTATGGAATTGTTTTCACTGTGATGGCACATTGGGTGTAATTCTTTTGTTGCTGAATCAAGGAAAGACTCAATGAAAAGGTGCAGGTTCTGTCCTCAGACTTTCAGGTTCTCTCTGTGTTGTGTGGAGTTCCTCAAGGCGTTTCCTCCTACATTCCAAACACAGACGGTTGGGTGAATCATCATCTCAGTAATCGCTCCTAGTGTGTGACTCTGAGTGTGTTCTGTGAGGGTCTGGCATTCTGTACAGGGTGTACCTCAGCCTTGTGCCCTGTGCTGCCTGGGAAAGGCCCCGGGGCCCACAGCAATGACAGGATATGTGGTTGGAAGATGGACGGATGGATGGTTTATAATTCTGAAAACAGACAGCATTTAACCAAAAAGGGCTTTTAGTAAAGTGATAATGATTATCTGTTTGATTCTCAATATTATGGAGGATAATACACACATTATTAAATGATAGACTCTTAACATTTACTGGCAGCTATCATTCCATTTCTGACATATTCTACGGTGTTTATTGTAAATTACCGCAGAATAAAACATTTGGGAGAAACATTGTTACGGGAGTAAGTGGATTTTTTGAACACCAAAAGCAGATTTCCCTAATGAGCAACTGGATTTGCAACGTATTCATGCTTTTTTTCGTTTCGCATTTCGTGCTTGAATGGATAATGTCCCCTTGTCTGAGTGGATTTGCATATTTTTTTGCGCTTAATCCTGAAATTAAAGTGATAACTGAACACTTCTTAAGTGCAGTTTTGCCTCTTTAAGCCTGAAATACACCAGTACAATAAGACATCTATGTAATACCTACATTATGCAACTGGATACCTTGCTGGTGCAACTTTACCAGATAACTACCTTGCCGCTTCAGGTAAGGCAGCATTTAAGGATGGCCTGAGTTCATCAGCTGTTTACTCTTCAGTTGTAGCACATGGCTTCCACCAAGGTGAAATCTGCATTCTTTTTTGCTGTGAAATACATGCCTTATCTAAAGCACTGCAAAGAATTCCATTCCCAGGTTCTGTAGGCTCAGGCATGATGTTGGTACTTATACAGTGTAAGCAGGTCAATCACCCTTGAATTATGGTTCATGGTGACACTTTTCTGACACGTCTAAAGTATTTGCTGGGGCTTGTGAAGTATGAGTGGTTGTGCTAGTGAGCTGGGTTGCACACTTTGCTAAATAAATAATGCTACATGCAGAATAATGTCACTTCTAATTCTAGGTTGTCATAAGATTGTCACGGAATGTGCTAAAAGATTCAAGGTCGCATGACAAGAGAAACATGTAAATGTACTTTACTAGCAGACTACCTGCTCTATAAATGAACTTAAACATGTAAATGTACTTTACTAGCAGACTACCTGCTCT